>JAQJVK010000004.1:29343059-29840976 GCA_035578135.1 Flexamia atlantica | reverse complement strand
AAAACGAAAAGTTATCATGGTCTCGGGCTTAGGTCTTACCATGAGACCTACGCTAATAGCTTCTTCCCTATAGGGGAAATTCGCTAAAAATTATAAAAAGTTAAGTACGTTTGTTTAGTTTATGTTATAACGACAGGGCCGTACTCAGACCGGTTTTTTCCGGGGCAATTTAACCGGGGCACGGGGCCTAGGGGGGGCCCCGGGGCGGGTCCAAGGGGGGCCCGGGGGAGGTTAGGGGGTCTTCCCGGAATAGGGAAAACCGGAAATGGGAATGGGAAACAACAACAAAGGGGCCAAAAACGACACGTGTGAGTAAAAAAAAAAGAAAAAAAGGTCACCACTTTTGAGTGGAATCAAATCAGCTACGGCTTTGAGTGGAACGGGTGCTGTACCAGGACATGAGGCGCCCGGCCTAATATCTTTACCGGGGCCCACCAAAGCTGGGTACAGCCCTGTATAACGATGTAGATTTAATACCAAATGATCTATACATGATATATAATTATGTAAGCGAAATATTTGCGAAGAAATTGTGGGCGTTTGGAAGGTCGCAGGATGATGGGGGGGGGGGGGGGGGCTGAAACTGAAGGTCTCCATCTCAGGGACTCGGAGAAAATACTGAGATTGCTTTAAGCTTACTATAAAATGAGAAATAACGTAAAATAGCTGTCATTTACAAACCATTAGGATATAAAAAGGTCTGCTTTGTTTAATTAAAACCAAATGCTAGAAATAATGATAATTTTGTGGATCCAAAAGCCTATTTTCTATGAAGGTATTTTGTACTATAGTAAAGAAGGATTATGCTTAGGGGCTATTAGACCCGTCAAGCCTCTAGTATTTGTTTATGTTTCTATAATAAACTATAGAAAGCCCATTTATTTGCTCTTCAAATTTTTATAGATAGTTGTACAAAATCAAATGTTTTTTCTTGCTTATGAGTGAAACACCTTCTTGGTTTCAGATTGAGCCAAACGAAGAAAGGTGGGTGGTAAGGTAACATGTAAATTAAAAGGATGGTTGGTTTTATTTTATGAGTATTTTTATCATTGAAAAAGTTTACCATAACAAACAATAACAAGTAAGATTCACAAAATATTACTTTGTATGAGAATACATAATTTTGTTTCAAACTACGATATCTTATTTATCCTTATACTCGTACTAACCAATGGAGACTGATGATTTTTACTACCTTCAGTAAGCATTTTTTTCTATTTTCATTATAGTATAGTTTTATAGTTATATTATGTTTCTGATAAAAGTTTTACGATAATACTACTTGAAACTGAATATTGCATTTTAATTGAACATGTTTGGACAGGTGGGAAGGCGACAAAGCAAAAACTATTTTCAAACGAGAGGTTTCGGATTCGGCCCTCACCCAACCACATTTGTGTCTCCTCCAGAAATCTCTGCCAAACATTTATAACTATAGAGTTTCTGGCATGGTCAGTTACATCGTTAAAACTTGCTATCATAGAAAAAGGGGCCTTGAATATTAGTGCAAAACAGCAGTACTGTTTACTTGATGATGGTGCCCTGCTTCAACAACATATTTGTAATATGTAAATAAAAACAATAATTATTTGTAAAAAGTAAACAAATATTTGTAAATAAAAACAAATGTATCAGCTGTTTAGCCCTTTTCTGTATATTTGTGCCCTTAGAGAAAAGTTTATCAAAAAAGTAATATTTTTCCTAGCACCTCACAGAGACCTTTCATTCGAGTATAGAGTTGTCGGGTGTCAGACTAATGGTCTAGTAAAGGTTATGGGTAGTTTGGGCTTTATATATAGATGAGGTAAAGAAGCAGGAACAATTGCTCAAACCAAATTTTGTAGTATTTGGAATTGCAGAAATATTTACAGGTGATATAGTTGTAGTTAAAAATAATTATAATACATTTTAATGTCTTTCTGGTTATTGTAATGTGGAAAGAGTTTGAAATTTATTAAAAGATTCAGTTTTTAAAAGTAACTAACTAGCGTAGAGTATCTAAACTCTAAGTTTTAGTTGTGTTGGCCCAGGTAATTTGCCTATTTCCTTTTTTCTGTTATATAAGTATTAAAACATACAAACAAATGTTAATAAAGGATGCTTGCTGTTTATTATACCTGTAATTTAATATTTGAAGAGTTTGAGAATGTAGATCTTTTATAAACGTCACTAATTAGAGAAATTACAATGGAAATCACAATTTCAACAAACCACATGTAAATCCAGAACAAAACCAAAATAAACTCAAACTTAAACGTACCTACCCAAAACCCAGATGACAATTTTTTTGCTTTCCCTCAACTCTTTCAGTTGCTCATCAGAGGGCATTGTGTACTCCTGTGGGAAAAATCAATGCATATTAAAATGTCATTCAATAATAGTGAAAGACCAATTATATTTCATTTTTTGAAGTCAATATCTTATATATTTTATGAAAATGTTGCTAATAACTATATAAGAGAGCAATACTAAATTAATTTATATCAACATAGAGAGAAAGGTTAATTGCTGAGTTAAATGTGACAAAGAATATAAGTTAGAGTTGATATGTTTAACATTTTTTTAAACATTAATAAAATTAAGTTTTACAGTTTAGTTTTCATCACAAGACAAAATCTTCTAGAAACAGTAATATTTCCGATAATTTATATTGGAATAATGTCTCCTTTAAAATTAACATAATTTAAAACCGAAATAATAAATTTTAATCATTAAAAACCAACTGCTGTATAACGAACATGAATTTTTTATCATATTGAGTTCCTATTAGAAATTGATTTTTATTTTTTTTTAAATATTTTACTGTACAATGTTTTGGATTTCAATTTTAATTTTTGGTTTTTTCAGATATCAAAGTGTCTAAAGGGTTGGAAAAACCTTCAAAATAATTAATGATGACAGGCAATTAAAAATTAAGAATATAAGTGCAGAAGAGCAGAAGAGCGATTTGTTAAAACATTCTATACTATGTAGGAAAAATGTTTTATCGAAAAAACACTGTCCCAGTAAATATATCGTATCTCCTAATTTACTCCAACTTTGCAAGTTGCCAAGAATTCGCACTCGCCGTTGAAGAGTGTTACGCAATCTGGATTACTCAGCCACTTCAAGATTACTCACGCCTATCCGACTCTGACGTGCAATTCCCTGCTGATAACCTTGACAGTAAAATATCCACAACTTTCCTACTCACCATTGTTGAAGATAAAGAAGTCTAGCGTCTCGCTCCGGATCCGACTACAGAGTGAGGTGGAGCGCGAGTTGCCGAGTTCCGCCCGCCGTGTTCCGTCAGAGCTATATTTACCTGCCTACCACAACTATCAATGTACTGCTAGGTCTCGGGTTTGGGTCCCATTGTTTTGTCAATAGTGCCAATTATGTTCGGTCAAGGCGGTGATTCGTGTGTTGATACGTGTTTCATAACAGTAGAGGCAGGTAGTTGATGGTATAATAGTTCCAGATACAAATCATTCTTATACACTGTGGAGGCTCTAAGTTACAAGTGTGTTGAGATTCAATTCGGAAAAAAGAATTGCTCTTCAGGTTATTAGTTCGTTGAAATGAGTTTTAGAACTACTCTGTTTATAAGGGATGTACACTTTTAAATGAAGAACTTAGGCGATATAGAATTTTCAATTTCAAATCAGTTTATCATGAATGAATAAATTTTAAGAATACATTTACTAAAACATTGTACAGTTGGAAATATTTCCCACATGGACATGTACGCCCGTGCGAGGGAAAGAGTTTTATCAGCCCATCAAAATGCACTCTTCACAAAAAACCTTATTATTCACTAAATAAAATAAAAGAATTCAAACGCATGCAAGACAAAACGTGCTCATGCAGACGAATCAAAGCAGATTCTTATTTGAATAAAATTAATTTTTTTTATATTTGGTAAAGATTAGTTATAACCGGTGATTCTGAATAATAAAAACAGAATATTTCAATGTAATTACAAAAGATTCGTAAATTTTGATTTGGATGTTTAAGTTTATTAAAATTAAAATTAGTATATTTATTCGTAATACATTCAAACAAAGTTTTTGGTACTACTATTTTGGCGTTTTCACCGGTCATCAAGCAAATTTTAGTGAATTTCTTTAAATCATTCTAACTCTTACATAGTTGTACTGTATTTTGGTAAAGTTTAATTTTTTCTTCACACATTTTTACAGGCTGATTATTATCACTGAATAGCGGAGCAAATTATTATGCCTTTTTTATTTTATATTTTTCAAAGCCGTTATGTTGATTTGTTGGTATTTCCACATTCGGATATTCCTTGTGTTTTTTAAAAATCTGAAAACCCTCTTTTTTAAGTAGTTTACTATAATGTGCCTTATTTCATGGTGTCTGGTGTTGCACAGCAAGATGAATAGTACAAAAAATTCTATTCATCCTGGTCGCGCAATACCTCTCCAATATTACAGAAACCAAAGACATGTGACGAGTGCCAATGTCCTCTGCCTTTAGCGGTTGTTGTCTGGGGATAGTGGTGGGGTAGTCGACTACGACGGTCATCTATTCAACCAGTGATTATTTTGACTAGTCGAAATTTCTAGTCGATTCTTTTAATTAGTCGATGTGTTATCATCTTTCACCGACTAGTCGGCAACTTACCCGATTAGATGTTGTTTTTTACCGGTTTCTAGTCGTTCAACATGTTAGATCGACTATTTTAGACATGCTTTATACGATGACTAATCGACCAGTGTGAACGACTAGACTAGCCGATGTTCAAAAGTAATCGACTAGTCACTAGTCGATGGTGAAAAGTAGTCGATTTTCCCATCACTATGTCTCGGGACCTGCCAGGCCCGTGCGCGTGCTGCAGGCACATCAGCCAACAATTTAAGGCCGTCCCTCCATTCACTGGTTATAAGAGACCATCCGATTACAAAACTCAATGGTTTGCTGGCTGGTCGTTCTTTGCCTTTTTGAGAATATCTACTATCTTCTGACCTTAGATGTTTACCATTTGTATTACATCAGGGAAATTAGTTTTTTCGTTTGAAAATACTTTAGATTGTATATAACTTATATCTTAATTCTTTGGAACACGGCAATATTTCGTCATCGCGAGATCCCGTGTATTTTCAATACATGTATTTCTTTCATAAAAAAGACCAAACAGTTTAATTATTGAAAATTTTACCAACAATTTTAGGCCTAAATCCTTTAGATTTTAAGGGAGAATAGCGGTAATAATTACAAAGGGTCGGAAATATTTTACTGTGTCAGTATACATTTAAATATTTAAAATAGAATGTCAGTCATTGAATTTTCCCGTTCAGCAATACTGAAAGACAAGTTCTGGGGCCTAACTTAAGAACCTGTGTCAAAGAAGGCTTTTATTAAGAATTAATTCTACGTTATCGGACGCTCTCATAGTTAATTGTCCAGTGATTGGTTTAAAAAACTACAACAAATCCTTGAAGTCGCTTATGTGGTTTGTAAGATCAATACATCCACGTTCGAATAAAAGTTTGAGTAAAGAAGACAAAATAATGATTTTAAACTGTTAATTTATTTATTAATTTACAGACATATTTTTAATCGGGTATTTCTAGTGGTAAAGAGAGACCTTGGCTAACCAGTTAAAAAATATGACACCAACGAAGAAGGGCAAAAACAGAAACATACCTTTTTACTCGGAGTTTTCGAACGCGGTTTAGGCTGTCCACACGATCTAGCCATAGGACAACTCATGGTTTCTATGTTTCTATGTTATTTCAAAAATAAAAGATCGTAAATATAAAATGAAAAATCTTCCTTAACTCAGTTTTAAAACTCTTTTAGGTTAATGAATGGTTTAATGTTTATTTGAAACAGCTGTAAATATTTTTTTTATTTTGACGTTTGATAGATGAATTTGGTTAAATGTTTATTTGATACAGCTGAAAGTATTTGAATTTGTCTTGCTATTACTTGTTAGAACCACAGGTCCACAGACACTGAGGCCCTGGAAGTCTTTGATTTGAATGTTTCATGATAAACATATCATAGATAGGCATATACATTGTATATCTATGACATATTTGCGATATGAGGGGGCTGAGGGTGGCATTTCATATCCCCAGCCCAATTCAGTAAATATTAATAAAATAATATTAGTAATAGCCCCAAACAATCTATGTCACTGCTTTTAGGAAAGAGTTAATATTATCGAGTGGCCATAATTTATATTACATTTTTTTTACATTTCGTGGGGCGCGGCGTCATATACAGGGTGTTTTTTTAAAACGCAACTAATTTTTAAGATTGAAAAATACGTATATAAAAATGTAATACGTATTGTTTTATTGTTCTTTACATTTTATATAACCTATTATTTAAGTCTGATTACATTTAGCTTACATTACGTGCTCAAACAGTCCACCATTGGCATTTGTACAAAGTTATGTTCTTTCCATCAAATTCCCAAACACGTGTTGCAAGGCACCTCTTTGTATTTCTTGCATAAAATTTGTTGTTTGTTTTGAGGTGCTGAATATCCTGAGAATTGTTTTCGTAGGCCTTAATTTTTATGTATCCCCAAATCAAATAATATAGGGGGTCAAATCCGGGGATCTTGGGGGAAATAATCCTTCACCGATAAAATAAAGTTTTGGGTTGTGTTTTTAATGTGTGTGTCTTTAAGTACGATAACTCGCGTAAAAGTGGTCCGATCTGAATGAAATTTGCCACAGACATGTAAAGCAATTATTCTACGAAAACAATTCACAAGATATTCAGCACCTCAAAACAAACATAACAAATTTAATACAACAAATTCAAAGAGGTACCTTGCAACACATGTTCGGAAATTTGATGGAGAGAGCATAACATTATACAAATGCCAATGACGGACTGTTTGAGCACATAGTGTAAACTAAATGTGATCAAACTTAAATAATAAGTTGTATAAAATGTAAAGATCAATAAAACAATACTCATTACATATTTATATACGTATTATTCAATCTTAAAAATGGGTTGCGTTTAAAAAAAACACACACACTGTATAATTGCGAGCTTCAAAACGCCGATTTTTCCGTGTAGGCCTCCGTAGGCAGCCTACCTAGTCAACTGTGTTATCTTAATGCAAGTAATCAATTTGGCACAGGTCGATGTCTTTGATCGTAAAAAATTACCTCAAAATTGATCACAAGGAAATTCTTCATTTTCTTAGTGAGAGATAAAAGCTCTTTGACGCCGATGTATTCACAGTTAAACGCTCGTGTCAAGTAATGGAATAAAAACATAACAATTATGTAGAATTAGTTTACGTTATTCCATTTTATTACCGACCCCTTGTTCAGGTTATGAATTAAGTTGTCCTTGGCTGTGGGCTTAATGCACGCCACAAGCGTGTCAAACGTCAAAGCGAGATATCTATAAACAATGAGTGGTTAACGTGTTTACGTCATTCAAACAGTCACCGACTGGTCTAAAAACTACCTAAATAGATTAAATGCTGCTTTTACATTAGTAATAATTGGTCCATTCCACAACTGATTGATGTTTTTATTATTAGATCTTTTGTTTATAGCTATTAAGTAACATTTTGTAGTCGACATTGATAAATCGGGTTAACTAAAATGTTTGTGAAAGTCACGCTTCTTGATCACAATTTGTTTTTGACTGTAAATAAATAAGCAAACAAACTAAATGGCCCTATTCTCATAGAAAACAATTGGTTTGGTTTGCGAACTGTTTTTAATAAAAATAGTTAAGACAATCGGTATAATTAAATAATTAATTAAGACAATCAGCACAAGCAGCCGCAAAATCCAAGTAAAAGTGTAATGCGATTTATATATTTACATATTTATATCTGTAATCACTGTAGATGGAAATTATTAACAATATACACAAGTTATATATTACATTCAAAAGTTTAGACGGTTTGATTTCTTTATTTAGGAATACAAGACGTGATTTGTTTTGAATTAATTGTAATAAATTTGGATACACCTGTTATACGCACAAGATGCTACTTTCCAAGGTAGATTTTCATACAACTCTGATATAAGGAACTATAAACAATGAAAAAGAGCAACAATTTGTAATGTCTAATGTCGGTTTTGAATGCGTGTTCAGTCTGTCAAGTTTAGATAGTAACAAAGCAGCGATGGCAGTAGGGTTTCGTGTCTAGGCTCAGTAAATTAAAACTTCCTGAAGCATTACAACATCTCTTCACTGCAGTCCGCGGCTCCAAATGAAGCAATGTAAACAGCACAGCTCGTAAACAAAGCAATGTATACTTATTCGTTTATAAAAATAATGTTACTTTAATTATTTCTTCATGCCAAGTTTTGTTTTTAAGTTGTTTCCTTCTTGTTACTATATTGATAATGTATTCAAGAAACTTCATAATCGAAAGGTAAACAAGAAATATTAATGTATAGAATTAGAATTATTTGTTTATTAAGAGATATATGAAATAAAGTTTAAATTTTGTTTTATATGTACATATATTTTTAATTAATAGTTCCATGGAATATTGCAAAGGAACTTGAAAGTTTACGATGTTGTATGAGGTTGTCACTCCTTGGGTTTGCTTGATAACTTCCACGCACAGGCTTGAGGCCCATATGGGGGGGGGCAAATGCAAGGTAAAAAGAGGCCGCCACCCTCTTTTTTTTTAAATAAAGTAAGTAAAGTATGTTGGCTTTTGTTATTTTTGAAGTGGGATTTTATGACGATTAATTTGAAATGTTAGTGACTTTTAAATAGATTGATCTCTATATTCAAATTAAAAGGTTATATTTTTAATTGGGTTCCTTTTTTAAATACGTCTTCTTCCGGTAATCAAATCACAGACTTATCATGTTTTTGTATTTTGTGTGACGTCCTTATTTAAAAGATTTAAAATGCAGACTCAAGGAATTTATGTATTTTATTAATTATGATTAGAAAACGAAGACAAACAAGAGTTATCTGATTCAGAACTAACAATATCTGAAATCTACGTCCTTACTTACCTAACGTACCTAACTTTCTTGGTTTAATTTATTCTCGGTCTTCATTGGTTTTATATATCATGACTTGTAAAGGAGGTGCCTATATTTTAAACACACCTATGACCGAACTGTAATCTTTTAAAGACTATTGGCCTGAGAAATTTTAAGAGGTTTAATATCATTGCCGAGTTATAAAACTGTTTAAACTTCTCGTATTAATAAAGTATTCGCTAGACACCATATATAGAGAATACTCTTTTCCCCCACCTGTTAAGTTTATATGATTTTTACCCCTTGTAATGAGGAAGTAAAACAATACTTTGTCTCCCGGTGGGAGAAAAACACTTAAGAAGAATATTAAAATCAATCATTGCCCCTCTCGTGAAAATTGTCACCCTCGGCCAGATCGGGCGCCTCAATTTTCTCACCACCAATTAGTTGACTTAGCTGTAAATCCTACTACACATAGACTCTTGTAGTCTGTATCGTGGAGTAATAGTTACTTCGAGTCTCTGTTCGCCCCGCAAACAGCCACTAGACCCAAAGTAATTATAACCACTCTACATCCCCTCCTCACCTCGTAATCAGAAGGCGAGATGCACGGCTTCACCGCCAACGTGACCAGAGTTTTCCCACGTCCCAACCTTGGGATCAGCCTGAGCGACAAGAACGGCATTTTAACACACATCACTCGAAACCAAAGTGATTCGGAAGCCGAGATCGGCCTGCACTTCGCCTCATTGCGGCAGCTGCACTTCGGACAAACACGTGAGGTGAACTTCCGCGAGTGAAATCTCACGTTCCCGGCGATAAACATACAAGACGGAGAATTACACGCTTGTTTATGGATAAATACACGTTTATTTATTCATATTCATTTCGACTCGGAGAAGCTAGAGACTTCCAGCTGTACCTCGTGTGACGACCCACCCCAAAAACTGTATTTTGTGGTTAGCTTCTTAAATTAGGACACCACATATTATGGTTAATGGTTTGTTGAAGGTAATAATCCTTCATGCATGAAAGGATTGCCAGCCCTAGTTTATTGATAGTGGGCCCAGGGACTGACATTGGGTCTCTTGGACAATTGTACAGAAAGTTATTAAAATAAAATCGAGAACGCAGTAAGGCACTCTGGCACTCATGTGGGAATGCTGATGCTGATTGTCAGCATGGTTCATGGGTCAAGCTGCGTCAGCGGGTCGTTGCCGCTAAGCCTAGAAACAGACAGTCGGAGAGTTGACTCGGGAGTGCGTGTGCGCTATCCGCGCCGCGTCGCGCTGCGCCGCCGCCGCGCCGCGTCGGTCGGCCTATGCCGCGATTCGCGCGTTCTCTGTCCCCCAAAATTAATTAGGCCTCTAATTAGTATAATCTGAAGTTTTGTATAAATTTTCATAAATGATAACTGCTCACATGTTAATTTGAAATTAAACAGTTAAATTGTATTAATAAAGTTAGATTTTTGTAACTACGTGCGTATTATTTGAGCTCCCAACCGGCAAATAATGCGTATATATCTCGGCTACTGGCACATCTGGTGTCAGCGTGTGCGGTTCGTGTTCAAGAATTCACGGAAAAGAGATTTCCAGCTTCCACGGACCCAAGGATGGAAATGGATAAAATTGGTAAGTGAAATATTTTCAATCAGCGGTGCAATCTTTTGTGAAATGAAAATTGTAATAGATTGAAGTATTTAATCATTTAATAATGCAAAGCGTGACTTGAAACGCACTTTAGTGAAAATCCCGTGAAGTATAATGCATTTTTGGATTTATTAGGGAATTTTAAAGTAACTGAAATATTTTTGGCGAGGAATTAAATCCGCCATTAATCACGTTGCAGTTTATTTGGCGTCATAGCGTATGTTCCCCCTCCACAGTCAACAATGCCTCCTTGTCTATCAACATAGAGACGTGGAGCATTGAAATAATCAAGATGGCGGTCTTATCTTTTGAGTTTATGCAAACTTATTTATTATATCTAGTAACGAATAAAAGTAAGGTTTTTCTAAGAGTAATAATTGATTGAAAATCTAAGTTATACATTTATTTGCATTCTTACAATAACGAAAGTAACGTAATTTTTACAGAGTGAAACTTGGAATATTTCAGATTTATAACAGTGTTGCCATTCGAGGGATTTTTACCCGGCGAATGGGTATTTCTGTCTTTTAGAGGGGAAACGGGATTTATAGTAGGAACACGGGATTTTCACTGTTGTGAAGTTGAAACACTGTAGAGCTTCATGTTTAGAAACGTCAAAATGAATATTCGACCGGTTGAATTGTTTAAAAGGAGCAGATAGACAATTAATTGAATAGGACAATTTAGTTGGAGATAAACTGTATTATATATTTATTCGATGATGTTGTCTACCAACATAATCTAAATTGCTTTGGGGTAAATAATCTAAATTGCTTTGGGGTAAATTATTTAACACTTAGTATAAACTGTATGTGTTATATTTTTAAGTGGAGAATCGAAATGCGTTGGAATATGTCCCAGCATCATTGTAAATGGGCGATTAAAATGTATTATCTTCTTTAATGCATTGATATAAATATTTCATGGTTTAATTATTTATGGACTTTAATATATGGGACACTGAAGATTAACAGTGTCACAGTTGAGGCCAACTTTACAATGTCAGGTCAAGGGATACCAGCGCATTTATTTTCCTTTTTTTAATTAAATATTTTTTTATTGTCGGTATTCTTTTGACTGGAGATTTCAATAGGATGAAATGGAGGTTACTTAGTTTTGAGGAAAAACTAAGTAGAGCCTAATGACAGTTGATGAGGTTTTATTAGTAGTGGAAATTGGTGGTTTTGAATTATATCAAACTTTAATCTAAGTTGGGGGACTTAGAGACATTTATTTGGGAGGAAAATTACTTAAAAATTTTTATCTGAATCAAGTAAGTTTTTTTAAGGCAACTATGTATGGGGGAGAATGTTGTTTGTTCCCCTGGGCGTAAGAGAAGAGGTTTTTGAGGATGAATGATTAAATATTTTATTAAAGCCAGTATAATTGGAGATTTAGATTTTTGTGCTTTTAGTTGCCTATCCTCTTGTATATTGAATTTAAAATTGAGTTTTGATACACGCTTGCTTAGTTTGAAAGTAATTATATCATTTTAATTATTAAAATAAAAGAGAATGGTTGCTCAGTGGTTACTATCATCAGCAGTACTATTCTGTAATTTGATCGGGTCTCTCCTGAGAAATATGAGTTGTTTTAATTCGAATTATAATAAATTAGGTCTAATGCTATCAGCTTTCAAGTTTCAAATAAAAAAAAATAATTTAAAAAATATTTTAAATCCTTTTTTTAATATATTGGTTTTATGCCTGTATGTATGATATGGTTTGGGATAGTAAGTCATAGATAGTGTTTTGGAAGTATGTTTGGGGGGGGAGGTTGAGTGTGCCTCCTTAGCGCCCTTATCCCTCGGGATCAAGATGGCCTGCACCCTGCGTATGGCGGACTGAAATGGTAGAACCATGTTAATATACAGTATACAGTATTCATGAGATTTTATTATGGTTTACTTTTGCAGTCGGGAATTTTTTTTGACTAATGGGGCTTATGAAAGTTCTTTTTCCTATGATATGTTTGTTCGGTATGGGTTCAGCATCACCGTCAAACATATTACCCAATAGATTATAAATTCAAGTTGGGACCACCTTCTTGATAAAGAGTTGGTTTTTTTGTGAGGCAGGCTGTAAAGTTTTAAAGATAAAATCTTTTCAAGGTCAATGCTGGTGATAGTAGTTAAATTAAAAAAATATTTTCCTTAAAAATAATTTTAATGTGAGTGTTAAACAAATTTTTACTAATTTATCGTAGCCTTATTGTCTCTGATTATTGAATAACCCTTTGTGTTTGTTATACAGGAGAGTTTTTGTTTGTAAGAAACCCTTTTTGCTGTCTGTTGATTGGGACACAACATGGGAATGGGATCCGTATGCTGTGGACCTGTTGTTGGAGTAGCAGACCAACACTGGGGGATGGATGATGGATGGATTTAATGGTTTTGAATAAGTATTTTATTTAAGATTGTTTGAAAACTATTCTTTCTTTAGCTGGGTTGTGATTGTGAAAAAGATTTAGTCTCTTTAAGAATAAAATGAAAAGAAATTTCAAATAGCAGCATTGTGAAACAAAATGGTCTTGATAACAAGCGTGTATTTAGGATGTTTTTATTTGACAGAGGAGTAGCAAATTGGCTTTGGGCCTGAAGGGGACTTAACTACTTTTTAGGGTATGCCCCATTGGGATATGGGCTTTCCTTAAAAGTTTTATGAGTTGAGATGATGATGATGATGTGGTTGTTGTTTCTGAAGTTGGGGTGAGTGATTTTTGGGGCCCCTGTGAGTCGTTATGGTTGAGATTGCCATGCCTGCCCATTTGCTCATATATATGGCAGCTTGCTATATCTCCTTTGGGCGACTGAGTCCTGGTTGTGATGTGGATTTTCGGTGGTGGACTTTGTTGTTAATTACTGAAGTAACATGCAATGCTAGAGCTCCTGTAAGGACTTTACATGTGCACTGAGTGTCAATGATATTTGGTGTTTCACTGTGTCTGCCTGTTGTGTTGTTATTTATTGCCACTCTTGAGCTCCTGAAGGACTCGCGAGATAGGCGCCAGGCAGAGGATTAAAGAAATTTTGCGTGTGGTCCCACCGAGGATATATGTCTTGTTTCGCTCGTGCCTGCGTTCGCCTGCCAAGCTTTACCTTCGGCAGCTACCAGATGCACTTGAGCTGGTTTAGGGAGTAGAGAGGAAAGTGAGCCTCCCTAGTTGTGTTGATGAGAGATTTATATTTTGTTGCTCGTGCTTGTGTTTGCCTGCCAGGCCCTTGGCCAGGCCCCTGCCAGGCTTGGCTTTGGTAGCTGGCCGTTGGCAGCTACCAGATGCACTTGAGCTGGTTGAGGGAGTGGAGGGGAAAGTGAGCCTCCCTCGATATGGTGATGAGAGATGTGTGTTCTGTCGCTTGTGCCTGCGTATGCCTGCCCGGCCTTACCTCTGTCGGCAGCTACCAGACGCACTGGAGCGGGTAAAGGGGAGTGGAGATGTAAGTGTGCGTCTCCCCTGTTATGGCCATAATGAGAGTTTTATTTGTCGACTGATGTTGTTGTAAAGGACGTCCTTGAGGTATTAATGACTAGCTTGGTACGTGATGTATCAATACCTAGTAAAATGTTGCAAAATGTAATTAGGGTTGAATTGTTGATATTTGAGGCAAACTTGATAATGAGCTTGGCCATTAACGTGTGAGAATATCCTCTGAAAGGGGAACTCTCGATGTGCGGTGTCACAATGATTTTAGGCAAAGGGTGTGATAGCAGTAGTAATGACATAGGATGTGGTGTTAGAACTGATACTGCCATGCATTTGTCATAGATCCTGGAACGTGCTGGCCGCCTGGTTGCAGAGCTCTGTGCGGATGAGAGCGGAGAGCCATGGCCCTGACCAGAGCGCCACAGATGTTCGCTGACCGAGGGATCCTGAGACTAACATTGGGGTGGAAGCAGCCTACCCGAGCCTTGAACTAGACACCATGAATGAGGGGACTGCAGCCCCAGAGATTTGCGGTATTTTAACCAACGGAAGGTAGCCTATATTCAATTAATTTGGACCCACATTGTGATGAATAAACTGGCGATAGGCAAAGTGCACTAGTGAATTATTTAGATTGCATCAATGTGTGCAGCTCCGTGCTGCAGAGACTGTTAGATCTGCGAAGGGAACTTGAAGTTAATTTTTTTATATTATGGGAACAAGCAGACATTCTTTTGTGGGAATGATAGTGATTATCGACGTGGACATTCTTCAAGTGGAATGTTTTTTTTGTTATATCAAGTAGAATATTTTAGAATGTTTTCGTAAGAATTTCAGGGTAGGTTTTACATATTAAAAAGTGGTACCACGTGTTAAAGATACTTAGTAGTAAGTTTTGATGGCCAGTGGTGGCTTATTTATTTTTAAAATCCTTAAAAAAAGATTGGAGTATGAAATTATAGTGGCTGTTGACTAGTATTTACAGGAAGGTAAGCGCGCACTCCCCACACCCTAAACCCCCCCCCTCCTTTCAACTCCCTGTACTGGACTGTAATTACTCAGGAAGCTAGCCCAAAGTTGACTTAATAATTTTGTTTATTTATTTTGAGTCGTATGAAAAGGCCTTGCTGGTGGATTTTCCGGACCCAACAGCAAGACAGCGCCACTACTGAGCGATCTAATAGTTGTAATAGTTTAGTTCGATGGTTGTCAGTGTTTTTTTGATGTTTTTAAAATTTTGTCGATAAACAAGGGATAATATGCTGTTGCTGGTGACTGGACTCATTTGCAGTGTACAGGATTGCATTTGACGCTGGGACTTTACTTTTGTGCAAAGCCAGTAAATTAATAGGAAACATAAGTAGGGATTGAGAATTCTGACGGGTTGTGATAATGTATTTTGTGACTGTTTTGTTAGATTTTGTGAGTTTTTTTGTTTATTTTAATGTTTTTTATGTGGTCTTGGGTCGTTTTTAAAGTAGTAATCAGTTATCAAAGTTGAAATTGTTTGGATAAAGAATGATTTGTTTTGAGGAATTTAGCTATGGAATAGTAATTTGTTTTCACTTTATGAAAAGTCAAAATTTTCTGAGGATATTCTAGATGCTTGGAAGAATATCCATGAATAAGTTATGGATTAATAGATTAATTTGATTTGTTTTCTTTTATTGTAAAAATTTTAACTTTTTTTATTTCTAGAAATATATGACAGATTTTGAGGTTAATATTCGGAAATTATCTTGGTAATCTATGTTTTAATTAGCTCAATCACTGATTATTGAGGGTGTTATTTTTTTTATTTGTTCATAGTTCAATAATGTTTTAATTGGACTTTTCAAAGAGGTTGAACTTTTAGCTTGACCATGTGGGTCTTGTAGCTATGGAGGGTGCTGTTACTGTTTCTTTAATTTTCTTTAGGGAGCAATGTATGTAATCGAGTTGCGTGTTGTAATGTTTAGAAACTTAGGCGGGTTTCATTGCATTTTTATGTGTTTCAATTATTATGTACTAATTTTGATCGTTGGTTGAGAAGATTTCTTTTATGAAGAGGAGCGTTGTAATTTGCTTTTGCTGAATGTAATTGAATCGTTAAATTTTAAATTCTTTACTTTGAAAGGAGAGGGGAGAGAGAACGCTGCCGATATTAGAAAAATTTGATCATTATTTGGATGGAACCGAAGTGCTAAAAAAAGTTTTATAGGTAGTTTTTATTTGTCTTACAGTCTGTACGGTTGTTCTTGGGACTTGATGTCGGGTTTTCTGTGGCATTGTTGCTAAGGAAGTAAGGATGTCTGGAGACTAGGTTGGCGTTGGCGATTGGGATCCTCTGACAAAAGAAGGAGTCTTTTGCGGCATCACCGAGTGTGATGGCCCCTCATGCTGAGGACAGCATGGACTAAAGGTGGGGGGAGTGTGACGACCCACCCCAAAAACTGTATTTTGTGGTTAGCTCCTTAAATTAGGACACCACATATTATGGTTAATGGTTTGTTGAAGGTAATAATCCTTCATGCATGAAAGAATTGCCAGCCCTAGTTTATTGATAGTGGGCCCAGGGACTGATATTGGGTCTCTTGGACAATTGTACAGAAAGTTATTAAAATAAAATCGAGAACGCAGTAAGGCACTCTGGCACTCATGTGGGAATGCTGATGCTGATTGTCAGCATGGTTCATGGGTCAAGCTGCGTCAGCGGGTCGTTGCCGCTAAGCCTAGAAATAGACAGTCGGAGAGTTGACTCGGGAGTGCGTGCTGCGCCGCCGCCGCGCCGCGTCGGTCGGCCTATGCCGCGATTCGCGCGTTCTCTGTCCCCCAAAATTAATTAGGCCTCTAATTAGTATAATCTGAAGTTTTGTATAAATTTTCATAAATGATAACTGCTCACATGTTAATTTGAAATTAAACAGTTAAATTGTATTAATAAAGTTAGATTTTTGTAACTACGTGCGTATTATTTGAGCTCCCAACCGGCAAATAATGCGTATATATCTCGGCTACTGGCACACTCGGACGCCTATTCGGTTATAGGCCGACTCAGGTAACTTGGCCTAGATCGTCCTTAGGCCTAATGCTTAAATTATTAACATGAGCGAACTGGGCCTCATCATTTGTTTTGACTAGACCAATAGACCTCTGCCTGAAACTTCCCTACGACATCGGTCGTATCAATACGATGATTTGTGTCAATTTAATTTATTTCTCAAAGACTACTTTTCAGGCTGTACTGAAGGCGTATGGTCATAAGTCGGTGGCCATCATTTTGGAGCTTATGGGTGTTTACACAGAAAAACTGTTAAACCGGATCTTTCGGGGTTAATAAGAACGAATAAAATTTTAGTTGAATTTATGGAAATTCGTCGAATGATGTAGTATGTCTACGTCATTGAATATGTCTATCTCATATCGTTGAATATACAATAAAAAAATGTAATATGACATTTTTGCTCAAATTTTATGATATAAGATCCCTTTTATGTTCATTTTTCTTAATCGGCTCATAATTACCTATACTCACGTACACAATATATTTATTTAAAAGTGTAAGCAAATATTTCTACCATTTAAAAAATGTTTATTTCCTCTTGATCCCTCTATAGGAAGCGATTATAACTAATTATAACTTGCATTCTGGGATGTGTATTAATTAGGGATTTATACAGATCAAACAATTAGTTTACTGTAGCACACTTAGTTTGTGACTAAACAATTTCCTCTTTCAATCTTTGTCGGAATTTAGTCTCACGAATCAATCGTAGGATTCAGCACGCTCTTCAGGATTTAACCTAAAGTCGCCGAATAAGATTTAAAAAAATAATTGGCCAAATTATCGTTACTACACCTGTAACCGTAATTAAACTAATAGGGGGTCAGGCCCGCGCCGCCGAAAAGACATGGTGTCACACTCACACTCACCTTCATAGTACAGTTCAATCTTTGCTACTGATTACACCTTTTCATGGATCATTTGATGTGATTACTTTGATCGGCTGACTGAATTGCTTTGTAAGGCCACATAACAAAAAAAAACACTTTAACCTTAATTTGCGTTAATTTGTATAGCAATGACAAAAATAACAAGCAAAGCAATTCAGTTTAATAACCATGATTTGATTACTAACAAAAAGGTGACCGAAGCAATGTTTTCATTCATTCGTGCACGCAAGACTTCCATGGCTCTTGATGCTAAATTTGGTCGCTTAGCTATATTTTGATTTATTCTAAGTTTGATTGAGCGTAAGTAAGTAAGTTATCAACCAATACGTTAAAATTAAAATTAATTAAATAAATGGGTTATCGTAGACAATCTGTTCAACGCTCAATAATATGAAAAAATCCCATTTTACATAATAAAATATAATACAATAATATGACACTCCAAAAAGTGACTTAAACCGGAGTTTTGACGCTTCTACAGCTAGTGCCCACCATCCAGCATGGACTCAGGGCGTTGAAAAATAATTACTGTAAGTGTCCAGTTTTCTTGGTCACATATAATTTTTAATGAAATCGTTCAATTTGATTGTGTGCCTAAGTGAGCTGTATACTCTATACATGACCAACAGCAAGTGGCTCATATAAATTTGAATTCAGCTAATGTAGTCTAAATATAAACAGTCTTGTCAGTCATAAAATCTAACCTTGACCGACCTCCCCCACTGCTGCGAATATAGGTCAATCTTCGACCTCTGAAAATACAGTCCCACGAGGAGGAGGTCAAATTACAACTTAAATGGAACTCTGTAATTCAGCATTTCTGATTTGTAGCTATTTACACATCTTCCAACCACAATTAATTGTTTAAAATAACGCTATTCAGAAGCCCTTTAAAATTAAACGGGGACAATAAGACCCTTTAAAATTAAGTAAAAATTTAGGAGGGAACAAATATTTGCATCTTACTTTCAGAAAAAAACACTATTAAATGGAAAACTTTGTTATGGTTTATAAAAATCAAAATAAAATTAACGTGTATTATTTATTTTTATATTCCAATGTAATAAACACGATGGGTTTTAGTATATTTCATTAATATATAAAAGTAAACAAGCGAGGTGAAAAAAGAGTTACTATTTAAAAACAATGAAAAAACCATTAAAAGCATTCTAAGTCACAACAAACAAAAATCAATCGGTTATCTTTATCATTATCTAAAGGTCATTGATTAGAACAATCTATAAACGTGACTGTATAAAAGGTCAGTTACTGTAAATGGGTCAGTGGTGTGAATGCAGCAGCGGTCAGGTTTTGTTACGGTTGTGTTTGTAAAGTGGTAATTAAGTAGTGGCAGTAGCAGTAAGCTCGCAGTAAGTAGATAGTTGTCACCTGACACAGGACGCAACCCGAGAGCAGAAATAGAACCACCACAATCAGTTCAATGTTGACAAAATCCGAGGCTCAACACTACAGCAACAGCGCTGGTCGATAGAGCGCCGCCAACGCTGTCTGTGAGAGGTTCCGCGAACTACGTCAATAATCGCGGCTTGATAAAGGGCGATTAATTAATTATTGATTAAAGTGTGCCACTAATTTAATCCATTTTGTTCAGACTACGATATCCTAGTAATTTTTCAGTGGGAGTGTAGAGTGGATGAGGTGTGAGCAGTCGTTGCGAGGGATTTTAATTTAAGTTAAACTGTAACCATTGACTTTAATAGACTTTAAATCTCTAAAGAGATGTAAAGTCAATGCTGTAACTCCCGTGGACGTTTTATACATGCCATTCTAAAAGTTTTTATTTTTTTATTTTCCGCTGTTTTTACCATTAACGACCAACTTTCTAAGTTTATATACAAACCCTACTTTTTTTATTTCTCACTTCGAATTTTTTCACTTTTTTAGTATATCTATTACTTTTTTGGACCTAAAATTGAACGATATACCGCTGTTAAATGTTTTAGGCTAAGGCTATAATCTCCTTATGAAATGCAAGGTGGCAAACAAATAAATTGTTACGTTTAAAACTGTAAGGTTAAAAAGACGTTTAAGTAAAAATGTAATTAAAACTAAATCTATCTTATTTATTTATTATGTATGTTATATTCAAGTTTAAAGTATACAATTTTTTCGAGGTGTCTATCCTTTTTAATCGTAATGCTAATTCATGCATTTTTTTAAAAATAAGAACAATTTATTATACCCTTATTTCCATAGCTGGTAGGATTAGAAAAAAATACCATTTGGTAAAAGGATCCTGAAAAAGCAAGATATTCAAAAAATGGTTTAAAAATTAGATAGTTTATATTTGAAGAGTAAAAGGATCATTACCACAAAACCTGAAGAAAACTGGTGTATGGGTACTGAAAGATGAAATACATAAACTTTCCTTGGGAGTGACAGTTCAATAGTTTTTAATATCTCCAGAGATCAAAAAATATTTGTGCTTAATCTGTATGATATTTCTTATTCTTCTCCAAATAATATTAGTTGATCATACCAGTAGGCCCAATTAATACCTTGAATCAACAAATGATTTTTCTTGACGTAAAGGTGGCCTCACAATCATAACAATCATCCAAAATGTACATACGTTCACATTGTTCTGCCTAAAGATTTGTATTGTTGAATGGATATCACAAATGGTAAACATAAATGGAAAACTATGAGTAAATCTAAAGAGAAATTTAATTTTAATTCGTATCCAAAAGAGATGAAAAATGTCGCATTTGTTTACTTATTATAGTTTACACTATTAATAAATTCAACAAACTGCCGATTGATTTGTCAATTTCATCCCCAAAAACAATGTTACCATAATTAGGCGGAATTGAAATTTCTTTCACCTATAAATCAATACTACTTTCACACCTCGTAATTTATTGAATATAAATTCTCTTCCGATGTTTAAAAACATGTACAAATCTAACATGAACTTCATGAATTTCATGACTATCCGTGTAATTGTCAACTACATATTTGTTTCTTACTTGTTTGGGTTTGTTAGAGAAATGAAATGGCGACTGATCAATTTCTAGTTCCAGATCTACAGCTGCCGCCAGGAACACTCCCGTGACAAAACTCCAGGCTGTCGACAGACTCATATGCCACTGTAACCGATTGTCGACAAATAACTGAGAGGTAAAATTTTTAACGCTACTATAAAAATAATCTTAAGAGCAATATAAAATTAGGGAGAATAAATATTAAAAATAAAAAAATAACGTAGAATTAGGTCTAAAGTTTAAAAGCAAAGTTTAGAAGATCATTTTATCAACATTAAAAAATTTAAACATCTAAAACCATTGTTTGGATGTAGCTTTCGGTTTTTGCAGGATTTAGTCCTGGTAGTCCTTAAACGTTTTGGACTTAAATAAACTAAAAATTACAAGCTTTATACGTTTGTGGTGTAATGGAAATATTTTAATATGCATTTCATAAAATATCCTTTTTCAAATATGTTTTCTGAGAGGTATAATTAAAATGTGAATTTTTTACCGTTCTGAAAGATAACTATCCAATTCACTATTAAAACAATAAATAAAAAACTGTACTTGTAGTTTGTTATTTATATAACGAAACAACAAAACATTAACTACTTACTAGAAGGAAAAATGCTTAGAAATACAATAGGTATTAATAACTTGTATATGAATCTGAATTACTTACCTACAGAACGAAAATGTGAGTGACTAAAATATGAATGCCAACACTGATGTTGTTGTCTATACGTTGTTCGACGCCCGTGGTCATCGTTGTATCAGCAATTCCCATCTCAAACAAATTGCTTTGGAAACATCGACAAGCCTTAAAGAGGAATGACTAACAATGAGAGACAACTCATCGATATAAGTGGTTAAGGTTTTTTTTTATTTTATCTCGAAAATTTACCAAATATTCTTGTGTTAATATATCTATTGGGTTAAGTTCTAAAGTAATTTAGTAAACAAATGTCTGAAACTTAATTTGTTGATAAGCTATGATTTTTGTCAAATACGATTGTCAAATGCCTGCGATTTTATCCAGGTTGATCAAAAATTTACACCAACCGTCAAACCTCATTCTAACTGTCCAACTACTCTGTATCGAATCAAAAACGTAACTGCGATCAGTAATAACTAATCACTGTGTTTAATTAACAGGCTTAGATTAAGTCTAATGCATTATAAAATATATAAAAAACATAGGACATATTTCTTCAGAATACAGACCTTTTTAATTGTGTCATATACAGTGCCCATCCCACGCCCTAAACTTACTTTATACAGACAGTTTTTCAATTTTATTGCTCCACGTGTTTTTAATCTTACCTCCTGTCAAATTGTTAATCAAAATTCACATGCACAGTACTATAAAAATTTAAAATCCTGGTTGTTATCTAAAGAAAACATTGATTACTTGTTTCAGATTATCATTTAAATATACTGTATTAATAAAGTATGATATGGACTGCACTAACTCAGTTTGTTCTTGTGCCAGAAAGGACTCGCCATGTAAAGATCTATTTATTGACTTATATTTTAATAAGCTATGTAATAGTGTAACATAATCAGTTAGTAGCCATGTTCTTGTATTTTAGTTTATTGTGATGGAAGCCTCATTACTGGCATTGCCTAGGAGGCCCCTAATTTATTCATTGCCAATTGTATTCCTGTTCATCTCTTTTCAAATATAAATTCACGATAATGTACAAGTTTATGTAAGGTGAATTAGCTATATATTGTTAATATTTATATTTAAGAATTTTTTACTTTGCACTATCTTGTAACCTCTGTATGTACAGTGAAAGAAGTTTGTATGTTATGTTATGTAATGCTTTTTGGTGATGAATAAAGAATTATTTTCATTCATTCATTCATTCATTCATTCATTCATTCATATCTATTACTCATTTTAATATTGTTCGATGTGTTACTCACAGTTGCAATTTCATTTCTATTTGAGTGTTAAATAGTTTGAGAGTATTTGTACAATGTAAAAATAAGAATAGGATAAAGTGAGAAATTTAAGAAGACTTTAAACAATGTTTTACGTTTTCAACGAGTAAAAACCAACATTTAAGATTTCCTCATCCGTAGACTTACATAGCGTTATGCTAACCCTAAAATATTCCTGGTGTATCCCATTTTAGACAGGGTTTTAAGATATTTTATAAAATATTTCTAATGACAATGTTAACAAATCTGTCAATAGGAAGCAAATAAAATAAACCCGACCTCTCAATCAATCTGCCTTTGTCGACAACGACCAGCTCGTGCTGCTTCTGCGGACATAAAATCAACTACGGGCGGGCAGAACGTAGTGAGTCCACCCTATCTGAGTTCTTCAAACATGTTAAAAACAAATACAAATTTTTTTTATCGTAGAAAACTGTTTAATTTAACGCCGTCTAACCTATCGGAGTTTTAGAAATCTTTCTTCTGGATTTTTTTATCTCGCGCGCAATCTTTTGTAATATAGAGTCACGGAGCACTAACTTGTGTTTTAAAGTGTCTCATGCAAATTCCTTATTTGACCTATTGGTCAAACCTATTGGTTTGTGTATTTTTTTCTGCTTAAAACATTATCACAACGCTTCTTTAGCTTACTAGCTGTACTGACCAATCTCTAAATGGGCCAGTTCTTACGACAGTTAATGAATCCTGTGTGCATACATATAAGAGGAATTAGAAATATGAAAATCAAAGAAGCATGAGGACGGACCATTAATGTTCATGCTGGCTAAAAAATCGTTATTCGAGTGACTTGGTCCAGTCTGCCCGTAAGAGTGATGTTAATTTTAACATTGGACTTACAGAAGTATTGGGACACACATTTGACTCGACCTTTTTAGTTTATTTAGTCTAAATATTTGGAGAAATATATACTTGGCATAAAATATTAAGATAAAAGCGTTTTTTATATCCTTGCTTTAATACAGGCTGCAAACCCAAATAGATGAAAGTAGAAAATCATCCGGTATGATGCTATTTCTATTGTTTGTACTAACTCCGACACACTTAAAGTGATGCAGAATTACCATCAGTAATCCTCAGGGTAGGATTAGTCTATACCCTCTTGGCAAAGCCAAGAGCAACTACAGTGTACCTAGTGTACATTTGTTCTTTGAGAAAACATGACATTTCACGAAAAGCAATCAGTTATATAAATGTAAAATTTTTACTTCATGCACTTATGAAAATAATACTTGGGTCAGGTTTCATCCGGTTTAGGTAATTTTTAGCGAATTTCCCCTATAGGGAAGAAGCTGTTACCGTAGTACTCATGGTAAGACCTAAGCCCGAGACCATGATAACTTTTCGTTTTGGGGCCCCCAGAAGCAAAAAACACTATTCGTTCATTTTCATAAATATATATATATATATCTATATATGTATCTATATATATATCTATATATCTATGTGTCTTTAAGCACGATAACTCGCGTAAAAATGGCCCAATCTTAATGAAATTTGGCATGGATGTGTAAAGTAGTAATTATTCGGACGAGTTCGTGAACCAGCCCGATCGGATCATTGGAAGGGGGGGTAAAGGGGGTTAAACCCCCCAAAAAATGAGTTTTTTGAGTTTTTTACATAGAAAAATAAAATTTTACGAATTTTTGTTGGCACCATTGAATTCAGCTCAAAAAAAACAAACAATTTAATATATTGAATCAGTGCTCTATGTCTATTAGTTACCGAGATATTGAAAGTGGTAAACACAGTACGTTGTCCCAATGTTAACCTTATGAGAAATAAGTAAAATTATATATCTCGCTTATTTCTCAACATATCTTGATAAAACTTGGTAAATGGCTTCTTCTAGTTCAGACCTACAAAATATTGAATTAAAACTACCCAGTTTGAATATACCCGTAGCAGCAAACCTGCATACTCATTCCCCATGTTATTCTTATGGAGCTTACCGAAACATGTCAAATCTCGCTATGTTGGATTGAAATATGTTGTTTTGCACTTGAAATTCGCTGAGTATGCAGGTCTGCTGCAACGGGGGTATTTTTTAATAATTCTATTTGCATGCACATACTCATATTCTAACCTATGCTACTCTTTATGTCATATTTTGCTTGCCTTGGGTTGAGATATAGTTGACATAATATATAATTCACTCAATAAGCAGGTGTGGTAAATCGAGCGTATGCTCATTTTATAATTTTAATGAAGAATACAATATTTTTAATTGTGTAATGGAGGATTGTACTCTAAAACATGAGAAACATCCCTTAAAATGATTTATGTGATCAAGATGCGCGAGTATAAACATATTTAGTATTTTAGCACATTTCTTGAACATGCAAGTTTTTTGAACTTGAAAGAAGTAAAATGTTTGTGGCAAACACGTAGCTTTCTTTTCCTTGAAAGTTGACAGGTGTGCGAGGCTGCCCCTGACTTGTGGATAAAAGTCCGTGTCAAATAACATGGCGCAGGCAGTCCAAAAGACCGGTGTCGAGCCAATTATTTTTGAAAAGGGTGGTTAAACGCACTTTTTATACTGAGAGCAAGTGGAAACTTTATATTTTTACTTATAGGCTATTAATTTTACATTTACTGATTTCTATCCAACTGAATTCCTTATTTAAAACATTATTTAAAAGTAGGCGTTTGAAGCCTGTTGAAAGGATTATTTTTTTACTTTTTTAGTGAATGTCCCCAATAAGGAAGAAGCTAATAGGCCTATTGGACCTAGACCCGAGTCAATGAAATTTTTTGATTTGTTTTGGATGGAAAAAAATAATTCGTTCTGATATATATGGGTGGTCGGGATATAGTGTTGAAATGTTTATGGTGGGTAGAATAAATCAAATATGACTCAAATCCACAATGCAAAAACATAAACCTACCTAGATAAAACTATTTTGATAAAAAAACTTGTATTTACTCAAGAATGCTAAATTTTGAGTCAGTTTCCAATTAATTCCTTAAACTTTGAAGATATCGTCGAATTGTTCAATAATTTTAAGTAATAAGAGATAAGTTTTGATTAACCCGGATATTTTAATATAAATTGATTTGAGATTAAAATTATTATTTCTTCAAAAACAATGAAGCAAGATAAAAATTACTAGGTTCTTTTCCACATGAAGGCGAGATCAGATTCCTGATTCTGAAACGTCGTGAAACTTGTTTTTCAGTGATGGCAAATGTCTGTAAAAATACTGGTTATTAAAACTGGGATAAAACTGCCACCCCTTAAAGTTAGTTATGCCAATAGTGTGTAAAACATGCGTTCAGTAAACATCATCCACAACCGGACTACTTTTCGAACATACGTGATTCTACCTAATCGAGGGCTAAATCGAAAGATTTATTCATCCGTTTTTAATAATCGTTACGGATATAAATGTCTACCCAAGATTTAGTTCCGGCCGCCGGCGCGGGCGCCGCATCGCCAGCGTTTATCGCAGAGGAGTTTATGTGGCCAAGGCTCGACGGAGCATGTGGTCCACTCGCCCGGACGTTGGCTGTTGACTGAGGGGAATTGAAGTGTTATCGGTCGATAATGTGGCTCTTATCGCACCCGAGCCGTGCCTTGTGACAATAACATCCTCTACACATTACACATTCCCTCGGGTAGACATGGGGAGAGGGATGATATAAATAGCCAAGTTAGTTAGAGTAGATGTCTGGTCTCGTGATTAGTTTCAATACAATGTTAAGTTCCACAATTCGTTAATTTGTTGTAATGGAAATATTGGTGAGACCTGTAAGTAAAAGTAGTGCTTTACGTTAGTGTAAATATAAAATAAACATCACACTATGCTTAAATGGGAAGTTCGCGTGGAGTATTGAAACAGTGAATGAAGAAAATGGCACTGAATTTGTTAAAGTAATGTGATAACCTGGAAAAATGAAATATTATCGAACTCTAATAAAGCTCGAAATACCAAGTATTTTTATCGACGTTATTTATTTTGGACTATGACAGCCAGACAGCCAAGTTTCAAATTTTTTAAATGATAAAATACGAATACACCTTCTTTATCGTATTTACTACACCGTCCCATTGAAAAAAAAATATTCTCATTGAATTTACTACACCGGTCATTAGCTTTGCCAAATTAATATTCAGTATGATATTTACTGAGCTGATGTTACGTCTATCAGAAAAGTTAAATCAAGATGGAAAATTTTAGTGTTTATCCTTTCATTATAAATTAATTATTTAACATACGTTAAGTGTTAAATGTGGATGCGAACCAGATCTCTCATCTCTTTGCGAACTGTTCAGACCTCGAAAGTAGAAATGAACAATGACTTGCTTAAGGCAAATCATAAACAATGAATCAACCTTAATTAGTGCTGCAAGTCGGTCGGGTCGGGAGGGATGCTGGGAGATTGGGGGTGGGGGGGGGGGTGTAAAGCTGGTGTAATTATCTCCGTAACCCTCCTCCCCCTCACGCCATCTCATTACCGCACTGCAACTGGATCCCCTAGACAAATACGCACACGTCAGAGCAACACTGATCAGGTGTGTGCTAAAAAGCACAACAAAATCTAACTATATCCGCTTCCTATACTAATCAATATATTAGTAGATAATATAAATTTGTAACTCTTTCCTTCTCAACGTATGTGCATTATTAGAGGAAATTCTGAGGAAACCATTAGAAAAGTATTATTCTGAAGGTGTACAAAATCCCATCGTAATTTACATTGGTTTCTAAGGAATGAAAAAAATTAATCATTTTTTCAAACCTGGACTTATGGGATAAAAAAGATGATTTTCAAGTAGTCCGACCATCACGTCAAGCCGTAGGTCCATCTGCTTACGAACAAGGGATGCAAAGTTTAAGCTTTAATTTATGTCTCTGAACTTACTCCACTGAAAATTTAAATGATATTTTTAAATTAAGACCGTATTAGGTCATCCCAAAAAACTGCCTCACCACTGTTTTAGGAATATATTAATAAAAAAAATTTAATCATTGGTAAGATAGTTTTTATGAAACCATTCTTCCGAGGAAAATCGGCTTATGAGTAGTTGTTAGCAGAACAAAGAGTGTTAGAGCACAAAGGAGAGTGTAAGTTATTCATGGTATCGTCGTATCGGCCGATCTCGCCGCCGGTTTACGTCGGAAACAGGATCTCCGAGACGGCTGCGTCTACTTTTTGAGAGGAGCTAGTTTAAAGTTTGTGATAGTGTTTACCAGAACATCCTAAAAACTCTTAGTACAAAAAGCTTCCTTCAGTAAATGCATGACAATATGTCTGACAATTATTTTAAAGCGAGTGTTATATGAGATCACCTTTTTTGTAAACATAACGATGTTTTTATCTGAGAGTTTCCATTTATTGGTTCCATTTATTTGGTTAGATAAACCTAACCAAATAGATCCATTAAAATATATATTTAAGAATGAACTTAATCACGCATGTCAAGGTATGAAATTAGAAGAACATTGCTTGTTTCGGAGCTAAGTTTATAGATCCAAATCCTCACTTGCATTTGTTTTAAAAGCCTGTTAAGGAGAAGTTCAAGATTATCTAAAAACCTAATAAAATACTTTATATTTTACGAATTTTTTAATCAAAGGAGAAAATCAAATTAAAACATTTACGTGAAATCGCTATAGCGGTTTCAGTTAATAAATGGTTTAAATCGTTTTATAAAAGCATTGCAGGTTGTAAACCGGCAGCCGCATTACACCTATGCCAAAGCTTAGTGATGAGCCTTTGTAAAGAGGGCATGCAGTTGCAGTCGTCTAATTAGCTTAATCTCTGAGCCGCAGTGACGCTGACGCGATCATAATGGTAAAAGATATTATGATGATCATATTAGTATGATACTAATATAAATGATCATTGTAGTTTAGTTCCCTGAATTTCGAGAAAGTGAGGTTTTACTGTATTAACGTAATAAAAAAATAATTTTCGATTGAGATAAGTAAAACGAAAAACGAAAGATTTTACCAATAGGTATTTTTCATTATTGATTCAAAGAAGGAACCTTAGATTATTTATCTATGAGAAAACTGAACTAAAGTGATCCTAGAATAGCTTGTTTTCTTTCCCATAAATTGTTATCATTTACGAGTGAGATTAAAAAGTAAAACAACCTTACAGTAGGTATTATTCCTTAAGGTATTCGGTGCTAAGATAAAATGCACCAACTGTAACTACTAGTTTATATATTTTAGCTGGCAATTGTGTTAGGCATAGCCGCTGCTTATTCCAAAAAGGCTGCGGTAGTAGTTCTAAACGTGCTTTTGCTGAATTTTAACATAAAAAATATAACACTATAAACTAACGTAATGAAATCAACAAATAACGAAAACCTGAAGAAAACGAAATGTGGGGCATTTCAGTGTGAGGCTAAATAATGTGATGTTGATAACTCAAACATTCCCGCACTCGACTCTTAACTTGGCTAATTACACAAGTTTGACTTTTAGCCTCGTAATTTTGGGGTCTCTCATTCCCCTGGACGGTATATTAAGGTTTCACACTCAAGTTTAGAAACTGTTGTTTTGATAATGTTATTCCACATAAGCTACTGTTTCTGGGCATTCATGAAAACGACCTCACAGGGAATGACAAATTAACAACAACATACTGAATTATGGTGTAAAAATCAAATAAGTATTGATGTTTCGACAGCACACTAAAAAACGTCAATTCCATACAAATTATTAAGTACTGAAAGACTATACGGAGGTCCTCCAGTATTGTTATTTATTTATTTTAATATTGAAATCGACTGTTCACTATGATACCTGCTCCATCGGACGAGTAATAAACATTTGTGGTTTTAATTTTATATAAATAAATGTTTAGTGTAGAATGTAGATAAAATATGACCGTTAATTTGTCCTTACTGAGATAAATTGTAATAAGTGGGATAAAGTAATCTACTTTTTCACTTGAATTATAAATTGTGTATTTACTTGCATAGTCTTAAGTGACCAACTTTGTATCTATGAGATTAAAAATTATTTGATCGTTCGAACTTCAAAAATGTAGCAAATAATTCTATCCTTCCCATGTTTATTAGTAAGTACATGTTCAAGCATATACATGCTAATGCTACATGCATGCTAAGCATATACATGGTAATGGGTGTTTATTATTCAGAAGTTAAAGCTGAAGTAAAAAATAAACAGATAAGCTTTACACACTTTATGCAACAAAGTGTGTAGCGGTTCGTTTAAAAATAGCTCTAAAGTTACAATTAATTAACCCCACCCCAGTCTACATAAGAGAAGCAACACATGGGGGCGGTGGAGGGGAGAGTACTGAATAATACAGCTTGGCTTGACTTACAACTAAGACTTTCCCGGATCGATACAACAGCGCTCTCACGTATCTTACCTCTAAATTAACAAACTTAAAAAACACACGATGGAAAATGTTACATATGACTAAAACAGCGTAGCGGAAATCAAACTTATAAAACTTCTGATTTGTGTACGTATCACAATGCGCAATAATAACAGAAGTCGAGGAACTAAAACTGTAGTAAAAAAACATAAGGTCGTTAAAAAAGCAGAATTATTGATACAGAAAGAGATTGTCAGAGGGAGGGAGGAATAACTGTTAGATAAAACTGGATATTGCGATAAATTCAGCGCTCTTATCAAGCTTGCCCAGTGATTTCAATCTTTACCTCCCTCTTTCGTTGCTTCCAGTTTTCATACCTAAAATCCAGAAGTTATATTTTGGTATTTCAATGAAGGAAACAGAAATTGCGATATTGAGGGATTTTGGGATGATTTATAATATTAATTTTTACAGACCAAAGAGTGGACCAACTTGTATTTCCCAATCACTAAAAATATTCAAATTTGTGTTTGCTTTGTTTGAAAAGTGCTAAGTTATTAATTGCTTTAAAACTCAAAAATTGTAATCAATGGTAGAATTACTTCACCACTCACTATTATATTACTGCGATATCTTTATACACAGGTTTTGTTGTTTTTTAAAGTGAACCATAATGTCAGCTTTTGTAATGTTTTAAGGTTCAGAGTTAAAAACTCTTCTAATTTTTTGTCTGTTTTTGATATATTAAAAACAGACAAAAAATTAGAAGAGTTCAGACCTGTTCATACTTTTGCATGAACAGGTTAAATTCACAGATTATCTATTTTGCCATTCGATCAAAATTTGCAATATTTAATCTGAAACTGTCGTAAGCCGGTATATGTTAAGCTCTATGTTATATAGTCAAAGATACATTTGAAATTATTTGTTATATCATTTTGTACTTCCATTTTACTGCCAAAAACCTTCACCATCGGTTCTCTCACCTCAACCTTCACCTTCACCTCACACAACTCAAGTGAGTTCAATTATTGAATGAACTACAAAAATTATTAAATTAACAATAGTTTAAAAGCATCAAGGATATGTGATAAATTACTTAGTTACCTGTGTTTAAACCATTGTTGATTTACCATCTTACGTTTTCAGAGTCATTTAAATAATTTGCCGAATGTTTATGGTTTACCTCTTATATAGTATTAAAGTTTTCTTAGCTTATGGATAGATTTATGTAGACTGATTACCTGTGCATTAGTAGGCAAGCATGATTTTTTAAATTTTTTTTCTCCGCCTGTGGGCGTCTTAGGAAACATCCAAGCACTCAGTTAGAATTTTATTTTCCTGTAGATGTGTACAATCCCATCCTAATATTCATTAGTTTTAAGAACACAGAAAAAGTTAATTTGAAACTTAAAAAAAACACGGGCTTAGGGCTTCCCATGTCAGTTAGAGAATAACAACAAAACAAATCCAGCCGCATGATTTATTGCAGCGAGGAGTGAAAACAAAACCTAAACAGTTTCTGGTTGAATTTAGACCGTAGCCGATCTCTAGTATAGGCCTATTTGAATAAGTACTAAAATTGGTGTGCTAATAACGAACATTTCACGTAATTTAATCTGATGGTTTTTTAATTTTAAATTTTTGTGTTGTTTTCTAATATGGTCACCAGCTTCAAAAATTAAAATACTAACTTAAAAATCGTTATAGCGATTTGAAATTTACCACTGATGATATGATTGTATATTTCATAGCAAGAGTGAAAAGTGGGTCATTACATATTCGAGACCATATATATGACTTCATATGGTCGACTCAGCTGATGAAACAATTATGTCGGAAAAATAAAAAAATGATAGTAAACATTACTCTTGCATAGTAAACACTGTAACGAAGAGTTTTCGCAGGTGATAATCACATTTCAAAAAAGAGGCGATTCCACACTTGTAGTGTAGCGAAAAAATCTTTTTATCATACTACACAAAAACATCTGTTTTCTATAATCTTGGCTGGAAAGCTACTCTTTGCCAATAACTGCACGGTAAATTTACAATGCACTGGAAACGGAAATAACATAAGTAAACAATCAGCTGATCTACCGTCGCGCGACGTTTGATGCAGTTTTTAGGTTATTTTAGGGGAATGAAGAGACAGCACTGGTAGCAGTAGCAAATGTTTTTTTGTTCTTTACAGGTTGGATTTGAAGGAATACGTCATGATTAACAAATGTTTTTTGTAACTAGTATGACGTAAAGTATCGTACGTCCTACACCCGGTCACGTTTTACGTATTTGCTACACTGTGTTGTATAGTGTTTATCTATATAACACAGGACTTACTGGTCTAGTGTTTATTTAGTATTTAATTCGTTTGTGTTTTACTATAATTGGTAATAATTTCTTTAAAAGACATCTTTTAAGTGGGGTTATTATTATTTGTAAATTATTGGGCTCCTACCCACCTTGAGGTAGGTGGTATTTGTCCAATTTTTGCGAAGATTTGAGACCAGCATAAGTCCTCTTTTTTAAATATAAAAAGACACTCGAACAAAACACAGTACATTTACACCACAATACATTTACATCCAAACTTTGGGTTTCTTAATTTATTGATAGAAGGTAGGACATTGGTTTCATTTAATTTCCCACTCCTGTGGAGATAAAAAATTTAAATGTTAATTAAATTATTAAATATGTCTTGCACCAAAATTACATGGGATGTTTAGAGTCTACATGGGAATATAGAGTCTCTGAAAGCAAGATTAAAATAAAATAGTTTTGGTGCATCTTAGAAAATGTTTTTAATTTGCCACCAAAACACGGTTGGGCTGAGAAGAAACTATTTGGGATGTTCTATAATAACCATAATAATAACGAATTACTAATAAATAAATAAATAAATAAATATTTATAAAGTAAACGAGAAGTATGATTTTTTATCTCATACATAAAAAATATTCCTGCCTCCCAATGATAACAGGGAAAACTTTGGAATGAAACCCAGTGAACTGACGACAATGACCAGAAGTAGTATATTATGTAAAAAGGTTAAAGCTAGAGAACGAGGTACTTTATTATATTAATTGAATATATTTAAAATAGTTAATTCTTTTAATTGTCGATTATCGATTGCTGCTTGTGTTTAAAAAGTTAAGAAATTCAATAAAACAATAAAACGTACTCGTATATAAACCAGAACGAGTTGTAGGGTAAGTATATACTTAAGGTCTTGTGGGAAAGGAGACATACGTGCTAGTCGTTTTCGTCTTTATCGTTCTTTCCTGCTTGGAATATCAATAGACTCCTACCATTATTCAGATTTCAGAGTTTAAAAAAATAAAATTAAAAATAGGGATGAGAGAATCACTTAATAACCATTCTCACGAAGTTACATGATGTCTGGAAGTCACTCAAAGTTTCTATTTGACTGATTTATATTACCTTATAGTGGGAAGTTCTTTATATTTTGACGGTTATTGAAATACATCTTGATTATTACGCAACAAAACGCTTTATAAATTATAATATGCAATATTTATTTTCTGTCTTTATAATTAAACATCTTATACTAAATAATAAGAACATATAGCATGAATAGCAATAAATAAAACTCAGATTTTGGCGATTGATATCTACAAAACTTTTCAAATAAAAAAAAATAATAAAAACTACTATGTCCAAAGGGCTGATAATTTTTATTTGCAACTGTACTTTGGTAATATATTCTTTTCCACTTTTACCTTCAACATCAACCACAACATGTAACAGCTGTTAAAATGTAGAAAGAGGTATGATACTTGTATTTTTGTTTTTGTTAATAATTATATTATTTAATTTAACACTGTTGAAAATAAAATAATCCTACGATTCTCACTTGACTAATATATTTTATATCCTATCCTATCCTATCCTACTAATATTATAAAATGTGAAAGTATGGATATTGTGTGAATATCTGTCTTTCAACCACGTGAAAAATACTGGACCAACTGAGCTGAAATTTTGCAGGAATAAAGCCACTATATCAGAAAAGGACAAAAACCTATTCACTCCCTTAAAATCCCCTCGTGCTCCGCCCCGTGAACATCCTTAGTTTCAATGTTTACATTTTATAAGGATGTAAACGTTCAAATACTGAATTGTAAACAGCTTTGAATACTAAGATTTGACAGTTCAAAGAGCAGAAGTAAGATCAGCTGTAATTTTTATCGAGAGCGAAGCCACGGGCAACTGCTAGTATTATATATTTTAAATAAAAGTTAAAATAACATACTGACCGTGTAGTCGAAAAAAGCAAATAAAAATTAAAGGATTACTGTTTATACTTGTTTAGATAGTAACTCACAAGCATCTCAGCGTTTTTAATCAATCAGGTGTATGGTTAGTGTAACTTAATGTAAAATATAATTGACAAAAATTACTCGTTCTTATATTGCACAACAGAAACATAACGTAACATAACTAAGTAACTGGTGATGGTCATAGTCGAGGTTGAGCCAAGTTGTTTTAAAACAGTCTAACAAACAAATAAAGAACAATTATTTTATTCTTTCTTTTATCATACGTCTTGTTTCCACACTTTAAATTTATTTTCATGAAAAGCAAAGGACAAATATAAACGTGAAATTAAGATCACCCTGTGGTTAGACCGGCGACCTCGCTGACGGATCAAAATGATTTTTCAGGGTTTAATTTCCGGACTTTCATCGATTTAGATTTCAACTGCAGATAACTTCACTAACTTAGTTTAGTTTAAAGAGTTAACTTAACTTAGTTTATTAAGCTTAGTTAACTTAGTTTAGTTTAATTGGAGAAATATCCACATACAAACAAAGTAATACCGTGACACGAGAATAATCCATTTTACGTTTTTAATAACAATTAATTAAGTGAGGTCGTTGATAAAACAAAAATAAGATCTTACGCATGATATTAATACAAATATTCTAAATAACTAGTTACTGAAATCGTTCTTCGCACAAGGTAAAAGGAATTATAAATAACTTATACGTTAATAGTGTATAATCCTTTGGGTTTTGAAAGTAAAAGAGCTGTTGCAAACCATGACTTATAATTATATTTTTATTTAGATTACCTAAGTCTCAATTAGTTTAAAACATTTCGATTCGACTGCAATCAAGATAAATCTGAGGTTTCACATTGTCTGAGCTCTAGCCCAAATACATTAGCTTGAAACTTTTCGAGGCATTGCCACAAAAATTACAGAAAATTTACAAAATTTCAAAATTCAAATCCGAAGTAAAATCATATTTAATAAATTCCTGTTTTTATGATATTGAGAGTTTTTTTTAGTGCAAAACATAGCCTAGTTACGCTTTCCAGCATTCTAGACTCCTTCTGACCTGTCCAACTCCTGGCCTTCAAGGACTAGTCTTGTCAAGGACTACGGACGGAATACAAGTAAGAGGACTTTTTTATATTTTGATATTTAACAAATTTTAACGATATGAATAAAAAAATATATCCAAAACGTCCACTGTCTGAACATAATGCTAGATAATGACAAGAAATAACCAATAATGATTAGTTTAACGTAATATTTTCTTGATTGTCAACCGCCATCTTGGATCCACCATTTCGCTATGAGTTAAGTTATTTGAAATTCGAGGGCGATTTTGTGGTCAATCCATCCAATATTTATACAGTGTGTAAAAAAAGTCCGTACCCCCTCTTTAATTTTTTTGTTTGTTAAGACAAACAATTAACCTTTGGGGAATGATACTAACTCAACCCATATTATGTTTTGACGTTACCAAAAATTTTGAGTTTCCCCCAAAAATGGGGGATTTTGGGGGACACTCAAAATTTTTGGTAACTTCAAAAAATAATTTGGGTTGAGTTAGTATCATTCCCCAAAGGTTAATTGTTTGTCTTAACAAACAAAAAAATTAAAGAGGGGGGACGGACTTTTTTTACACACTGTATGTTTCACGCTGATTTCTCTTTTATAACATAGTCATATATTTACATTGTAAGTACAGCTACTTTGACATAACAGTGATTCGTTGAAAGTTAGAATAACCACAGCGTATAAAGACACAAGAATTTAATGTTCCATATTTTGTTCGGTTAATTAACACTTTCACATAAAATGTAATATTGAAATACAATTTTTAAAGGAGGAAAATTGAATTTATAAAATCTAATCATGTTCTCAATTATAAGGGGAAACTGGAGTTGAATTGTCATAACATACTCTAAAATTGTTCTTTAATTATTTATTTCACAAAAATACATCATGTTTTGGCCTCGACAAGCTCTTAACATCGAGGTCCAGTGCTTTCACATCTGAGTTTTTTACTTAATACTAATAATATATAGATAAGAAGCTTTTACTAAACAAGTAAACTGTCATAGTTTATCAGAGTGGCAAGGGGTGGGCTAAATGGTAAAACTCACAAAACATTAACTTAAATATTTGTTTAGTATCTTCTCAACCTATGATCTATTTTCTTGTTGTTGTTCATAATTTTCGCATAGAGTAGAAGGCAGTAAAGATAGTATTGTGTTTTGGAGTTTATGGAACAGTATTGTTTGTTATATCGGAGTTTTTTTTACAATAAGTTTATCAACATAAAATTGCCTTAAAATATTTTAGAAATAAGTAAGTCTTAATACTCAAACAGAACTCTCATATGAATGTTTGAATTGCACTTTGGTTTGGAATGAGACACTTTAAAAGAGTCAGAATTTCCCAGGGCAGTTCATAACCCGCGATGAATAGTAAACATATGCTTCCTCTCTGCGAGATAAAATAAAAAAAATATTTTTATAAAAAACCAAATTTCCGGAATAAACGTAGCATTTTTTAAGTTAATAATTCAATCAAAAACAAATCAGTATATTTATAATTTCAAAAAGGTTTATGATGTATAATTATAAATATTATTGTAACTATTAAATATCTGTTTTAACTGTGCAAGAATATTTGAAATTATACATGTATATGATAAAATACCGACTAAAAATATTTCTATTATTGAATCTTGACTAAAACCACATTTTTAGGGACTTTTACTCTTAGGCATGTTTTATTTAATCCACTAATTTTTTCTATACAGACTACCGAATATTTTCCAAAGAATTTCTGATGGGAAATAAAACTTTAACTGCTCATATCTCCTTTACTATTGGATTTAGGGGAAAAAAATCGAAAGAATGAAAAGTTCTTAAATCTAAGCGTAAAATCTAAATCGCCGTATAAAATACGCAAAGGTATTCCTTATGAAATGTTAAAGTTATCCGCCATATTAGGAAACGGTGGCCGGCCATTCACAAGAAAATGGAATTCATATTTTTGATTGCCTTAAAGAACTAGGTGAAGTCCCCCATTTAAAGTTTTCTTTAAATTTAATAGTTCCGAGATGCCAGTGGTGGCACAGTAAAGTTGGACAGACTCTAGTTTTTGTTTCTTTAAACATAATTTTTTTAAAGAACAGTTCCAATTAAATTTAATGGCATTTATGTCTATTCAAGTTTGGCATTCCTTAATAAAATTGTTATTGGACCAGAAAATTCAAGAAATAGGTGAACATGATAAACACTATTCTATCTACAGATCAACTAAAAACGATAAGTAAACGAAAACTTAAAAGTTGTTGAGCAGCGTGTGCTCACTGTACTGATGAATAATTTAATGATAATTACCAGTACAATGTTATTAAAAACATGTAACATTTTCTAAGTTCTTGACTAAATAACTTCTGCTTTGATCTCGACTCAAGGTGAACACGTGAATTTTTAAACCAAGAGCAATAAATAAATTCAATTCCAAAATTAAAATTCAAAACCAAGGCATTTTTGAAGTTTGAATTTAAAATAAAAAGTATTTCATACATACGGACGTAGAATCATCATAAAACCAGCACAGCTATAATTTTGTTAAATGGCATATTTAAGAAAAGTACAACTTTTGTTTTTCGACAATATTCCTTCTCAGATTTTCGAAACAAGTCAAGTTTGAGGATTCAGTCCAGACTCATAACTGCATGACAAGCAATACTATTCCTGGTATAAACGTTTTCGATGGGTAAAAGACAGCAGCGTTTCGAATTTGCTAAATCATAACACTATATCAGAGGAGCTGCGATGTGCAACAAAATATTCAACGGAGCGTCCGTTTTGGAAGTATTTGACCAAGTGTTGCCTCAGAGTCGATTAACCATGCCGGGATTTCAGCTAAAGACCGTGAAAAATGGCTTTCAGTCCAAGACAGTTGCTGATCGGGCGGCAATCCACTCTATGACTACCAAGTTACCAAGGTACGAGCTACAGCAGTTAAAAATACTTGCATTTCTTTTTAAAAAAACGTTTTATTTTCGTTAAAATTTACTCATCAAAAAGAAGTGTGGCAGCAGACCTGCACACTCAGCGAATTTCAAATGTAAAAAAATATTTCCATCCAACATATCGAGATATGACGTTTTTGTTATCTCCATTAGAATAACATGGGGAATGAGGATGCATGTTTGCTGCATCAGGTATGTTGAAAGGGTGGTTTTAATTCAGTATTTAGTAGATCTTAAGTAGAAGAAGCCATATACCAAGTTTTATCAAGATATGTTAAGAAATAATGAAGATATAGATTTTTCATATTTCCCATAAGGATAACATGGGGAATGAGTATGCAGGTTTGCCGCCACAAAAGTTTCATGGATTTAAGACTGAAATGCATTATATCTCATCTAGATGAAGGAATATGACACAAAATAAATCTCTGACTATAGATGCATATAGGTAGTGAGGGACATGATGAAGCTTGGATGTTTATAAACGAAACCAGATGAAATTGGATTTTTTGAGGAGGGGAAAGCTATAATAACTGTGCTTCAACCATGAATATTATACCATGAATGCTTGAACAACGATTATTATTATTATTGTTGTTGTAATTTGAACGACTTGTGTTAGAATGAAATATTCTTATCAAACAGTAAATCTGTGATCTTATGAATTGTTAAATCTATTCTATAACTATGTATCTCTTATTAAATGTCTACTGACGATGGCTATTGTAACCATGTTTTATTTAAAAGCGAATACAAATTCTTATTCTTGATTCTACCAGATTTACCTGATGTACTCGTATATAAAAAAGAAACAATTTTTTTAAGTGTGAGTCGTCAACTCTTACATATGATAATAACCATATCTTAAACCTCAGAGCATAAATAACAATCGCCCTCCAAGCCTCTAATGGCTGCCCCAGCGCCAATGATGTATGTGTTTTCCAACAACATGTTATTTCGAGTTTGACACGGTTGTTTATCTTAACAAAGTGAATCACGCAGCTACAAAATTGAGCTTTTTTATCGTTTAACAATTAATTACATCAAGGTAACAAGTTGGGGGATAACATTGAGCAAATCTTATGTTAAATTTCGTCCATTATTTAATTTCTCAACATTTATTCATGCACTCTATGACTGTTAATGAGAAATCCCTTTTTAACTCTCCATCATTGCTAACAATATCGTGAAGTATCTGGCAGGGAAAGCATGTCTATAAAAAATTTATTTGTATTTATTTAATAGATTGGATGATCATAGATAACGTGATGATCATGGTTGGATGATTATGCATTACATCAACCATTCTAATACCGTGTTAATTATTTTTAATATGTTTATTTATTTTATTTTGAAGTTGACTACAATAAACGGAAGATGAACTCAGTTCAAGATAAACAAGGAAGAACGTTTGATTTAAAGAATATTTATAGACAATCAATTTTCTGTTGAACTTACACTACTTAGGCCTACAAATTATTCATCAAATGGGAAAATTTGCAGAATTAATTGACGGAACGACTAATCCGTGCCTTGAGCCAGTCATCGCCAATGGACGAAGTGATGGCTGATTATTTCATCTGTAGTATAAGTTAAGAATGTTGAGGAGATTTGTGTATCTTGATGCAGAGAAAGATTAATGGATTAATTTTGAGGAAAAAATAAAAGCATTAACAAGCCCCTGGGCCCAATATCATATGAAATTTTCGCTGTTCCTGCAAATCGGTCCTTTTTTAGAACTTCAAATTCAAAATCTAGCATCTAGTAAAATTAGTTGATATAAAAAAGAGATTCATCCACCTAGATATTTTATTATGGGTGGGTGAAAGCTCTCCTAACACTTTCATTGCACACAATTGCCCAACCAACGTTTTTACCAAGTCCTCTACCAGGTTCATTTTTTCGTTTTTCTAGCTGGAGATTGAAACATTCCAGCTTAACAGTTTTTTTAAAACTGCTTAAAAAACTGCATTACCTGATTTGAGTAGTCTTAACTATTGACTAAGTCTAGTAAGCATCACAAAATCTAACACTATATAGATGTTTGGTTTTTAATAACTTGACTTAAAGCCCACTTCATTCTAGGGAAAAGATTTACAAAAAAAGCCTGTTATTGTCCATTATGAAGATAAACGACTGAGCTGCAGCGTCAGACAAACTTATTGCACTATTATTTAGCAGAGGTGGGTTTTATTTAAACAATTTACATCCACGACGAACTTTTAAATAAAACTATATGTGCTGTATTATTGTATTGCCGATGAATAACTAAGGTTGGTAAAAACATATAGAAGTAAATAATTATTAGTTGTATAAGTATAGGCTTTTATAAACCTCCTCTGTTTCCAATTTAAACAATCTTTCCCTCAATGTTAAGTTTGTCGTGAGTTGGTTTGACGTGGCCTTGTCCACTCATAAGCCCAATGATAAAATTAGTATTATTCTAATGGGTCATGTCATTTACTCGACCTACACACGTCCAATACTTCCAATTGAAAAGAATCGTCGGTGGCACTACGGGTTTTTATAAACTCTTATTAAATGTATTATTTCTTTTTTGAAGTTATATTTGATTTATTATTTATAAAATTTTATGTATATGATTTAATTTGATATATTTAATTTATATATATCTACATAATTTTCTATATATACATACAGTAATTTTCTTACTTGTTTAATCTAACAGTTGATTTTAATTGTTCAAAACTATCATTTAATACAGGATTTAATCAAGCAGGATTAATTATTTTAATTGATTGGTTTAGTTTTTTTATACGTATTGAAGCTAAAAAAACACTAACAACATGATGTTGTTACATAACAAAAGCTAACAAAAGTTCAACGGTATAAAAGACTAAAAGACCTACATACTTTATCTTGTCCTTATAGTGGCAATAAAGTCAAGAATCTGTGATAGAGCAAATATTGTTACACTGGAGAATGATATTGCTTTGAAAGCTTGTGATAAACCAATAACAGAAGAAACTGACGTTCTCTTTTGTCATTGAATATCGTTTTTAGAATCCTACTCTCTTCTAAACCATTAATGCAGTATGTCTATTTAATTTGCAAATTTTATAAATGACCTAAAGATTAATTGAAACTAAAAGCTAATCCAGCCCCTATCATCGATGTAAATTTATTTACATCGATGGTCCCTATAAACTTATTTAAAATATTTTACTTGCTAAAGTTATAGTGTCTTTAACGATGTAGACAATTTATTTTTTAATGTGTCAACCCTAGTTTATTATCCAATAAAACCTGACGGGTTTTTATTTTTACTTTTTCTTCGACTGCTCGTGAATAAAACTAAATAATACCATAAAAGCAACAAATTTTACGCTGTACACATTGGTGTCTGGAGGTTGGTGTTGTGCCAAGCAATATACACTCCCTGTCCTTGAACTTGGTGGAGCTTTGTTGCTGCCAAGGGTTTGGCGAAAGAATTATTAGTTTAATTTCAAGGTTTTAAATAGTATAACATCATCCTAATTAAGTCGAAAGTTTATGTTTTTTTATATATAGGTTTTATCACTTTCATGGTGTCAAAATATTCTTATCAACCGTGGGTAACTTGCAATGACGTTATAGGGACATTCTTGTTCGCAAAATGGCTATATAATATGGGTTTTATATTTAGATATTGTTTTCTGTATAAAAAAGGAATATGAGTTAGCATGTAACCTCATGTTAAAACGCGTGAAAAATGTATAGACCGATCAATAGCATATTAATTTAGTTGAAATCAGATGTTCATAAATCAAGTAGAAAGAACAAAAAAATATTACTCAAAGAGTCAAATAAGTTATTGCCATCGATCGATCGTTTGAAAGATTGTGCGATTTTATAAAAAAAGGAAGAAAAACGGAACTGTCGAGCTCAACAAGGATTGTGTGATGGTCTGAGGTGACGCAAACTCAGTTCCCACAAAAACATTTCACAGGAATTGAGAGATGTAACAATTAGTGTAAAGTAATTGAGAATCCCAAACTGCAATAAAAATGTATCTATCAGAATGGCACTTAATTTTGATCATACTAAATTCCTGTAGACTGTCTGTAGGCTAATGTGTGGTTTGGCTGACGACCTACAAGCGGTACAATGACAAGCGGCAAGATTTCCAGAACTTACTGCACCCTCCACAGCAATGAGTGGAGGGTTTGTTTCACTCACCATTTAGTGTACTCACTGAATCGGTAGTAGATTTTAATTGTAGGTAGGAAGGGTGATTGTTCAGTTTGTTCAAATAATAGTGTACCTTAATACCTCGTCCTCTATCTATAGAAAACCAGGAACTGTAGGGACATCTCATAAACGAATCGACTCAGTTTATTGTATAATGTTTAAAAATAATCTGAGTTCAATAGTCCAGTTAGGTTGGATTACAAATCAATAAAACTAAATTAATGGTTATAATGTGATTAAAACTAAACTGATGATGGTGGACGATCGCATTCATGAGGACTTAACACTTCCACCTGGGATTAGGGGGGTTGTCTGATAATGGGCAGCTAACTACCACCCCCTTACAATCCCCCTACCCTGCACAATATATTCAGTTGATGACATGACACATTACATATAGTGTTGAATACATAACGCAGTAGTCTACGTCGTTACTTTTTCGATAAAAATATGAATCACAAAAAAAATTTCGATGTGTTCAAAATTCCTTCCTGGTTTTTAAATAAGCTTTCCAAGGAAATTGTATATGAGAAATTTTAATAAGGTTTAAGTAAGTGAAAGGAACATTTTGATTTATTTGAAGGACAAACCCAATAATTAGCCTAACTGCAGGTGCATTTCAAATTTAAACAACAACAACAGAAAAAATGTTCTAAAGATGAACATTTGTTGAGAAATGAAGCCCAGGAGGGACTGAATGAGATGAGTAATTGGTGTACACAAAACAGATTGCTGTTAAATAGAGGCAAAACAAAAGTTTCAACTTTTTATAACCGAAAAAACCAGAAAGTTTTCCGTTACTTCGTCTTGAAAATTCTAATGTAATTGTAGACAGCCAAATCAAATACCTTGGTGTAACCATCAGTGAAGATCTTAGATGGTCTCAACATATAGATAAAATGTCAGGGAGGGTGAGTGCTGTCTGCTATATGATGCGCAGATTACAACCTCTAGTCGAAAACGAAATTTTAATGAAAGTATATTTTGGATGTTTTCATAGCATAATTAAATATGGCATCATTTTCTGGGGAAGTAGTCCTTCGCCTCATCGAATACTCCTATTGCAGAGACGCATTATAAGAACCATCTGTAAGGCACAATACCTAGCCCATTGTAAGGAGTTTTTCATTGATTGTAGAGTCCTGACCATACCGGCCCTTCTAATCCTGGAGTCATCACTGATGGTGAAGAGGAAGCCTGACATATTTGGCAAAAATGAAAACGTACATAATTACAACACAAGACAGAAGGAAATGTTCATGTAACACAAGTGTCAAGCACCCTGGCACCTTTGGGTGGCCCTCGCTACCTGTGCGCAAAAATTTTCAACAAACTTCCTCAAGAAATGAAGAAGATCGATGACATTGAGCAGTTTAAACTATCATAAAGGAATATCTAATCAAGAGGCCTTATTACACTATTGAAGAGTTTTTCAACGAATAGTCCATACTAAATTGACGACCACGGCACCTCAGTGCTTCCAGTGGTACAACAAGTAACAAGTAACAAGTAAGTAAGTAATTTATTTTTGAATCTAAAATCGAGATAAAATTTAAATTTTAGGCCAAGTCAAATTAACTATTTAAACTTGGAATGAAAAAATTCATGCAAACCTGGTTAAAACAAAATAAGTATTTCAAAAATTGAATTTCTATGTAATACGGTAGTATTTTTGTTTGAATTATGTATTAAACTGCGTAAGAATGATTTAAGTATTAAGTATGATATAAGTATGTATTAAGTTTTGATTTAAAAATTAGTAGCTTTATTTCATAGTATTCTTCATTTTGTGTACTGTGTTTCTATAATAAAATAATGATCTATTACCTGTAGATTTACTCAACGGCCATGTGGTTGTTTCATGGGTTGACTATTTCATGAAAACATTTTTGTAAAAAAACATGTATGAAGCTTGTATCAAAACAATTGTCATTCATTACCATAAAATTGTCTATGATGATAAAGGACAGGTGAGAGGGAACTATTCCACCATAATAAATAATCCCATACATTTTAATTAGTTTTTTGTCTATTTTCCTTATGTTTTATGGTTACTGATTGTAAGTGGAGAGGAAAAATCAAAGACTTATTGACATGAAGTAATTACTCAAACTTTGGAGGATTAAAGCTAAAAATTTGGTGGTTGTAGGGCGAGCGAATTCATTGAAAATGTGCCTTGTATAATTTAAAGGTGATAATGGACATACCCTTTTACGGTCCCCTCCACCTCTTCTCTTGCAGTGTGTATTACACTAAAAATAATTATTCTTCAACAAAAATCGCAAAAAGGTTGAGTGGAGGTTAGTTAATGTTTTATTTGTCGTATTAATGTTGTTCGAAACCAGTCAGTTTTACAAATAAAAGCGATTAGGTTGATTTTTGGAGTTCGGAGGGATGATTCATGAAGAGGTGTTTTTCCACGAATATCCTGCTTACTTTTAGCTCTTTGTACATGTACGACTAAACGTTTAAATTCCTCTTTTTCCAAAATTAAGGAATAAAGGATCATGACAACAAGTAGGTTGTAAGAGCTAACCTAGTTTTGCATTTAGTTACTTAAAAAACTATAACTTTTTCCAATGTCGCAATAATCGTCGTTATGACCTTAGGCATTGCTTAACCTCAACCATTTAACAACAAAACCACCTTTTTTAAACAGACCTTTGGCAACGTAGTCAAGCTTTTCAATTCCCTTCTTCCCTATTCAATCAAAGCCGAATTAAGTGAGGTCAGTTTCAAAAGAAGGTTGCGATCTTTTCTGGTATCAAAGGAGTATTCCAGGAATACCTTACTGATAATTAGGAAAGAGAATTGTTTTAATGTTATACGTAAGAATAATGTACGTACACTGTATTTTTTATTATTTCTTTACCTGCTTTATGTTTATATAAATATGACCATTGTAAATACATAAAAAAATATAACAATACAGTATTCTTGACGCTTGGTTTGTTACCTAGGTGTTTATTATTTTCGGTTCCAAGTAAATTTTAAAGTTGCGTTAACATTTATCTATTTAGTTTGCGATTCAGTAGGCCTATATTGTTTAAATGAGTGAAAATGAAAGAAAGATTTAAAAACTTACCAAATTTGGTAGTCAGCCTTTAGATGTCAAATAATAGTTTTGTTATTAGAGACGGGTTTCGGTTCTATGACGTGTCTATAATAATATAGGGTGTAAAGGCTTCAGCAATCCATTGAAAGAAAGATGTTTAGGCTTACAAGGAGCCGTGCAGATTTGGGTTGAATGTGCATTTCTGTTACTATTTAATTCAATATCAATTGATACGATGACTATCATTTTGATTCCAATAAATATAAAACCTAATTGTGTTATTGAATACATATAACAAAAAACGCAAAACCAAATATTTATTAGCTACGAATAAAGATAAATTAATTCTGAATTATGATTATTATTAAAAGTGTCACTATGATAAAGGGTGATTACGTGAAAATTCAAGAAGATTCTTTTATTATTGTGTTATAAAAGGCCTCATACTGTAAAATTATTTAAAATATTGGTGTTTTTCTCAATGTAAAATTATATCCTTAATGAGTTTATAATTTATCCCGAGAAATCGGCTATCGACTTTCAGTTATTCATGTATGGCTCAGAGTTTCATCCAATATGCAGTATTAGGCAATATCGCGTCTTATTACCATATTCATAGAGTTTCTGAACATAAAATAGTCTGGTAAATGTTGTATATAAACTTTTAATCTAAAAATGTTATGAATAATTAGAATAAAACTTCAGAGAATATCTATTTATCATGTACTCTTTTGAGGGTCTTCAGTGTTTTTACTGTGGAACGTTTAATGCATGTTATATTTCAACGTTTATTTTTTTAACTTTTAACTAACGTTAGTTAATTTTTTAATCTTTTAACGTTTCTTTTGCCAGTGAGCGCTTCAATTAAATTACGTATAAATACTTAAAACATAAGAAAAATCGGTATTAAATGTTTCCTTAAATATGTACAGGATATATAACAGGATTAATCACATATTAATATCTATGTTTTTCAGTTTTTTGGGTGAATTACGTTAGTAGCCAAATTCAAATTATTCTCGGTCACTGACAAATCAAAATTTATTGTAACGATCATAATTACATAATCAACCTTTTCCGTGTAATCTTGACGTTTAATAGGTATAAAAGAGATGTTTTATTTTAAATGAATAATATGATTATTACGAATTTTATAGCGATGAAGCTAATAATCTCTGAAGAGCAATTAGTACTGAAGTTTTTGGACTTCTATTTTTTGCCATTCTTACAATTTTAGATTCAGTAACGGAAAAACACGCCTGTCTATTTCCCTGATTGCCAGTAAAATTTGCTTTTTGTCGTAGTTTTTTTATTATTAAAATAGAGTGAAATCACACATTCAACAGCCGTTATAGGAAATATCGACTGTATAAACTTTTTGCATTTGGCTGCAGCTTAGCCTTATTCCATCGATTAAATTAAGGTAAGTAATAAGTCCCACTGGATTGACCAATAGTTACAATTAAACCCTACTAGATTACTCTGTTGTAGCTACGTTTTCAAACAAAATGTGTAGTTTTCCTAATAAAAGAACTGTAATCTGTGGTTAATCTTTAGAACTATTTCAAACCGAACCCGTATGAGTCGTAAACGAAGCGAATTGAGTTTAATCTAGTGTCGATGTATAGCGCCATTGTTCAGAAAATTTAGTACTTTACCCCTTCAGTGACACCCTTTCTCAAAATTCTGAGGTAGTTGACAAATTTACATAAAGTGTCTTTAATTCAACACCCAAATGTCTAAATCCGCACTCCCGTTCTCGAGTTATGACTATGAAAAGAAACCCCCACTCCTTATTCATATATAGAATAAAATGAATGTTTTTTTTGCATAATTCCAATTAACTGACAAAGTGGGCTGGATCAATTTAATTTTTGCATTTAAAAATCAAATATCTTTTGATAATTTTTTATTTCAATCTTTATCTACTTGGGAAGGAGCAAGCAACTTTATTAATTAAAAAGTTTTATAAATAAGAAAGGAGCTATTAAATTAGAATTTTGAACTATAAGAGCTCCTATGGTTTCAAGATTGATATACCAAACAACAAGATAACATTATTTACGAATACACCACACGTCATGGATATTGGACAGCAACAGGTAGCGCTTCAGACGTAATCGATCCCCCCCACCACGCGTGGTGTAGGGTTGGAGGGGGTGGGGGGGGGGGAGTTCATGGACGTTATCCTCGTAACGTTAACTGGTCGGTGCTCGAAATCCTAGTAATTTGTTAAAGTATCAGTGTTAGCTTATACCAAAAGAAATCATTGATTAATGATTTAAATCATTGTCAACTTAAACAAACATATTCAAAATTTGTAGTGTAATACGAACCCATCGACGTAAAAGAAAGCAAGTTAAGAGGTCTGCTTGAATAAGCGAAGCGTAGGACCTATAGGGGATGACAAGCTAGATCTTTTGGCTGGTATTTTTCATTGTTTCTTGAAGTGCTAGATTTCCGAGTAAAATTATCATAGATTAAGTTTTAGTAGCAATTTATAACATGTAATTAATTATTTGTCCTTGTTTTTTAAGGAAATGATTTACCCAACACGTTTTGACGATTGAACGTTCAGATAACATGTTCTGAAGAACTGCAATTTCAATATATTTTACGTTTATATTAAAAACAGGAACAAATGTATTACTTTTTCGTAAAAAAAATTTCCTCAGTTGTAATTAATTCTTAACCTCAATTTTCAATTAAATTCCAATCAAAATTACATTCATCTTTTAGGATAATGGACGATTATCTCCAAGAAGTTAAAAAGTTGGTTTTTACTACTTCTACTCCTAACAAACTTCTTCAATTAACTACCTTTAATGGCACGATAACTGGCACGATGGTTTTATCGTCCCTTTAATGGAGGAATTTCCAACTTTACGTCTTTTCTTAAGCTGCGGTCGTTAATTATCTAAAGCTACTTTACTAAACTACGCATTTGCTTTAATGTGGCTGAGAGTGCTTTGCATTAATCAAGACTATGAAATAAATAATAAACTTGGGTTTAGCTTCTGGAAATAAGTAAAGTATTATTTCTTTAGGAATTTATTTTACAGGTAGCCTATAAGCAAACCAGTAAATTAGTAAAGTTCTCATTCATTGTTAGTAGAATTACGTTTCATCGAAGTATTTGGTAATAACAGTTTAAAAAAAGTTACTCTTGATTGAAGATATAGTTTATTGCAGTTGAATTGTGACAAATAGTTAATACTAGCAGTTGCCCGTGGCTTTGCTCACGATAAAAATTGTAACTCCCTGCTGCCTAAATGAAGATAGGGCCACATACTGAGTTTATGATTACACAGATAAGGTACAAAAACGAATGATAACTTTAAGTTAACTAACTAAACTAAATCTAACTTTATATAGTACATATAATCTAAATAATCAATCAACAAAACAACCATAAAACCATTATGAAGGCAAAAAATTGTAAATCAGCTGTGTCCGTATGTGAGGCTTGAACATGTGCTTGTTGACTGAACATTGAAAACTAAACAAAAGATTATCCATTCCATTTATAAACTTATAAACTTATAAACTTCGACCTCACCAAGACCCCTTAAAGTTCGAATTAAAAAAAACGATCTTAGTGGATGCTTATGCCATAAAGAATGTCCATGCAAAGGTCCAAGGTTGTAAGAAAAGTAGTTTGGGCTGTGCAGTGATAGGTCATTGGTATTGGACAAATATAAAGAACGTAAACTTTCATTAACCAGAAAGATTTTTTCAGGAGTCTGCAAAGACCGCAGGTCTGCTGCGACTGAAGTTATTCTATAACTGCCCCCGCAGGAGGTATTTCTATTTGGCCTCCCTGTACTATACATGCGAGCAGATTCAGTGCCCCGCCGACAAAGCCCTCAAGTTTGTCACTGCCCTAGGAACGCTTATGCCCAATATCGTCAGATATGCTCGCAAATATGGTATTGAGTGGCACTTAGGTAGGATATAAATACCCCCGTCGCAGCAGACCAAGTATACAGTTTTCTGTTTCATGAATTTATATGTACGTAAAACGTAGAATTTTCCCTTGATTTAATGTCAAAAAAGTTCTAAGTTTTTAGGGTCTATCTTGAACAAAGAAATACCCCCGTTACAGCAGACCTCCAGACTTTGTGCATGACCTTATCTTATTTGAATGAGTATGCAAGTTTCCGCTGCAACAGTCATGCAAACATTTTGTGGTTTTAAAACAATATCATGTGAATTTGAACCATAAAAGCCACATACCAAGTTTTATCAAGGTATATTGAGTAGTAAACGAGATAAAGAATTTTCCTTAATTTCCATGAGGGTAAAATAGGAACAATGTACTGTGTTTTCCGCTTTAAAAATCGTTTAAATTGTGTTTTTTGCTTCTGGGAGCCCCAAAAAAAGCTAAAAGTGAAAAGTTATCATGGCCTCGGGCTTAGGTCTTGCCATGAGACCTATGGTAATAGTTTATTCCTTTAAAGAACTTCGCTAATTCAGTCAATGAAATTCGCTAAAAGACAAAAGCAAAGACTTTTTTCTAATGATGTACAAAAAATAAATGGTTTAAATTAGCTCTGTCAATACCAGCTGTTACAGGGAAGAAAGGTCTTTAAATTATCTCTAGTCAGTGATTTATTTTATCTTCTATTCCTGACAGCTGATTTGACATACTACTATTTTTTTTGCTTTTTAAATAGTTCATCAATTATTATTTGTATTCTACCACAAGCCAAACTAGGTCGAGATAAAATAAAATTTGTGTTTTAGGATTTTGCAGTTTGATTTCAAAAGTATATGTGATTTAATAAATTGTCTAACCCTTCATACTTGATAAGTAGATTCCATGAGCAAATGGATTATGTACGAAAACTAAGGATGGATTAAATGCTACTTTTATATAGTACATAAAAAATAAATATTATAAACCAAAACATAAAACTGAATTAAATCATTACAGATCTGTAACGACGAATCCATCAGTGAAGGTAACTACCGCATCTGCTTGGAACACTGAAAATGTAAACAAAACGTCATCCCCTTTAATTATTATGGGGAAACTTGGTTGAAATCAAATAAAACTCGGTTTTTAGAAGCTTATTTAATTTCAAGTTATTTAATTTAATTTTTTCAGTTATTTAATTTCAAAAAGACGTAAGTTAGTTTTAAGTAGTCTAAAACCTTCTCATTTGTGCACACTACACAGGAAAAACGTTTCAGCCATAACAGTACTCTAGTTTTTGCGTGAAAAGCGGTCCAAAGTGTGATGTTGAGCGTTACCAACATTTATTTATTTATTTATTAACTCAAAAGTACAATTACAATAAGCCTCACTAAGCCTAGCTTAACAGCGAGGTCTTAAATTCTACCATATTAACTACAGTGAAAACAATTAATTTAAATCCAGGCACAGGTGGGCGTTGTTCGACTAAATAATTGTCTGCCGCCCAAAATAAAAATTATGATGAATTATGACTGCCGAAACTGACCATATTATACTTATTAGTTAATCTTAATTAGGTATATTGACAAATCAAATACAATAAGAGTCCAACAGTTATAAAAAAGAGAAAACAAAAAAGTTGAAATAAGGATAGTCTGAATATGCTAGGTTGGTGCACCTGTTGCGGCTTTTGGAAAAATCAGAAGTAAGCTGGTAACTGACATCCTGAACAGGCGGAAATGACCCCGGCTGAAAATAGCCATGCCACTCCACTCTGCTACTGTTTGTCAATCACCAGTTTTTCTTAAATAACTTCTCACCTTAGCAACATTGCATACAAACCTACTAAACAAAGAAATAATTGATTTAACTGAGTCCAGCTTATTCATCCAACCCTCTACCACATCACGTTCTTGTAGCATTACTAACCACTGTACCCACTAACAAGAGGTTTTAGCAATGGCTGTAATACTTATAATACTTTGTAACTAACCATTTTTGTATACTTAATGTAAACATCGTGACATAAATTTAGATAAGGCTTGATTCGAATTCTCTGACCTTCAAAGCGCAAAAATAACCAACAATTTCATAATTCTAAGCAATGTACAGACAAAACTCTAATTTTATTTATATAGATGAATCAGTGCAAATAAGATATTCTAAGGTATAGTAAGCATCTACTTTACTTTAAAAAATAATTAACTCTCAAAGTGAAATGGCTTTACGAAGTTACTCCATTTTAAAACGCAAATGTCGAAAGGAGTTAATTTACTGAGTCCCCGCAACGGCTTGGATTGTAGGTCTTAAATAAATCTTTAGTTTCGTCCTTTCAAACAGTACGATTTTTGTAGTTTATTTCTAAAGAATATATTCCAATGCCCATCTCTGTAAAGATCTCTGATTTTAAACGTACGATTCATCCCAAAAAATTACCACAAACCAAAAATGGAAATGAAATGGAATTGAATGGATGGTGTGATAAAATAAGCTTGAATTCGGAATTATTATACAATTGCCTCTAGATGAAGCAAACCCATCAACTGTGTATCCTTATGGCTCATTAGCTGCGCCTTTTATTTTACTATGCGTTATCAATACAGTAGAAGGTTGTCAACAATCTCGTTTATTTACTTTAATTTCATAATAAACCAATTTGAAATAGTGACAGTAATAATTAGCTAATAATAACAAATAAATTATTGTCCGCACTCACCACACATTACGTACTGGTGATTTTCAGTTGGTTTGCTCTGTTACATCGACTGAAGTATAACCCCCTGAAAGCATAGATGACAGCAGGGTTGGGTTACTGTGGGACGGAAAGTATACTTTTGAGACTTACATAAGCTAAGTTAATATTGATAAACATGGCTCGCTTTTTACAGTGGACATAGAAAATCGAAATAACAGTACCAATAGTGTCAAGTATTTCATTTGTTTTAACTGAACACGTGAAAAGTCTAGTGGTAGTTTAAACTATACTGGTTTTGCTGCTAATTTCAACTTGCATTAAAAATTCAGAAATGTCGCATAGGATATTGAACCTGAAAACTTGAATCAATGCTGTTAGGCACAACAAATTTCATTTCATTTCAAATTTAATTTCAGGTAAAATTACAGAAACCAGGAAGCCCGCCGTTCTCGTTTACCGGTTTGCCGTGTATTGTAGCTATAACGAACACGCTGTGCAGAAGTAATGTGAGTAAATTTACGGGTAACTGCTGATTTCTCCGCAGTAATTTTTTTGCTAAAAATTTCTTTGTGAAAATGTTTTGCATCTTCTGTTTATTTTGACTTCAATTGACGATGTTTGTTAAATTTTTAGCGTCGTTTCAGCAACTTCATTTAAACATTGCGTTTTGTTTCATTTTTCAGTACTCAACATTCACTTAGTTTGGTGGGTTTTTGGAACAATCTTGCAAAAAATATTTGACATAACATTTAAGTTGCAATATCCTATGTATGAATTTTTATCCAATTTTGTTTACAAATATTCAGCAGGTTACATACTTTTTACGTTAATGTATATTTTAGAAGTACCTGCGAATCACTAATTTTAATATTTTAAATTAAGCATTAAGGTACATGTATTACCTTAATGTACCTGGATGTATGCAAGGACACTCTAACGAAAAAAATGACAGATTATTTCCGATGATTAACAAATTTTACTAAACTCCTCTCATGACGATTATAAAAGAATTGAAAAACTGCTCTTTCCCTTATTTGGAGACAAAAGAAGGCCATTAGGCGAATGAGAATTCTAGCCCTCAAGTCCGGAGAGGAACAACATCTTGTGTTCACGGTCCCTTGCATCCTCTCAAGATTCCTTCTCCGTATCCGAAGGTTTTAAATTCCGATAAAACTCATCTGTAAGGGTACAAAACCTCTTCTTATTTTATACAACGTACGTATTAACTAGGTGATAAATGTTATATATTACTATTGCAGGGTGAATTGTGTAGAAAGACGAGTTTTAATTATCGATATTACCTTCGTAATTTAGCCTTATCTCTTTCATTTCCAACCATAATATCTTATTCTCAAATTTAAGAAAATACAGGGGAATTGCATGCCTTTGTTAACAGCACAGGTAGAGAGTCCCGTAACGTCCATTAGCTTTACAGCCAGTTTAGGATATTTATAGTATCCAGTAAAGAACGAAAACTTTAAAGTTAGAGGTTGTATCCGATGAAAGATATATAGATGACTTCAAATGAAAACCGTTTATAATACAAATTAATTATGTAATTCCATTGTTAGTAGCCTAAATTTGTCAAAAGTCATCATCCTAAAATCGGTGTACAATAGTGATAAATATTCAAAATTCGGCATAAATCTCTAACTTGCCCATCAAATATATCTTATAAACTCCAATATCACCAATGGTCATGTCTTGCCTTGGCTATGTAGGCTGAGTAGGACGCTACATACTTGCTTTAACTCTGTACATAAAGCAACAACTCTGTTATTTTTACATTATGCAATAAAATATAACATAGAAAATCATAATCCTATAGACGGTCAAATTTATCTCGTGTCCATTTAGTGAGTTAAAAAATAACTAAAAATGTATTTAATTCAAGTACTCTCCTGTTTTAACTTTCATTATTAGTGCAGTAGAATTAAGAGAAAAAAATAGGTGGAGGTAGAAATAATTGTAACAAAAATGATTCTTGTTGTAAATGGTAGGCAATATGGTCCTAATTGACATATTAAAAATATACATCTGTAAAGTCACGGGAAACTGCTCAAAATCGCATTTAAAAATGGCGGTTTTTCTTACCATATGCAAATTCTTGAAAATAGTCGCTCTACTGCATTTTTTATAGTTGTTTACCAAGATATTGACTTTGGACCACCACCAACTATTGTTGGGTGATTGGTTCTTAATTTTGACAGGGTACTCATTTTTGGCGGCCATCTTGGATCCACCATATTGGATATAAATAATTTTTTTCATATGTAAAAAATGTTGTTGTGAGACATTATTGTAGACTAGATTTTTAACCTGAATTCAATGCTGAAATCTGTTTTTAAAAATCTAGATTCGTTAAAAAGTTATGCTCAAATAAATATTCAGCCCAATACATTTCTTATGGACGTTTCATATTTTCAATGTTTTTTTGGGATTATTTATCTTATAACTCCAGTTCTAAATAAAATATGCTGCATGTTTTGGTCTTAAAATACTCAGTGATTTAACGTCTTTTATGTGAGGTATTGATCATGAAAATTGTACAAGTGTTGGACGAGCTATAAGACCAAAAGCAGCTTGAAAATTATTTTTTTCAAAATTTATATTTAGTTAAAGATTCAAACGATATCCTAATTTTGTCCGATTTTTATTATTTATAGCTCAAATGAAAGCTGGTAGTTCACCGGTTGTCTTAAAACCATTCCGACCTGTAGACCATAGTTGGGGCTGGAAATATCAGTCTTTAAATAATTATGACATTTTTGGAAATTTAATTTTTATATTGGTTGGAAGTCCATACCTCACCTCAATCTCAACCGATTTAAATAAATAAAAGCTTAAAAAAGCCAGTAATATACTGAGTTAATTAAAACCTGAAACTTGTTTGCGTCTCTGTTAGATTTCTATGTATGAGTCATTAATTATATACAGTTTACGAAAGTGAACAGATTTTATGAGTAATGAAGGTTCATAAGTCAAATTAAGTAAGTCCGATTTTAATGAGTGATGTCTCATATGAAGGCCTATAACTTACTGGGTAATTTGAGACCAGAACGAACGTTGTGACCCATTTAGAACCTGCGCTATAAATCTTTAACAAAAAACAAAATTTGAAAAAATTAATTTTCAAGTTGCTTACAGCTCGTCCAACACTTGTCCGATTTTAATGATCAATAGCTAACATGAAAGCCGTCAAATCACTGTGTATTTTAAGACTAAAAATTGCAACATATCTTATTTAGAACTGGAGATATAAGATAAATAATCCCAAAAAATATTGAAAATATGAAACGTCCATAAGAAATGAGTAGGGCTGAATTTTTATTTGAGCATAACTTTGTTACGAATCGAAATTTTTTTAATCAGATTTCAGCATTGAGTTCAGGTTAAAAATCTAGTCTACAATGATGTCTCACAACACCGTCTTTACATATGAAAAAAATAATTTATATCCAATATGGTGGATCCAAGATGGCCGCCAAAAATGAGTACCCTGTCAAAATTAAGAACCAATCACCCAACAATAGTTGGTGGTGGTCCAAAGTCAATATCTTGGTAAACATCTATAAAAAATGCAGTCGAGAGACTATTTTCAAGAATTTGCATAAAGCAGGAAAAGCCGCCATTTTTAAATGTGATTTTGAGCGGTTTCCCGTGACTTTACAGATGTATATTTCAATACGTCAATTAGGACCATATTGCCTACCATTTACAACAAGAATAATTTTTGTTACAATTATTTCTACCTCGAACATTATTTCTACTATACTATATTTCATCCTCCTAAACATGTTTTAAATCAAGCCGCTACGCAACGCGGAAACTTTCGGTATACCCTATCGTAAATGTCAGCCGCTTTGATCAGGCAGCACACAACGGTATAGGTCGGGTCATATGACCAGGTCAAGCCCATCCGTAAGTCCAATGCTAATATTAACATTAGTCTTACGGGCAGGCTGGGCCACGTTATTTGACGCTACCTGTAAACGAAAGAGTTTCGTGCTGAACCAGATAATGTCCTGCTCGCGTGACGAAAACCTCGACGCAATCGCGACGTTTAATCCGTTACCTAGTCTTATTAACTGAGGCGACTTGAGGTCCTTAAACGATGTAATTTTTAAACGTTGAGAATTTCTGGATAAAAATTGTTCGGGCTACTCATCATTGTATCAATTAATAAAATAATAAATTATGTGCCTGAGGTTTCCGCTGCTGAGTAACAAAGTTGGTGTTTAAACACTTGATGAAATTGATGAATTGATGAAGTTGGTCAATTGATAAATTACCGCTCTTGAATCCCAGCTACTCACGATAACCAGCTGTTAACGATGATTTATTTAAAAAATAACTTAAAATATGACACATTGGAACAATCGTACACCTAAATTATGTTGTACAATTATGACGTTATTCGTTTATTGATACACAGGTTTTTTATTTCATGCACAATTGTTAAATTGTATAACTCTTCAAACCACTATAACACACTAAATACTCGTAAGTATTATATTTCTTTATAAGTTATAAAAGAGCGTTTTAGCGAATTTCCCCTATAGGGAAGAAGCTGTTACCGTAGGTCTCATGTTAAGACCTAAGCCTAAAACCATCATAACTTTTCTTTTTGAGGTCCTCAGATGCCAAAAACACCATTCCTTCACTTTCATAAATATATATATATATATCTATATATATATCTATATATATATCTATATATATATATATATATATATATATATATATATATGTGTGTGTCTTTAAGCACGATAACTTGCGCAAAAATGGTCCAATCGGAATTAAATTTGGCATAGACGTGTAACGTAGTAATTATTCGGACGAGTTCGTAAACCAGCCCGATCGGACCGCCGGAAGGGGGGGTAAAGGGGGGTAAACCCCCCCAAAAATGGGTTTTTTGAGATTTTTACATAGAAAAATAAAATTTTTCAAATTTTTATTGACACCATTGAATTCAGCCCAAAAAAACAAACAATTTAGTATTTTGAATCATGGCTCTATGTCCATTGGTTGCCGAGATATTGAAAGTGGTAAACACAGTACGTTGTCCCAATGTTAACCTTATGGGAAATAAGTAAAATTCTATATATCGCCTATTTCTCAACATATCTCGATAAAATTTGGTAAATGGCTTCTTCTAGTTCAGATCTACTAAATATTGAATTAAAACCACCCAGTTTTAATATACCCATAGCAGCAAACCTGCATATTCATTCCCCATGTTATTCTTATGGGGCTTACAAAAACATGTCAAATTTCGCTATGTTGGATCGAAATATGTTGTTTTGCACTTGAAATTCGCTGAGTATGCAGGTCTGCTGCAACGGGGGTATTTTATCTACTGAAAAATGGGCAAAATTTACTCTTAATTTACCTTGTATAGTGTATTCTGTGTGAAACGGCAACAGAACATATTTGGTAGTTGTCAATGATACACTCTAACTTGTCTAAGTACTTTTACCACTGCCTGTGTAAATAATAAACCCAACGAAAATAACGGTTAGATTTCCACTCCACGATCAATATCACCGCTTCCCGATCAAACGCTATGGTGAATAATCCAGGGTTTGAAGCTCTGAGACTTTAATCTAAGTCTAAGCCAAGTTGAGCGCCACTTGATTGTTTCATCAGGAGAGATTTCATCTGGCTATCAATCGATTAAATTAGCTGAGAAAGATTTGGTACTTTTGTTCTTTTTCCTAGATATTTAGTTTATAAGACTGAAACTAAAAAATATATATAATATGATTGCAGTAAGGCTTTACTCCAATTAGTTTGATATGTCAAATATTTTATAAAAGCGCGTAGCCTTATTCATTATTCTTAAGCTCCCAAACATACTTGAGGCAAGGAGGTTTGATCTCCAGCTTCACATCAAAGAATTTAAAAAGCTTCGCTATTTAAAAAGAAAAACTTGCTTACATTTTTCAAATGTTTTGTTTAAATTGTTTATTAAATTGTTTATTTAAATTTTTTTGCTGTGACTTAAATAATATTAATGGGTGCATTGCAATATCATATATTTTTAATCTAAATAACTATACAGCCGCATGTGTAACTGACTCACTGACTGACTCACTGAGGTATACGAATTCTAATCGACTTCCCGATGAGCTAGAAACTTGAAATTTGGCATGAATATTCCTCGAGTGGTCAAACCCCAGGGAAAAGTCTCAAAACAAAACATTTCCACCCCCAACACCCCTAAAAGGGGGAAAAGGGAGGCTAAATTTGAAGTTCGAAAAAAGTAATTTTCGTTTTTAGGCTATAGCGGCTAAACTAGAGGTCCTATTGAAAAACGGACTGCACCACGTGCCACAGATTTTTCACGATCTACAACTTTGGTCCTGTGACTTTTTGTCCTATCTCGTCTCCTTCACCCTTAGATTGATCTAGATTTTTCAATTTTCATAGATCTTCCCTAGGTTTTCCAGCACCAGTTGCCTAGATGTACTACCTAGGCCCCTATAAAATTGCAGGAATATTTTTTGGGTGGTATTACTAAATATAAAATTCTCAAAACAAAAAATTTCAACCCCCCCACCCCTCAAAAGGGGGTGAAAAAGTGGGAAAACTTGAATTTCGATAAAAGTTCTTTTCGTTTTTTGTCCCTGGCGGCTGAAATAAAGGTTCTGTTCAAAAACTAAGGTTATTTCCTTAGTTGAAATTAAATTTCCTACAATTTTGGTCATTATGTATTTTGCCTTATCTCACCTCCTTCACTCCCAAAATGAACTCTAAATATAAAATTATTATAAATTTTTCAGTTTTTTTAGGTTTTGATTGTCTTTCTATATTTATTATTAGCTTATAGACCTCAAATTTCACAATGAGACGGTAAGTTTGATCCTTTAGGGTTATCAGGGGACATTCGCTGAATTTACCCCGTTTCAACCCCTAAAAAAGCCCTCAATAGTTAAATTTTCGTTGAATTTTAACATTTCCTCCAGGTATTCAGCTCCAGATGATTTAATATTATACGTAGAGGGCTGACATTTGGCATACATCAACTCTTCAGCATATTTGTTACAAATCAGGAATAATACACCTAGGTTGAAAAAATAAAATTGCATATAAAGTAAAAGAAATTGCTAAATTCGCCAAATGTCAGCGATTTTCTCCAGATATTTCATCCAGGTTCAAACCATACTTCCCGATTAGCTAGAAACTTGAAATTTGACATTAATATTTCTTGGATGGTCAAAATATAGGAAAAATTATCAAAAAACGCCATTTTTTATTTTAACCTATTCAAAAAAATGACAAAATATCGCTAACAAGCTATTTTACAAATCAGCAATAATATAACTTTTTCTTTTTTTAACTTTTCAAAATAAAGTTTGTTATGTGGCTTAATTTGGATGATGTTTAGTCGAATAATGGCCTAAATTTTCCAATTCGTTTATTCCTGTGACATCAAACATGCATATTCATTTTTCATGTTAATGATGTGGAAAAACTGTATGATGTTGATTTTTAAATTTAATTGGATTTAATTTGATTTTTAAAATAGCACTCTTACACTAGCCTGATGGGACCATCAGATGGTGGGGTTAGGAGGGGATAGATAAACCCCTTAAAATTGGTTTTTGGGATCTTTTACGTAGGAAATGAAAATTATCAGATCCTTGGTTGGACTATTGGATTTAAATTTAAAAAACCAACAATTAGCACTGTGAATAATTAATTGTTCTCCATCCATAGGTTGCCGAGATATGGATTATGTAAATACAGTACTTTGTCCCAATGTTTCCGTATAGGAAATAAATATAATTCTATATATCGCGTATTTCTCAACAAATCTGAAAAACAATTGGTAGATATCTTTATTTAGTTGTTACCTACTGGAGTACTGAAAAAACTTGATTTTTTACATTTCCATGTCAGCGATCCTGCTTACTGATTTCCCATCATAGTTTTATGGACGAAATTGGTTTTGACATGATATTTTTATCGTATTTATTTTTTTAAATATATAGGTTTTTGTAAAATATCTCAGGGTTTGAAACCTATTTGCTTTTCCAGAAATTTGATGAGTCATTTCAGTAATAACTCCCCCCCCCCTACCATGAACCCCATTGAAACTATTCATCCCCAAAAACTAATAACAGTTATTTTGCTGATTATTTGTAAACATTTTATTTGTTTTGTTACTTTCAATACAATTTCTCCGCTTTGGGACGAAACCCTTTAAGGGGGCCTGGGGGCGGAGCCCCCAGCGAGCCGTAAGGCGAGTAATATAATATATTTTTAATGTGAAAAAGTAAGCGAATGAGTTTATGGTTACCCTACAGACTTTTCATACACGATTTTATCTCCTTGATGCAATCAATCGTTCCCTCATCTAGGTTCTGGTGTGAGATGGATAGTGCAGCTAATCAAATTCAACCTTTTACATGAAATTACTTTACTAATCTCAATTTCAAAACATTTGAATTGAAATATTTTTAGACAGTTAAAATACATTACGTCTCTTCAAAAACATATCCTGTCTTAAGCGGGCCGCTGGGAAGCAGAGGTGAATAATCATCTTTCAAATAACAAAATTAATTTCAATGAGGCCTACTTTTGTTAGTTTTTTATGGATGCTAAAAACGTCTGAATATTCAACTCAAGTTATATTTAGAATACATTCAACCAAATCTATAATCACAGAAGTTAAAAGAAATTTGAATTTAGGTGTATAAATGGCTTGAACTAACACTATCAAATATTTTAATAAAAGATCTGTTAAAAATTAAAAAAAGATCTGTTAAAAAATCTTGATTAGATTAGACCAATCAAGAATTCAAGTTTATTACAAAATCTTCGGCAATCCTTAAAAAACGTATATAAAATATTTGATCTGGAGTACACGGGCTTAACGAAGGTAATGAATTATAGAATGTCTATCTCCTAGTCGTAATAGGTAAACATTGAGTATCAGAGATTGCAATATTAAAATACACCGAATCTGAACCATTTATGTTCAAGTTTACTTACTCAACAATTTACATTTTAAGCTATAATAGAACTATTCAACATAAAAACTAATTTAAAATGGTTTGATCTATAATGTACAAAGAAGCCAAAAGATCAAAGAGATTTTCTGAAGAAAAATAGATTTTCTGTACTTCTTGCGATGTTATTTATAAGAAATTGCTTGCAACATCAAAAGGCCATTCGATTCCGCTTCACTTTGAATACATCGTTGACTGCGGACTATTGCAGTCAACGATTATAAGCTTACCGTTATCTTAGTTTTGAGTCAACATGACGTTGCTTCATCTGGTGATCTAAAGAAGGTTTTACGAGCATCTTTGTGCTTGAAAAGTCACTTGATTCTTCCATTAGGATTTTTATTACCACCTATTCGCAATACTTATTATTTTTGGGGGTTTTAACCTGCCGTGTACCATTTATTAGATTTATTTTTGTTTTAGTTCTTATAGGAATAAGAAAATAGCTGTATCATGTGATAAACTGTAATCTATCCGTTACGAAAACTTGGACCCTTCATGATTCTAGGGACGTCGCGTATTTCCCCGTATCGTTGTCTTAAGCTAATATCTCGCGTAATCAGCTAATCTATTAGAAAGGAGCTAAACCTGCTTATCTACTAAAACGGGATTAAACAATTTCCATTTTATTTTATTTTGGCAAGTGTCAGAAATATTTCATAGGTATAATTAACTTATATTTTAAAACATAACCAACCTTCCAACTTTGCAAGTTCATATCCCCCTGGTACCTAGGACAAAACTCCAATATGGAGGGCACGATAAGCGTATTGGAAGGAAACTATGATTATTCGTACGTTATATAGGTATCAACTTCAGGTTATTATTTTTCTCAACATTTACCTAATATCCGGTTTATTATGACCTCAAAACTGAGAGGTGAGGACGTTTTATTGAACAATCTCCCATCATCACCTTTCTGTGTACTAATATTCGTTTGAATTGCAATATTTGTCTTACTTTATCGCTTACCAATAACGAGTCGAGGTTATTGTTAGCAATGACGTAGGTAACATTTGGCGGCGACTTTGTTTGTTTCAGATCTCGTTTAACAAATCTTACCTCAACCAAGATATTTAAACTCCTTCAGTCTCAAACCAGAAACGTCACCGGAGGAATTTTGGTACTTTGGAATAAAACATCAACCGTAAAAGCCTTACGCCATGGTCAGTTGTGGTGGTCACTCGTTAAAGATGCATGAGCAGGGCAATCGAAGACAACGACGCACGCAAACTCCTCGCCTCCCCACACCTGGCTAGGCCCACCGCACCATGGTGGTAAACGGACAGAAATAAATTTGGTCTATATCCCACTTTTAAAAATAACTACCAACTCTTATCGGAAGATCTTTATTTAGTTAACACATCAACACTTACCCTGTACCCTGTACTTATCCTATACTCTTATATGAGCAATGTTATCGTGCGTGCGTGCGTTCTTGCGTGCTTGCTTGCTTGCACAATGATCTAAAAAACGGCTCCGAGAATTTCCTTCGAAGTCTGGAAATAAGTAATTTATGATTCAAAAACGTGTTCTATGGAGATAACTCGGCCAGGGAAAATCTAATAACGTAATGAAACGAATTTTGAAGTCGTAAAATTTTAATATTGGCATTGTGAGTTGCCGTATTAGCAACGAAATAAACAAGGAAAGTGTAAACAAATGAAGTAATCACAACAGGTGTTTGCAAACTACGGCCATCTAGGGAGAATACAGCGTGTGGCATAAAAATTGCATAGAGCACTAAAAAGATTTTTATTTATAAATTGTATTACCTGAAACATTTTAAGTTATTAGATGATCTGATAAACATTAAAAAATAACGAGCAAGGCTCGATCCGCCAGGTACTCCTGTATTAATTGGCTGCAGTAACAGGATGGGTGTCCTAGACTACGATAAACAATCATCGTCAATGCCAAATCTAACAACGATATAATTTTTATCTTATGGCTTTTATTTATTTCAGAATCTCTCATAAATAAATCGTTATTCAAACATAAGTTTTGCTCTTCAATTACTATGCAAACATTTCGAAGTATAAAAACTATTATTCTGGTCACAGCACTAGGCGGATGAGTAAGTGCGCTGCTGGCGTTTAAAATATGTTTTGTTAAAATAATCATCAACCAGCCACCCTGGTTCAGACTAATTCATTTCAGAATACAATGAGGATTCAGGGATATTATGTATATAAGTATAGAAGAGGGAACATTACGGAGACCTGAGGTTAAAAGAAGCCAAGCTTATCTCTTTGAGCTTTAATTCTTTACCTAGCATGGTGAACAGAGAATTAAATACAAAAGGCTAAAAATTGTCCCAGGTTTAACTTTGAGCTTGTTCATTATCCACAAAGGGGATGGTGTGATGAAATATGCATCGCTGCTTCCTCGCCGGCTTGCACACTCGCAATACCCTATGTTTAAGAGCATAATTATGGTATCAGGAAGTATTAATAAACACTACAGCTAATTAATAGCATAGAGAAACATGTGCTTTTGACGAAAGTTGTGAATGAAAGCAAGCTTCAATCATAAAAATAATTCTAAATAGTCTTGAGGTAAATCAGTTCTTGCGTTCTCAAAAATTATAGTTGTTTAACTAAATATTTATAAGGATTATTGTTGTAAAAATTATGATATGAAACAATGTTGCTTTCATACATTCATTATCTTAAAGTTTAACCTGTTGTTTCATTGCTCACTCACTTTATTTAGGTTTATGTTTAGTCTAAGTAACCAAACAGTCGCATGTATAACTGACTCACTGACTGACTTCCTGAGGTAAACTAATTCTATTCAACTATGATAAGCTAGAAACTTGAAATTTGGCACGCATATTCCTTGGGTAATAAAATCAGAGGAACAAGTCCCAAAACAAAATATTTCCACCCCCAACTTGAATTTAAAAAAAGTACTTTTAGTTTTTGGGCTGTAGCGGCTGAATTTGAGGTTTCATCAAATAGAAAGATTGCTTATTGTATTTAAAATTAAATTCCCTGCAACTTAGGTTCTTAAGTATTTTGCCCTGTTTCAACCTCTTCACCTCCAAAATTACCTCTAAAGTTTTTTTTGTTGTAAATTGTCATTATTTTTTTCGTTTTTCTTTATTTGCTCATTTATTTTTCGACGAGTTACCTCATTTTGGACCTAAAGAAGGTCAGTTTGACCTTTCAGATTTATCTAAGGTCAATCACCAATTTTACTTTGTTTCAACCCCTTAAAAATTCATCTAATATTGAATTTTCATTGAATTTATAATTTTCCTTTTGTTCTTTTTAGCTAAATTATTTTTAACTTAGAGACCCAACTGTTGTCAACGGACTAGTTAGTGTCACCACACACGTTTATCTGAAGTCATTTCCCAATTCTAACTCCTTTTAACGCCTAACTAAGAGCAATAAATGAAGTGAAATGAGTATTTAAAAAATCTTTAGCATTGTAATTTCTAAACAAATACTTTTGCTTATCCCCAGGCCTCACCAACCACCTCCCATTCAAATAATTAAACCCCACACAACCTAAAACCCCCACTACCAAATACCACCTCCTACCCCCTTAAGAACAAAGTACCTTGTGCCGAGAATTGATAAAAAAAACTTAATTAACATTGACTTATGACTTTTTAATACTATTCACTTATGACTTTTTTATGTCTTTAACCCTTCAGGTTTTTTAGAGGTCTTTCGTCAATTTTACCCCGTTTTAACCGTGAAAAAGTCCTCTGAATTTGAACTTGTAATACATTTTCAATGTTACTCGTATTTTTACTTATTTTTTTATAATTTATTCTCTGACTGAGGGACCCAATTATTGATCAGGGATTAAACAGTGCTACCCTTCACGTTTATCCGAAGTCATTTGCCATTTTTAACGTCTTTTAACCCTTCATTTCGTAAATAATCAAAATTCGTATTCTTCGAATTTTAGGCAATTTTTATTTCTATACTTATACTTTTTCCTCACCCCCTGCCGCGACCAACACTCTCTACCTTTGAATAAATAACCTACCCACGACCAAAACCACCTCCACCATCACTTGCCTATCTTTGAACGCCAAAATACATTGTGCCGAGGATATATGTTAATGGTTTAATGTACAGTCTCTTGTGACTTTTTAATATTCGAACCCCCCCCCCCAGGAATTTTAAATATTCAGGCTTATCAGATATCGTTTTTCAATATTACCCCGTTTCAGTCCCTGAAAAAGTCCTCTTAATTTGAACTTGTAATAAAGTTTTTAGTTTTACTCGTGTTTTTATTGTTTTTACTTGTTTATTCTCTGACTGAGAGACCCGATTTTTGACCAGGGATTAAAGAATGTCACCGTTCACATTTATCCAAAGACCTTTGCCATTTTCAACCTGGTTGAACTCATAATTCCGACTAATAAGTTAATCAAATTACGTATTTTTCAAATGCTTTGCAATGTTATTTCTAAACAGAGACTTTTGCCCCACCCCCTGGCCTCATCAACCATCTCTACCTTCAATAATTAACCTCCCCACAACCAAAACCACTTCACCACCAATTACCTCACCCCGAACATCCCCAAAGTTACCCAGAGCTGAAGATTTGTACCTAAACAATTAAATTAATTTTGTCTTGCGTCCTTTCAAATTTCAAACCCCTACGCCCACACTAAGGGACTCACAATCGGGGGCCTGCTGCTTCTATAGTGTATACGGTCACCACAGTTCTGTTTCCTTTTTATGTTCCATGATTAATAATCCTTTAATTTTGTATAAAATTTGATATTTTTGTATAAAAATATAGTCTATAAATAGTCAGTTTACAAGACAATTAGAAATTGACTTGTTTTAGAGAATGATTTTTGATTCAGTAAGGATGAAAAGATTATATTACTTAATTTTTGTTTTTGGGTCTTAAGGATTTACAGAAAAACTGACATCGTTTAGTTATAGGAGGGTTTGAATAATAGATCTATCACTCAAAGCCATACTATGTTTTAATATTCAACAAGTACAATATTTACAAAAAATAATACCATGTGAAACATGACAACATATTCATTTTTGGACTTTTACTTCCTAGGGCACTTTGTACTTCATGATTAAAATCGAAATCACAGATTTTTACATTAACTTAATAGAACCTCAAACAATAATTTGTTTATTTCATAATTTTATAGAGAAATATACTTACTTCCAACCTTCCACCTTTTTTCAAAACTTCTGATGAATAAAATATGTTAAATTTCAATGTTTTTACACAAACAAAATTATACAAGACACAAAAAACAAATAAATTATAACATCTTTGATAAATAAATATAAATTATTTTTATCAGATACTATTTGATACAATTCTATTTGTGCCAGCAAAAATGAATTACTAATGGCTATTTTACCTTTTTAATTGCGATATCACAACCATTATTAACAAGTAAAGTAGCATTTACAAAAGCTAGTGGCGAACTTTGTATTAAGCTGTGCAAGAAGTTTTAGTAAAAAAATATTAACAACATTCTTATGTTACATCATTTCTACATGTATATACTAAACAATTAAATGATAAAATATCACATAATATTTATATAAGTACAACACATTTTCACCACATAAAGACGGTTAGAACCTATTTATGCATAAAAACTTCAAATGAAATGTTCAAGAATCAGGGCAAATTTTACCAATGCATTTTTATAAAAAAAATTGGAAAAGGAACTCCCAAAAACACGTTATTTTTTATTTGTTTACACAGTTTCTTAGCTCACACTAACAGGACGTTGTAATAACAAAAATGTTAATCATCAAGCTTATAACAGTAGGTGTATCTCATAATAACGTTTGTAAGTAAAAGCCTAGTCAAACACTCTGAAATATTTGGGTATAACCTTAGAGAATGAAAATATATATTCGATGATTTACCATAAAACTTTCATTGGAAAACTCGACTGCTCCTTCAAGCAAATGTATGCGGAAAGGCTTCGTTCATACGACCTCATAGAATAAATTTCAATATTTACCGATGACTTTTTATCGTGTCACGCCTGAATGTTTATTTTCCCGACAATGTAATGAAATTAAATTTACATAAAAAAGTAAATTTTAAATATCATCCAATTTTTGGATTAAAGTCGAAAGAGCCAAAAAATTCAGCCCGTATGTTTGTTGTTTATTGGAATTATTCATACGTACGGAACAGAGGTGAACGTAAAGTATATTTACTGTATTTCCATTTCAATGAAGTTCTTTAATGGCTTTGTTAATTAAAATTTCATTAAAAATATTCAGCTAAAATATACTTCAGTTGTTGTATGAAAATTATTCACTATTCTAGTTCCTAAGTTCAATCGTCAATCGAAATAACTCATTTATATCTAAAATCAACGGTTGGCTAAAATTTCATTCACAAGCGTTCTAATGCTGAAACTTATACAATTTAGCAAAATAGAGTATTGTATCCTAGAGCAAAATACGTACATGAACACACAACATTTGATTTCGCCTTTTGATCTAATAGAAGTCATAGAGAAAGACTGTGGCGAACAATAACTGTACACTTTAGGCCGTAGTGAAGGAGTTGGGTCAGATGGAAACCATTAGAATTACTCAAAATGAGATGAAGTAAGTATATTAAAAAAAACCACGGAATCAAAATAATACAAGGATCAGCATCCATTTTTGAGTAAATAAAAAAATATAACTACATGTACCTTGTACCATAGGTGTGACAGTTAAGTATAAGAAATGTGTATTACTAGGGCACAAAACTCAGCACAGAAGAGGTAAGGTAAACATAAACATAGATCAAAACGTCCAGGTTACTTTATTAAAACTAAAGGGGGAAATATTAAATTTTGAATATCTAAATTGCTATAGATATTGTAAACTTGGTCTTTAAAAATATGACGTTGTATTTGACAAGTAAGAAAATTACAGCTGGATTAAACATTCCGGGTAAAAGATTATAGATGTTTCAGAGGGAAAATAAAATAAAAATTAAAAGATAAGGGACACGAGAGAACAGTCTGTACAGGAGTATTCAAAAGGTAAAAAAGTATCTTCAGGGAGTAATAAAGGAGATGCTATCTGTAACTCTGCTGTCCGTGTCCGTGGGGGTAGTAGTGCTGTCCCTCCTGGGCGGGGGACAGCAGCAACCCTCATGTCCGCACGTACTTGTACACCACGCCGAACACCATCACACTCACGAGCATCAGCACCAGCGCCGTCACTATCTTGGCGAAGGCGTTCAGTCCGGACTCGGAGGGGTCCAGGGGCGGCGGGTGGGTCTGGGAGGGGCGTCTCTTGCCCGCCAGCCCGCGGGCGAGGGCGGGGAACGCCAGGCTCTGGGTGAAGGTCAGTTTGTGGATGCTCTCGGAGAGACTGTAGGGGCCGACACTCCCGCGGGCGGCGGCCCTCAGGAGGGCGTACTCCAGGTCCAGAGCGTCCAGCAGGGAGTACCTGGCGGTGGGGATGGCAAAATATTAGTAATAGGTTTTTCGTATTATGTATGCAAAGAAACTGATCCCTAAAGTTACTAATATGTGATACTGATCCTGCTATTCCAGAAAGAAATTAATTCAATGACTTCAATCAATTGAATTCCAATTTAAAGCATTGAGTACACGTTTTTCCTGCCAGCCCATAGAGTAATTTCTGAGTACTTTAGTATAGATAGTACTTTTATGTACGTGTAAGTACCTGATCTAGTGTCTTTAGCAGAAATGGTAAATTCGATAATTGGTTCACCTGCCACCACATAATAGCAACCTTTATAATAATTTCTTATCGTTTGTTTTTCTTTGGCTACTGGCTCTGCCGACAAGTGATGTGTCACTTGGCTGAGCTGCTGTATGTAAATTTTTTGATAATGTATGGTTTCAATGGTTTCAATGATACTAATACATCTTTGCCTTAACAACATCATACACTCAACAACGCAATAATGCGGCTTAATTCCTCTCATCGATTGCATTAACAAAATAAATCAAATACAATCTGATATAAACCTGATGAGATAGGTATCTCATAATATACGGTAGTATCATGTTTGACTAGTGCAAGACGGTCATTGCCTTCATGAAACATGCATGTCCGTATTCTAAATATTTAATATTATAAATATTTTTACATCTAACTAATAAATGAGTAAGTTTGGATGTATGTGATGTTTGTGTTTGTTTTGTAATGTTTGTGACTCTATCACGCAAAACCTACTGAACCGACTGGGTTTAAATTTCACACAAAGGTAGATCTAGGACCCATGGAACATATAGGTTTCTTCTTCACTTCCGTAAAATCAATCCCCTCGGGCTATGCTCCGTGAACGTCCTTAGTTTTAATATTTACATTTTAGAGGAATACAAACATTTAAATACCGAAATGTTACCAGCTGTGGAAACTACAATTTGATAATTCAAAGAGCTGTTGCTAGGAATTTTCATCGTGAGCGAAGCCAAGGGCAACTGTTAGTATCAATGCATAAGCAAATAGCAATACAGTAGTTTAGGTCATAGTTTTGCATAAAACAAGGATTCATATCAAAAAATAGTTTACGGCTCAATGTTTTGCCAAGGCCTCTCAAAGCAGTGAACTAATATGAAACCTAATACAGGTATTAGGTTTCCTGAACTGATATTTCTTTTTAACCAGTATGGAAGTAACTAGTATCCAAAATACTTAGTATGGCACATCGGTACCTGGCGGTGACAGTGGAGCTGCGGCGGCGGTCCCAGGGGTCGGAGTGGCGAGAGGCCAGGGAGGCGACGGCGGCCCCCGCGACGCTGGTGAGGCTGGAGGCGGTGCTGGGGGTGGAGGGGCTGTCCGGGGGCGGCTCGGGGGACGAGGGGCGGCGCAGCAGCAGCAGCTTGGCGTGGTCGGGGTGCAGCAGCGTGCTGGAGCGGCGCCCGGGGGCGGAGGCGGTGGAGGGGGCGGGCGAGGCGGGGGCGGCGGGGCACGCCACTCCCGGGGACGGGCTGGCCTGGGGGCAGAAGGAACGTGAGAGGTACAGTTGTGCAGTATAGGCGACTCTACGTTGAGAGGACTGAGGCCACTAACCAAAAGGAAGTAGATAATAGCAAGTTACATGGATAAGAAGAACCAGGGAAAAGAGAAAAGAACCAGGGAATAACCAGGGAAAAGAGTGAATGAGAGATGGAGTCAAAGGCAAGGAAATGTAATAAGAGAAAATAAAATGTTGGGAGGAGAGAATGGAAAGTAGAAGATAAGTAAAAGACAAAACGAAAAGAAAAACAGAGGAAGACAATAAATACGAGAGAAACAGGAAGTCAAAGTCCTGATGTGTGGATTAATGAAAAAATTTGTACAAAAATGAGTACAGGTGTACAAAGGTTAGCAGTTACTTCAGAGTAACAGGACAGGCAGGACTACAGCAGGATCGGGCATGACTGGAGTCCTTGTATAGTCAAAACAAAACAACGTGGCCCAGGTTTTCCAGAAACCCAATGCTAAAAGGGACTGGCCACGCAATTTGACGCAACCAATAGTTTTGAGGGCTTCAGACGATATTCAAAGAAGATAGTGGTACAGTTTTCTAAGCTGCCTTGTTCTAAGCTGGCCCAGAGGCAACAAGTGAAGTGTTACGAGGGATAGATGAATGTAAGACAAGAAATTGGAACGTGGAGTGTAAACGAAAGGGAGAAAACGTGCAGAAATGGGAGAATTGGATGAGGGAATTACTGTCTTACCATGAAGATTTTTAAAACATACATTTTTGAGAAATGAGCAATAGTTTCGTCTAAAACAAAGAAAAAACAGAGTACTTTGACTTTTTTAAATTGAACGTCCAAACACTATGTTCTCCTAAATTTCTATCGTGAAATTTCCATTTCACGTTGGTCAAGACGTAATAAACAGACCTTTATGGTACTCAATAAGCTGCCATAATCCAATATACAAAAATCTTGGCCTAAGAATTTAAGTGAACTAGTTTCAATTTACTATAGTTGGTAAGTAATGCAATTCATTGCTATACATGAACAGCTTAAGCTTGGAATGTATACATACACAAGTAAATTAGCGAATGCAATTTTAATCATGGGACAATGAAAAGGCCTTAAACCGAATGCTCGTGTATTTTGGCCAGTACTCCCTCTGTTATGGGAGTATAACAATACTCCCATACGGGTTATGGCTAAATAGTTTAACGTTTATATTGATTACAATTACAAACGTCTACATGACTTTCAAAAGTTTCATAACGTCAAGTTTTGGCTTAAAATAAAAGTTGATTTTTTATATATATAATTTGATTAATAAAAAAATGTGAAAAATGTATGTTTACTGAAATTATATAAGTGTTTTATTTCAAATTTTAATATCGTAAGTTATTCTTAACTCTACTTAAACGCGACAGAGCAAATTTAATATCAACTGCGCCACTTTGCTGAAGCACCTCATTAGCTTGCATTAAAATTTCTGAGAATTTTACTTCGGTCAATAATACTTTAAGCCTGAAAGAATTAATTAAATGAGATTTACTCTTCTGGAACCAGCAAATAACTTTTTTAATTTGTTCCTCGTCAGTCTTTTACTAATAAAAGATGTTTGTAGACTTACTGTACCAGATCATTTTTTAAAGATCATAACAATCGAAATAAAAATGTTCAAAACCAATATTGAAACGTGAATGAAACTCTGACATTATTTCTGCAATAAATACCGAGGCGTAAAAGTTCATGCTCGAAAACTAGTTTAGCTTCGTATGAGACTGAGAGAAACTGTTATACAATATTTAATTTGGCGACTGCTTTTTTGCTCACCATTATCATTTAAGATGAGGCTTATAATCTAAATTAATATTAAGTTTAGGCTTATAATGATTGTCCTTATAATCTAACCATAAGTTAGATTGTCGACTTGAGCTTTATCTCTAATTAGACAAAACCAGCAATGTTATCAATTACAACAGTCAAGTCACAAACTTCATTAGTACTTACGCATCAAAAAATAATTATCCTGAGAATCGAGCTTTTATCAAGTTAGTGTAAAAATATAAGTTCAGGAAAGTTATTATGTAATTTTATGAACTTCAGACACGCTTAGGACTACCAATAAGTTAACCCCTTCGACATTTTTAGCGGTACACGTTTATTTATTTTCAACATAAGGAAATCTAAAACTATTCTAACTTTTTTTTTAAGTTAAAGTGAGCTGAAGCAAAGTTAATGTGGATCCGCCCAGTAATCAAATCCACAGCGGAAAAGTGAAAGCCACGTTGTAAGTCTTTATTATGGAAATTACTTCCAGCCTTCGTTAACCTTTATCACACTTTTTTTAAGTCCTTATTTTTCTAATAAAAATGCTACTTACATTTGTCTCGTGAAGATTTTACATTCTAAAATATTTCTAATTATATTCACTGTGCAATAAACTTTAACAAAACGTAATCCTTTCACGGTAACGTACTGCGCGAGAACTGGGTTTCAACTTATAATTTCCCTTCATTAACAAACTGCATAATCAAGTAAGCGAGTCTCGAATATGATGAATATAAAATCCAATTTCCCAGGAAAGTGGTGACAGTTGCAAAGCGTTGTCAGAGAAGAAGTATTGAATATTTTATTCCTCGTTTGATGGACTGTAAAGGACGGATTTTCACCGGTAGACAGTGCATTTTCATCACACTGTATGGAAAACAGTTATATTCAATGCTGAAACGAAAACGTAACTTATATTGCTGAGTTATATTGCTGCAAATACGAAACGTAACTTATCAATTAACAAGAACCCTCTAGATTTACCGTATACAAAAAAGGCAGTGAGATTGGTGTTTGGTTTAGGAAGGTCAGATTCTTGTAGGGAAACATTTTCCACTCATAACGGTTTGACACTTTCTTGTTTGTATCTTTATGATTGTATTTCTTTCTTCGTGAATAACAAGAATTCTTTTCTAATCCTTAACATAATACATTACGACTTTGGACACAACTCTAAGTTAGTTGCACATAAACATAAAACATAAAACAATATTTTTTGAAAAGCATACCTTTTTCCTGCTATAAAACGTTTCAACAGATTACCCACTTACATCAAATCAGAGCTAGAAGAGACATTTTCAGGCAAAAAATGTGACTTCATAATTTCAAAGGAATTTTACAGAGTCAGAGAGTATATTTCAGGTGTTACTGCTTAGCGCAGGCTATTTTTTCTTATTGAATTATTTTTTATTTGTTGTAATATACAGTATCTACAGTGATACTGATAATGGCGATTTGACCTGTTTTTTATGCCGTCTTCGACGACAATAAAGGATTCTTATTCTTATTCTCATTCTTGTTCTCATTCTCCATACCTGGACCGAGTCGATGCCCGAGTCGTGCTGGAGGGCGGAGGTCTCGTCCGCGGGGAACACGAAGCTCTGGCCGTCCGCCTCCCCTCTAGGCGAGTCCTGGCTGGGCCACACCTGCGGCAAGTAGGGGTGTCTAAGTACCAGGACCATCTAACTTGCTGACAGCTGACTAAGGAGAATACTTCCGGTTGACCTCCCGACTTCGAACTTTGTAATTTAATGCTAACACATTTCTAACAAATTTAAATAATAATTATTTTTTAGCTCGAGGATCAGGTTTATAAAACTAATAAAGAATTTTCTTGCATTTAATCTGTAGGTATCTAGTATTACCAAGTGTCAGGTTTATTAAACTAATGCAGCACGTTCCTGCATTTAATTTGTAGGTAACTAGCATTACCTAGGATTAGGTTCTTAATCATTCTTAATCATTAAGACAGGTACCTCATGGAGGACGTTACCCTGAATATGAGTGAAGGATGACTGTGATGATCGTGATGATAGTGGCGCGATCTTGTAGCCTTGTTACTGACTAAGGTTGGCTCGTTCCTTAGACAGGATTGTTAATTAATAGCCCAACAATCAATTGCAGCTATAAAAGAATGCAGGACTTTTCAGCAACTAATATATATGTAATTGGTATTACCAAGGATCGGTTTATAAAACGAATGGAGAACGTCCATGCATAAAGTAGTTAACTAGTATTACCGAGGATCGACATGGTATATCACAAACCTGCAGCAGGGGCAGGGCGCAGAGGTGGCTCCTGGGCTCCCCCCCTCCCCCCTCCTCGCCCCCGCTGTCCGCGGGGACGGCACTCTGCTTCCTCGACCCCCACAGCCGCCGCAGATCCCTTAGTGGCATCTGGAACACCACAGCAGGTGGTTATAGGGATAGGCAATACCAAGGGTTTACCGTATCAGTTACAACAGCTCCAGTTCCAAAGAAATTTTAGGGGAAGTTAAGCTCGCCCGGTTCAAGGAGGAACCGCCAGCAGCGCTCCAAATGGCGATATCAACCTTATGTCACTGTCGCACCTGTTACGCTCGCCCGGTTCCAGGAGGAACCGCCAGCAGCGCTCCTAGTGGCGATATCAACCTTATGTCACTGTCGCACCTGTTACGCTCGCCCGGTTCCAGGAGGAACCGCCAGCAGCGCTCCAAGTGGCGATATCAACCTTATGTCACTGTCGCACCTGTTACGCTCGCCCGGTTCCAGGAGGAACCGCCAGCAGCGCTCCTAGTGGCGATATCAACCTTATGTCACTGTCGCACCTGTTACGCTCGCCCGGTTCCAGGAGGAACCGCCAGCAGCGCTCCAAGTGGCGATATCAACCTTATGTCACTGTCGCACCTGTTACGCTCGCCCGGTTCCAGGAGTAACCGCCAGCAGCGCTCCTAGTGGCGATATCAACCTTATGTCACTGTCGCACCTGTTACGCTCGCCCGGTTCCAGGAGGAACCGCCAGCAGCGCTCCAAGTGGCGATATCAACCTTATGTCACTGTCGCACCTGTTACGCTCGCCCGGTTCCAGGAGTAACCGCCAGCAGCGCTCCTAGTGGCGATATCAACCTTATGTCACTGTCGCACCTGTTACGCTCGCCCGGTTCCAGGAGGAACCGCCAGCAGCGCTCCAAGTGGCGATATCAACCTTATGTCACTGTCGCACCTGTTACGCTCGCCCGGTTCCAGGAGGAACCGCCAGCAGCGCTCCAAGTGGCGATATCAACCTTATGTCACTGTCGCACCTGTTACGCTCGCCCGGTTCCAGGAGGAACCGCCAGCAGCGCTCCAAGTGGCGATATCAACCTTATGTCACTGTCGCACCTGTTACGCTCGCCCGGTTCCAGGAGGAACCGAAAGCCATAATTGTTACGCTTACTTGGTTCCAGGAGTAACCGCCAGCAGCGCTTCAAGTGGCGATATCAAACGTTTGTCACTGTCGCACCTGTTACGCTCGCCCGGTTCCAGGAGTAACCGAAAGCCACAATTGTTACGCTTACTTGGTTCCAGGAGTAACCGCCAGTAGCGCTCCTATATGCCCCTATCGTCTGACAATCGTAACCGTAACGTAACTACATCTACTCGAAGACGATAATCTGTTCGTTTCCAGTTGCGGCGCAACCACCAGAGCCTCTTTTATCGTTAAGACTGAGTATTTTGTAACCGGGGCACCCGATATCAAAATACAATTCGATAGAACCGAATGGAGTACACGGAGTAACTTCTTTAACTATTTATCCTGTTGACTCAATTTAACTATCAATATTTTAGTTTTCTTTATAAAGATCACTGACCTTGATGATAACGTATGATTGATGAATCGATTTAAATAACTAGTGCAAATCGACTATTTTTTAAATATTGACCCCATATGTAAATAGTTAAATAGTTATACTCTATCGGGGTTTCTCTGCACTGTCTAAAACTAAAAATTGTCCGTAACAGGTATTTTTCTTTGCGTAAAATTCTACGCGTATTATAAAAGGTGAATGAGAGCAGTTTCGAAGATCGAGATTACTAAATATGTACGCAGACAACAAAAAATTTTGTTGAGGAGTAATCTAAGACCATGTTTATGTGATTTTTGTTAAGCTATGAGTATCGTAAAAGGTATCAGTATAGAAGATTTCCATTAACCGAAATACATAAGTAAAATATGTAGAAAAGAAGAGGTCGTTTATCGAGGTAAAAGGTATATGGATCATGGATCGTTGATTGAAAGGGGATATAATGATGTTCCCTCTAAGATCACCTCTATTGAATTACACCTTTATGCTATGGGCCTCATATCAATCAGTTAGTTCCATTTGCAGTACTTCATTCATATAGTAATAAAACCTTTTTTTCATCTTTTTTGTTAAAATATAATATAAAAAATAAAACTTTAAAGAAATATGTGTTTATTATTTTTTTGTCGCCTGATCGAGACCAGCCTTTTAGGGCACAAACGTTGAATTCAGTTTAACATAATAAATTCCACTTTTCCAGTTAAGCGTTCTTTCATTTTTATTTTTTTTCACTTACTGAAATTAAAAAGTCGAAATGTGGGGTACAAAAAAATAAGACGTATATTTTCCAAAACCAATTGGATATTTGTAAAACATCTTTGAATAATTAATTGGCTAATTAAAAAAGAAATATAATCAACTTGGACCTCGGTTCTCTAATTCTGTTGGCCGTTACACTAGGTACCAACAAATCACACCAAAAGTAACAAACTTCCGGTTGTATACAAACTACCAAGTCCTCATTTTCATGAAAAAAGATTAAAACAAGCAACAAAACTACATTTGATAACAAAGACACGAAAACAAGCCACGGAAGTACATTAATTTTATGACAAATATACTAAAACAATCCATGGAGGTACATTTGCCTCGTGATTATTATATGTTCTAGAGATAACAAACACTGTAAATGGTAAAATGCTTAAACTGGATGAACACACCAGTCATAAAAAACCAAATGTTCGTTTGAATGACAGTTTAGGATATCTGTTTTACCAGTTATAAGCTATAAATAAACTTTTAAAAGAAATATTTTCGAGGAAACATTTTTTACCCATATTAATCGAGAATAAAAAAATATCCAAGCAAAATTAAAGTTATCCTTGCGAGTCCGCGGAAAGCTATTGAATATTGGAAAATATTTTCAAATTGTTCAATCCTAATTCTTTTTCCTTCAACTAGTCAACATCCAAAACGTATGATATCCATCTACCACTCTTACTTAAGTGTTTAACGATTATTTAATTTAAAGCAGCTGCGGAATCCAATACCTTTAACAGCCATTAGAGGTTCTCCCGGAAGGCCATTTCGCTCCAAGAATTGCACTTTAGAGTATCTGATTGCCGACCAGTCGTAGTTTCGCTCCACTTTCTGTCGAATTTACTCGGTGTATGTGTTTTTATAGCTCCAACACATGTTTTTATTTTTTAACCATTTGTTAAACAACCAAATCCAATCATTCATTAGTTGTTGTTCCAAATTATAATTGTTAGGTGTAAATATTTAATAGATCATGGCAAGGTGAAAATACGTTTTACAGCTAATATTGCACTATTGCAGTGTGAAACTGATGCCTTAGCCGTAAATGTTAGTGTATAAAAGATTTAATAGCACATCCAAATGGAGCAGGTGGGGTGTACATAAAATGAATTGGGATGGAATATATTTATACCGCTTCTGTTATACGCAAATTAACTAGCGGTATTAGACAACTTGGTTTTAAATATTATGTCTAAGCTCCTTGGAATGAAGATTTAACGAGTGTAAAAAATAACCAGATGTAATTTAGATTTTTTGTATTTGAAAAAATACATATTCGATTTTAGCTAAGTTAAACCCTTACATAAAAATTGTTTGTCAACAGGAGAAAGAATTTTCTCATTCAAGTAGAGAAGTAGAATCAGGCTATTAAAATGCTGTTAAGGATTAATTTACAGTCAACGCTGTTAATTAAGTCTACAAAAGTATTAGAAAAACACCAGGGAAAAACAAGCATTCCGGTTCTTTTGTAAGTGAATTTTCCTTAACTTCCTCCTTCGATAAACGTGAAACTACAGACTGTACAGCCGAAGTACAAATAAAAAGAAATTGCGTTTTTTATAGAAAATAAAAGTCAAAAAGAATAAAAACCACAGAATGACGTCCACCAGCCAGTTAGGAAACAAAACATCCAACCAGCTGATGTTGATTACTTGAGCAAGCCACTTTATGATTACAGACTTAGTTAAAACTTCTCTCTTTTGTGTTTTTAAGACCACAGACGAATGCCATCACAGTTATTAGTGAAGTAAAGTTCAACTCTATAGAAGCTTCAAGATCTCTAGTTATATGCAAACTTATGGTTTTTGGTGATAGCTTCTTACCATAGATTTAAGGTAAGAAATGCAAATCATATAAAATCCAATTATAAAATTCCTATGAATGTAAATGGAAAACAATTAAAAAACAACAAATTTAAAATGTTTGAAGATCTATATTGATAACAATTTTAGCTATTCTAAATATATGGATAATGTTTAAAGAAAAGTAAGCCAAAGAAATGTTATGGTTAAAAGATTTCAGTCGTTCTTAAATTTAAAATTTAAACTAAATTTATATTATTCTTCTATATTCCCTCGTTTGAAGTATGAAATCCCTGTGTGGGGGAAGGAAAATAAAATGAGAAAGAGCTATTCAAATGACAGAAACTGCAGTATTCTGCAAATATTTGGAATAAAAACTAGAAATTATTGTAGACCTTTATTTAAAATGGAAAATCTTGACAATTTCCTCATCTCCAAATCACGTAGTACTGTCCACAATAACACAATAAAGTATTGAAATAGGAAATAATGAAGTGTTTTGCTATTTTTATTTTAAACTAATTTATATTTTTTTATATGAATGAAAGAATCCTAGGTTAGAGTTCTTTGTAAATTTGTTTTAGTCCTTTTTAGAGCCGACTTTGAAAACAAAACTGAACTGTTGATCAAAATTTCCATAAAATAGGATTTGTTCTGTCATTAGTGAAAAATGCATTTTGAACGTCCTTTAGTGGAAATATAAATCACAACTGTTTCAAATCGAGTGCTCAAGAGCCTACTTTATGAATAATGCAAAAACATAGCGGGAGTTGTGCTATCCCAGAAGAACGGAGGAGAAAATATGTTTTGCAAATGATTTGAAGAAATGATGAAACATTTTTGATTTAAAGTCTCATAATATAATTCCTTCTTCTAAAATATAACGAGTTCAATATAGAGATTTGAGCATAGGGTAAAATTATTATTTCTCGTATTTAGTTCTGATTCTTTGATATCAAATATGTGATTTTGATCTGACAATAACAATCTAAGCTCTAAGAACTGTACTACCTAAGCATAAGCTTTTCTACTTGACTCTCAAAAATTAATTTCTAGACCATTGCCTATTTTCACAAAAATATCTGTGAATCAGCTCAATATTCTAACAAACCCCTGAATCATTCTTTTCTTACTCCCTCGTCGATTTACCAGGTTCTAATTGAATTACCACGGTCAAGCGAATTAGTCAGTTTTCTAAACATTGTAACCAAACACAACAAAATGCTGGTTGTTCATCTCAGGAAGTACTTGGATTTTGGATAATTCAAATTTACTAACGCTAAAAGGTGGATTTTAACTAAAAATGTATTCCTGTAAAACTAATTACCATTTGATTACCACTGATTGATTCATCACAGTTTCTCGAAATCTATAAGGCTAAGGAAGGAAGGATTTTCACTCCGAAAATTTGAATAATGTTCTTTATTTGTAAGAACTAAATATTTTACGCCGATAAAATAATGCCATGATAAAAAATATGCAAAAAATGGACTATAAGTTTATCAGCAAATGCACAAGTCAAAGTAAAGCCTTCACTGATTCATTTACTGACAGACTCATAATGAGATCTCCCAATTCCCAGTTAGTTACCTTGATATGCGATACTCATATTCCTTAACAATTGCACAGGAAAGAATTTGATTTTATCTTGATCTATCCTTATGGCTGCGACATAGACCATGTCAAAGGTCTGATGAATCAATGAAACTGGCCATTTGAACATGTTGTAAAAGAATGTACAGATGTATGTTGTAATGTATGTTGTAAGAATAGTACAGTAGCAACTTAGCTGCCAAACCAATATTATAAATTGACTCTTGATACTAAATAAGAGTTCTCCTCTTCACAACAGCTGACAGCTATGTCCCTTTGTTAGTTCTGACACGGCAAGATTGAAAGAGTTAGCTATACTCAACAACATACTGTGCTACAAAAAAAACTATTTATTCTATCCACATAATACATAGCCTGTAAATCATATAAATCTGTGAATACAAGGCATGATCAACTAACTACCTATACTATAATATTCGCTCATTTCATAAAAAACTTTCCAGTTACATTTCTAGTTTTTTTTATGAGGAGGAAATATTAGATTTGGAGATATATTACTGGAGTGGAATTCAAAATATGGAAAAAGAAGGGTCGATTTCTCTGACAATGATGTTATGTACCGTAAAACTGTCAGTTTTACAAATGAGCAGTTATATGTCTAAATTAAGCCTTTATTACATGAATACCTTGATTACGTAATCAAGCTTTTTGATTTCTAGTAAAAACTGTATACGAGGTACAGTCAAAAAGTTCCCGGAATGAATTTTTGTAGACATATAGCGCGATCGCCAGCGGTAAATTTGTCTTGCAGTAGTTGGTACGACTCCTTGGGAGGGCATATCGGTAGTGGTGGCATAGCTGACTTGCCTTAGTGCAGCATTAGAAAGCGCTTTTCGTGTACCTGCAAGTCTACGTTGTCGGATTTTAAAAAATGGCATTTCATGAACAGCACACGAACATTGTTTTAAAAATCATCCAGTGAGACTCTTGAGTTGTTAATTCAAGCTTATGAAGAAGAGGCGATGAAGAAATCCCTCAATATTTTCTTCATCAGCATTACCCAGTGCGCTGTTCATGAAATGTCATTATTCAAAAATCCGACAACGTAGACTTGCAGCTACACATTTAAAATAGATGACAATTCAAATTTACGAAGTCAATCCCACCTTGTTATACCTCATCACAACACAGAATTATTTAAAAAAACACTTGCAATACAATGGAATTATTTTCTTTAATAAATTACCAAACAAATTAAAAAATGAAAAAATATTAAAATATTTAAAAATAAAATAAAAATATATTATTACAAGAGGCAATCTATAAAGTTGAAGACTTTATGAAAATGAAGATAAATTTGTGAAGAATGATAAGAAAATTAAGAATTAAATGATTAAAATTAATTATAATTATTATTAATTATAATTATAAAATTAAGTTTAAAATTATGTATACAATGCAATTGTACAATTGTTTAGCAATAAATATTATTATTATTATTATTATTGTTATTATTATTATTATTATTATTATTACACGAAAAGCACTTTCTAATGCTGCACTACCCAGCATTTCCCTACGGAGGTTGCCCTAGCGGCGTAATATCAAAGGCCTAGCCCGAAGTAATGTGTGAAACAGTTCCAGGCTAGTGTCCTCGGTGCCGAGGGAGGTGGTTTAGTCGGTAGTTCACGGGACATCGAGCTCGTGGGAGTCCCACACTACTGAGGGGACAACGAGCCCCTTAGTGTGCGTAAACGCATTCCACCTCCTACCAAAAAAAAAAATGCTGCACTACGGCAAGTCAGCTATGCCACCACTACCGATATGCCCTCCCAAGGAGTCGTACCAACTACTGCAAGACAAATTTACCGCTGGCAATCGCGCTATATGTCTACAAAAATTTATTCCGGGAACTTTTGGACTGTACCTATTTAAAGTAATCGTTAAACTTTTATCGCTTGCAAAGCCGCGTGTAACTGTTAATAAAATTGTATTAATAGTCAATTCCCGCATTAACCCATCCATTTGCTAAGCAGCAGCCCTTCCTTTTATGTTTTACTGTAATATTTTAAAAGATCTACAACAATACTCGTACGAAGCTGTATACTTCGCTACGAAATAGACCTTTGTATGATTGGCACTTACTGTGTTTGTAATTGTTGAATTTGTAATTTTTGTTTCATTGAGTCGATATAGGAAAACATTAAAGTCATTTCGAGTTACCTAGGATGACATTGTATTAACGGTCAATGTTTTTTTATAATTAAATTTTTAAATCTCAGATAAATCAAAACAAATCGTATTTTATTTTACAGAGATTAAATGATAATGTCTCCAAAAACAAATTGGAAACCCATTTATAAACTTTAAATCTCAAAGTATTTACAAAGTAAGCAAAGTAAAGTTTCACAACTAGATTACCGAGTGGATTTGTACACGTTCCCCTAACTGGAAAGTTTCTTTTTAAAAGTCAAAGCGTCTGCAAAAGAAAAACAACTTACTTTCTATCTAATTTAGTTTCAAGAATGTTATAAGGATCCCTAAGGAACAATTGAGAACGGAAATGTGTTTTGTTTCTATAAATAAAAACCCAAACTCAACTTAATAATCATCTTTAACTGAATGAAAATACAAATGAAAAATCATATTCATTCTATTATAAGTTCTGTAATTTCATTTTTTAGGGTATTGTTTTGTATTATTTACATCAACAAGATTGTATAGAGTGTAATTTCTAGTAAGATTGTGTAGAGTGTAATTCTTTTTTTTAATTATTCAAGGTCAATGCTGGGGTCAATGGGGTGCGGGTGTATTCTGGACAGCCAGGGAGCTGCGTAGATGTTGTAACCAGAATACATCTTCACCCCTAGAGGCGTCAGTTTTGGTCCGGGACCGTCCGGGAAGAGGCAGTACAGAAGTTAATGTGCTGCCCTGTGTAACCGAAAGTTGCACCGTTCACGTTTGTGTACGCTGATCCCGGCGGATCTAGGCTGGAATCCCAAATCTAGGGGTGGCACATGGACCCGGAGGCTCAAGCCTGGGCATCTGTCACGTGGGTGAGTTGCCTAGGTACTGCGGGCCTTAGACTAAGGTGTTATGCGATCCGTGCTGAGAGTCTCGTGGCACTGGGGGTCTAATATTCAGTGTTTTTAACGGAGCCTTCTGGGAACCTGGGGGAACCCAGTCGAATGTACCCCTTGCCTCTCTAATAGGGTCACTGGGGAGGTGGACCTTTAGATACCCGTGAAGAGGGTCATCACCTGGTATACGGATGGCTCGAAAAAGCCACCTGGAACAGGGGCAGGGATATATAGTGTCAGACCCAAGGTGCATTGCTGCATAAGCCTAGGGAAACTGGCTACCGTATTCCAAGCAGAGGTTGTTACGTTGTCTGAGTGTGCGAGAATGTGTGTGGATCGTGGCCTCAAAGGCCATACCATATACATGAACTCAGACAGCAGAGCTGCACTGATGGCACTTGACAGCTGCGACTTCACTTCGAAGGCAGTTTGGGGAGAAGAAACAGCCTTCCACGTGCTATGTGAGTGCCCAGCCCTACAAGGTCTGCGAAACCAAAGACTTGGCCTACCAATGAGTGACCTAGGGGAAGAACAGGTGACAAAAAGGACCTGGGATTTGACGGAGAGTGAGGACCTGTGTCTGAGGGTGCATAATAAGCTAATTTAGCTGCGTTGCAACACCATAGTCAAGTGAAGCCATGGCCCTCTTCTAAAAAAAGGTCAATGCTAAATATCTTAACATGCTTAATCTGAAACAAAATTTTGTTCTATGTAGGTCCCAACCTTAGTGAAAATTTCATTATGTAAATAGGGTAGTAAACAAATACCTCGGTACTCTAAAAGTTTTAGATCAACAGAAAATATACAAAACATGACGTTATAAAACCACTTATTGAAAAATAAAGTAAAATGTTACATACATTGAAATCGTTTAAAATTCTAAAATAACGAATACTCCTTCCTCCTTCGAATAACGGTCTTCCTTTACGTGCATAATGGACCTTGATAAATCAACAATTATTACTCGACCCTGATAAGGTACTGCACGTACAGTACTGTATTTCTCATATTCATAAGATGAGGCCTTTTATTTCAAGGCAAAGTTAAAAAATTAAAATCTTTGTACCTTGCGAAATTCAGCGAATGCTTAGAAGAGATAATTCACAGATCTAGCCTAGACAACTTTTAAGTGATAAAAAAATTATTCCAGGATTCTATTGGAATGGACACAATATTTTCACTCGACTAACTCTTTTATTTTGCATAAGAAGAACGAAAAACATTCACGCGAGCTTATTTTGCAAACAGACGCGCTTCATTCCTGGTAATGGTTGGGTTTGATAAAATATTCATCGAGTACCTTCGGCAATGTAGACGCTCGAATCTCTATTTCTAGAGGGAATCGCAATTTCTGTGTCACCAAATATACTGCAACGAATTCTATATTCACTCCTATAGCAATGCCATACACAGCTATAAAAATACAAAACATTAAACTTGGACAGTAAAAAACAGGTTATGCAATGTGTAAAGATAATGGACGAAATTAGCTTATTCGTAAAACCAGTGCTTGATTTGTAAAGATTGAGGTACCGGAACTGTAATTTGCCAATTTGTACATAACCCCCCCCCCCTTTATCATTTTTCTCTTTGGCTATGTGATTAATTAGGTCGATTTAAAAAGTCACATTTTATCCGACTCGATTTTTTTAAGTAAATTAAAAACTAACAAAGAAGTATTTTACTAAAAAATAAATTGTCTAAAAAATTCTAGACTTTTTATGACGCCTTTTGAGAGTATTCAGGTCTTTTTAGCGTTTGCAAGATTAGGCTTAGCTCAAGAAAAAAGAGCATTAATTTCGAGAGAGCGCTAATTTCATGCCGAAATTCCGCGCGTAATTTCCGTACATTTTAAGCGATCGTTATTTTCGGTAATATTAATCCGGTCGATTACACGTGATCAAATACTCCGGCCGGTTACACATAATCCTCTCTTTTAGCAAATTCCCCGGCCGATCACATGCGATCGTCTTTTGCGGCAAATTCTCCGACCGATCATACGCGATTGTCTTGTGCGGCGAATTCTTGGGCCGATCATACTCGATCGTCTTGCGGCAAATTCTCCGGCCGATTACACGCGATTGTCTTGTGCGGCAAAGTGCCCGTCAGATTACACGCGATCGTCTCTCGTGGCAAATTTCCGGCCGATTGTACGCTATTGTGTTTTGCGGCAAATCATCCGTCCGATTACACACGATCGTCTCTTGCAAAAAATACTCGGCCGATTACACACGATCGACTCTTGCGGCAGGAAGAGGTCCCGGAACGCCGTTCCGCCGCGTTCCGCCGCAAATCAAGCACTGCGTAAAACTATTTTCTATACTTTGTTTTTATTCTTAAAATAATAAGTCTTCTGATATCAAAATTTGACTTAAGGAATGAAGACATTTTTATACGAGCTTATGTCAATTCATGAGTTCGGCTTTATCACCTATTCTATTGCTATTTCTATTGATTGTCATATTAGTAATTCCAATGTTTAGAATAGTTTTCAAAAGAAATTAGATTTTGGGAAGTCATCGTGTTCATGCAAGAGTCAATAACGAATAAACTAGCCCGTTAGACTCATCCCTTACTTTTATAGCTATTTGACTGCAAGTGCAATGTGATATTGTCAAGATAACGTGTACCAAGGTTAAAAGCAATGTTCGGCGTTTAAAAGCGCAGAGTTAAAAATTAAAAATATTATTTTTCGTGACAGAATATAAGCTAATTATATATTTTTCTTTTATTCCTCCCCATGGTATTAACCATTGCAATGTTATATACACGTATATTTGATAATATTACCCTCTGCTTGCATTTATTTTTTTTAAATTTGGATTTAATCTCGCGAGCGAGTGAAGATAAGCCTCATCAGACGGCTCATCAGTCATTCCGTTAAACAAAACAAACAAAACGACTGATGCAGATTATCCCAGTTGTGCTAACATCGCGTTGATTCTTAGTGACAGTTGGCAGCAATGGGATTATCGTTATATCCTTCAACAAAAATAATCCGTTCCAATTAAGTTGTTATATAGAGTCATGTATAGTGTAACAAAATATAAAACTGCACCACTGGCCATGTTGCGGCAAGCGATATGTTTATTTATATTATTTATCATTCTATTGGAGACTACTTCTACATAATAATAATAATAATGACTAAAAAGACCTCTTTCATACGCTGACTGGCAGCTGCAGATGACTTTAAGCATATAAGTTAAAGGTAATCGGAAATTATTCTTCCTTAGGCTTGTCGAGCTAAAAGTTCAGTTTTTCCAAACCAGCTGATGGAATATCGGCTGACTGAACTAAACTACAGTGTCCCCCCGCCGCGCCGGCATCCGCGATAATAGTTTGAAGTAAAGGTTAATACTGTTCAGCATGAAGTAGGTGCTCCGTTTCATGGAGTTTTTATTGGTTTGCCCTTAGAGATAAATCATCTCTATCTTTTCTTGCAATGTTCTGCTCATTATGCTACTATTTTAACAATTTATAAGGAACGAAAAACTAGTGAGTCCGACCGTGAAAGGCTAGGATGTTAAATGAGGTATATTTCCTTCTGAAAGGAAAGTGAGGGATTGTTCAGCGAGAAAATAATAGCTGTAGAAGAGATGTGGAATTTAATAATTATTTAATAATGTGAATAAATTATTCATTTTGACCATGGAGGATTTTTGGGAGGATCTTCTTCTAGATAAGATCTACCAAATATTGAAATAAAACCACCCAGTTTTAATATGCCTGTAGCAGCAAACCTGCATACTCATTCCCCATGTTATTCTTATGGGGGTTACGAAAACATGTCATATCTCACTACATTGGATGGAAGTATTTTTTTGCATTTGAAATTCGCTGAGTATGCAGGTCTGCTGCAATGGGGGTGTTCTTTTTCCCCCATGACATAATTTGTCACTTAATAGGGGTTGGCATTAAAAAAAATCAAAACCACCCCAGCAACCCCTATTTAGGCGTGAGGGATGAAATTTAAAATCATGTAAAAAAGTGCATTACACCACCCTGGTAACGTGTACTAAAGATTATTTGAAAATTTACACCCATTATAAAATAAAGTGATGGAATATGAAGTTCCAGTTTAATTAACATCTATAGCTTTTGTTTCATAACCTTTCTAAAAATAGTTTTGATACGACGGATTTGCGGCATTCGTTTTCTTTTTTAAAGCTCTTCAAAATTATTTTCTACTTGATTGGGGTTGATATTCAAAAAAGTTTAGTTACCCAGCTACCCCCAGCAACCCCTATTTGGAGGTGGTTGTGAATTTCAAAATACCACAAAAAATTACATTACCCGGCTTTGGCTTTACGTGTATGAAGCTCGTTTGATTGTATGCAGCCGTTCAAAAATTAACTGGGGTGATACTATAGAGGGACACCCGATGTAATAAATTATATAACTGATAATAAATATAACGATAGATATATTTTCATATTTGAACCAGTATACAAAGAAACCATTCATAAATTTCATGACAGGCATTGAATTAGTAGATCAAACACTAAATTAAAAAGTAATGAAATAAACCAGCTATAAATATTTTTCACAAACGTAATGTGTATATCTGTACCGTTCTTAAATAGAAATCAATCAATTTATTTATTTTTGTAAAGATATTAATACTTTTATATTCGATTTTGGGTTGAAATTGAAGTTAAACGCTTTTCTAGTACATGAATTGTACTTTTTTCATTAGTTAACAAAATAATGCAGAAAAAATTAATAAATTAATATTCAGAATTTAGATCAAATCTTAAATATAAACTATATAATTTTATTGTATATATAGAATTAAGTATATTTTAAGGGGCGAAACTCACCAACGTTTTCTATAAACAATAGGGTAATTAAAGAACAAAAGATGGAGTGATTGTGAGTTCGCTTGTACTTGGGGAAGGAAAGTTTCCGATTCTGACTTTTGATGCTCGCGGTTAACCTTATTTACCTCTCAAAAGTTACTACTCTAGAGTACATCTCTGGAATATTAATGTAAAAGTTTGCTAAGCTTATCAATCTTTGGAAGGAAAAATGTGCTGTGTGCGTGTAATTTTACATGCTTATGCTTTTCCATAAGCGCTAGTAATTTTTTTCAAGGGTTTGGTCAAAATCATTTTTTCTTTTTATTCTCTATTCGTCAATTATGTTAAGAAAATGCCATAGTTTATTCATGATTTATTCTTAGAATAACTATTTAAAGTATGTTTAATTTCATTTTCGAATTTTATTGCACGTTGTCGTTTCACGTTGTTTATGCATTTTTAAAAACGATTCCTATCTTTTGTAATAATAATATTAGGTTTTGGGTTTACATTATTATCTTAATGTTTAATGTGCAATAATAAATTACTGTACCTGACAGAATTGCACGAAATCCTTTTATTACTCAAAGTAGACATAAAGTCTGACTCTTCCAAATACTACTAGTTCTAACTTCACCAAAAATTAGAACAAATCAATAACGTAAAACAGCCGTACTCGACATTTATTAAATAAAATATTCAAACTGTCTCAAGTTTACTTCATCACGTAATGAAGTATAAAAATTAATAACCACAATTAATTAAATCTGAACAACTTCGGCTAGTGTAAACTTTTCGTTGTAATGATAAAATTACTGTTTTCAGGAGCAAGATAAAACTGTGAATCAAGTAAGGATAGCACTTAGTTCCTCATTAAGTGGAAGCAACCCTGCAGATCTGGATGAACGCCTGTCGCTGATAAGGACAATTACTGATAACGTAAGAGACCACTTTTACGAGCACGAAGGGAACCCACGATCTCCAATGTATGATAGGTCTGAGCTTTAAAAGCAATAAGGTTCGCTAACGACTAATATTTTCGTTTTCATTGTTAAATTCGAAAATAAAATCTCTTGTCACTTTTCGTCATTATTGGAGGTAAATTAAAACGTCAGAATTTTTAAATACATGATGTATGTACATCGAATATTTATATGAAAATAGCTATATTTTTACTTAAATAAACGGTATCAGGAAACTGACACATACTTTCTCCCTTCAAGTCATTTAAAACCAGAAAACATATTTAGTGAAATAAAACAAATTAACCATTAATCATCACACAAATATATACCAAATGTTATCAAGATCGGTTAGTAAATAACGGAGATATCGGTTTTTAAATATTTGCCATAAGAATAACATTGGACAACGTACTGCGTTTACCGCCGAACTAAAATATCAATTATCTCCGCAACCAGTTGACGTAAACTAATGATTTAAAATACTAGATTATTTAGTTTTTCAAGCCAAATTTAATGGTTGCAAGTATATCTTCTTTAAACGTTACAGTTTTTGTGAAATTTGAAAACTATGAATTTTTTAACACTTAAACCCCCATAACTTCTGAACCTGAATTTTTACAGACATGCGGGTGGTGTCATTTTGTTTTTCATCCTAAGCACTAAAAACCATGAAATTTTTATCAAAATCGTTAGAGCCGTTTTTGAGAAATTTGGATTTTAACATTTTTTTGGGTTTTCTATGGGGTAAATACCCTTAAAATCAAAAATTCAAAAAAACGAAAAATACGCCTGGAGATACCACGGCTTTATACCTATATGCCAAATTTCATGAAAATCGGTCGACTGGTGTCGTCTCTAGCTTTGTATACATCCACACACACACACATACACACACACACACACACACACACACACACACACACACACACACACACACACACACACACACACACACACACACACACACACACACACACACAACACAGACAGACACCACGCCAAAAACCACTTTTTTGGATTCAGGGAACACTAAAACGAATATATCCACTAACAACTCAAATTCGAAAATTTTGACGAAAACAATACTTTCTCCATATACTATGTATAGGGGGGAGAAAGTAAAAAGCTTTTCTCAATTTTTGCTTGCCATTATAGTCAATAATTCTCGAGTGCAGCCTTTTTAATAAAATTCCCGTGAAAACGAAATATCATGGTATACTTCTTTTTTTTTTGTAAAGCTCAATAGCGCTGTAGATTATATATAATAGTCTTAAGTTTTTTTTAGGGAATACGGCTTTTAAAAACTCCGTTAAGCACAATTTTGGAAAATCATTGGATGCCAAATTACAGCTGTGTTGATGTTGTGGTTTGGAGTTTTTTTACGATTCTTTGCCTTTGTTAATTAAGTTACCAACGTTGAAATGTTCTAGGTGTTATGCTTATTTAAATGTTAATTGAGTAGTTTGAAATAAATACTAGAGACCTTCTAATTAAAAAAGATAATTTTAAAAATATAGTTAAAAATCATTATTTTGATACAGATAGCTGTGTTGTAGTAGCAGCCGCGATTTGGACTGAAAAGAAAAGAGTTCTTGCTGTAGAACATTTTTCAAGAAAAGTGAATCTTTGTTCATGTACATCATCAATTTATACAAAGGTTTAATATAGCAAATGCAGGAATGATCCATATTAGTTTATTAATATAGTTGGTATCGGGTAGTTATTGGGCGGTACAAAATTCTATGGACAGTGCCAAAATATCAGTTTGATGGGGTATTTTATAATGAGGGACAGTTGAAACATTTTCTTATATGAACTGCATCATAATAATAGTAAACTCAATCTCGTGAACCGTTCATTAACGAGCTTTAAAGCTCATTGAAAATGAAAGTGCGGAGAGTTTAAATTTTAATAAGAAGCTGTTCTTTTTTCCAACACAACGGCAATAAGCCCACACAGCGACCGATTAGTTTAAACGTTGTCTCCTCTACGTAATTTCAAGCTTTGAGGTGTTTTTTCCACATAGATTTCAAGCTTTGGGACGTGAACTGGCCCGCTAGATCACCTGGTCTGTCAACGGTAACTTTTTTCTTTCTTGAAAAATCAAAAACCTTAATACTTGACCCCAAAAAACTTGCATTTTCTAAAAGACGCAATTAGTATTGTATTGTAGTTATTCCTCCAATTGGAGGAAATAACTGCAAATGGAGAAAAAACCGTGCAGATAAGTGATGGCGTATTAAAAGAAATTCCTGGGTGTATCTCCGATGAAAGATTTTTAAATTTTAGTAATTTTTAAAATTATCGTTTTCATCAACCCAGGTTGGTTTACATTGACCCATTTGTATTCGTCGTATCTTTGTAGCTTAGGGTTGACTTTTTTAATTATATATTTACTGTATTAGCACTAAGGATCGTACTTGTAACGTCTGGCACATGATCACTATCATTTATATGACGATTTTCAAACATCATTTACTACAGTGAGCAATGAGAAACAAACAAGAGCGGGGGATATTTTTAGAAATTTTATTTTATTTCCTGCCAATAATCAAAACTGTCACGACACTTCGACACGCAAGCACTTCGAGATCAGCTTATGTACTTGGTCATGACACGCAGGTTAAACATGGCATGTATAAATCCCTTGAACTTTTTTCACCTAGTAAATGTTTTTTAAATAAATTTACGGAATATCACCAAATACTCAGACAACTATGGCGATGCTCCAATGAGTGGTCGACATCAGTAATAATCAACGAAAATAAGTATTTAAATGTAATATACGTAATTAAGTCTGTTTCAAATTGCAGAAAAACCTATCAACTATTGTTAATTATTGTAAATAATTAAGACGCATTATCGAAATATTCATCAATAATAGAAAGAAATATGTACTTATCATTTGCCAGCTCATGATAACAAACTATATACTACGGTGAAACAACCATAGGCTATGACAAAACAACTGATAATATTATGTTATAATAGATTCAATTAAGCAAATTAAATTAAATGGCTACATTTTCAAGTTAAAATAAAAACAAGAAAAAGCTGATCGCGAATCAATTTATTTTCGATTTAATTTATTGCTGAAATCGTTTTAAGCATATAACTAATCCTAAATGAAATATACCTTCTATTCCTTCGTAAGCTTTAACCTACCCGTTTAGCTCTATGATCTGTTGGATTTTTGTTAAATAACTTAAGGGCGAACCAAGGCAGCTGTTAAAGTTGCTCACAGTTGGCTTAGTTAAGCTTCACAAACATTAACTGTGTTCTACTAATCTTTAAACAATAAAATCCTTTATTGTTATCATGATGTTTTGTTTTCATTTACTACTAGATGTTACCCGTGTATAAACTATCCGGAAATCGACTATTAATCAGATCAGTTACCTCCGTCCAAAATTAATACTTAATAAGAGATTTATTCATGGGTTTTCTCACATTAGTACAACAAATAAAAATTGTTTAAAATAAAACTTATAAGCTCCCACGAGGAAGCACGTATCTAGACGACATACAATAGGAGAGCATTATATTTCAAGGTCTTACTAGGAAGGAGGCAAATGACCGAGATCAGTTCGATTCCCATGGAAGGAATTATATTAGAAAAATTGGAATAACTCACCATCAGCGACACGCCTTTTCTCGGAACAATAGGGCTGGACTTCAGTCGTTCTCCCAATGGCTCCGTAGGTATCGGATTCACCATCGCCGATTGGCAGGAGGGCGTGACAATAGCACTACGGGGGAAAAGTCCGATGGAAGGGAGAGTGATGGAAAAATTGAAAGGAAGAGTTAGGAGATCAGTCTTCGAAGAGGAGTAGAAGTAATAAGTTGGGGAACTCAGGGGCCACTCTGAATTGAGTAGGAGTTGGTAAACCGTCGCGGACAGTATTAAGCACCCGTCGGCACCCTCGAGATAGACTATCTCGAGCCGTATGCTTGGATCGATACGTTGTTACAGCTCAAGGTGTAGAGAAAATTAAAGGTGTGTGCAGAGTCAGCTGGTGTGACGTAGTTGGGCTCATGCAACCTTACCTTAAATGTTTATCAGCTTAGGTTAACGCTGTCGACGACTACAATACAAATCAGGTAGTACAATTAATTAATCAAAATATTATTGTGAAAGGTCTTAGTTCTGCTGTAATACCGTCAGGTCCGCTACGTTCTTGAGCCCAACTTCGTCATATCAGCTGTTTGAACACACACCTTTCTTTTTTTCTTTACACCATGATTACAGCTGACTTACATGATATTATGGCAAACATAGTTTATTTACATCGATGATGAACAAACAAACAAGGTCACAAACTTTCGCCTTTATAATATCAGTAGGATTAGAGGATTCATAAACAGCTTTATAGATACCGGTCACGCTTTATTTTCTGACTGTTATTTACTTGTACAGGTTTTGATTATTTTTTGCTACTTGGTTCTCCGATGGTGCACTATGATTTTTTTACTTACCATCAATTTACAGCGCTAATGATTGCACTAATTGCTTGATTTTAAACGTTTCAATGATTTTGATAAGACTTCCAAATTAGCAGTTCTTTAAAGGGTTGTTAGTATAAGCAACAAAATATTGTACGATACTGCATAAAAATCGTAATGGATTGTAAAACACTATATTCTCGGCTTAGAGCACAGGTACTCTGACGTAGTACTTGATAACGCTCTTAAATTAATCAAATCCTTTAATTTAAGGTTTATCTCTTCCTGCAATTTATTATTAATAGTGGCAGCTAATATAATATAATATAATAATATAATATATATATATATTATATAATATAATAATACAACTTTGCAACTTAAAAGAGTTTTATATCACCCTCTAGTTTTTATTTTACCGATTTCTGTAATAGCAAACATCAACTTGGGCTCCCGTAATAAACTTATACAGTAGTTTTACATATACGATCACGTATATAGTTCAGATTACACATTTTATACCCTGATTACTCAAATATTTACTTTTTGTAATAAGTAATATTATCTTCTTCAAGGGCATGTTGAACAATAAAATATAAAATTTAATTCACCAGTAAATTGTGAGAAGGGTGTAATTCGTTACATACAATTTTCTACACTACCCTGTGCATTTATGTGATTCATCTCTCAGCAGCCCATGATGAGAGGTCAAAACTATAAATCAGATTAAAAATTCATAAACACAAGACTCTGAATATCGAGAAGAATAACATTCTGATAAAATATTTAACCTTTTAAATTGTGTCAGTCAGTGCGAGCCATGTATTCAGTAAAAGTAATGTACTAATTCAAACAAAAAGCTATCTTAAACTTAACCAGTTTTTGAGATCGATACAAGGAGCATATAATTCTACGATTCTAGTATATATAAACATGTAAACAGTTGCAGTAGAAATACAAACGTTACATTTTGTAATCTTTATCTACCAAAATGAACTGGTCTAAAAATGTGCTCGTGTGTGATTGTTGCATCCGATATCATTTCTTTGCACGATGCATACATTACATTTTCCGATAACTCCCCAGGCGCTTTTGTGAATTGGAAATAAGGAAAAACACGTAGTAAACCATTTCATCTTCATTTGCCTCGCCGAGTAACTGAGCCCCGCGCGCCGAGGGAAATAACTTGCTGCGGTCGGGCTGGGAACCAGCGTGTTCCAGGCCAATGGAGATGGACGAGGGTAAAGTTTTGCAATAAAAACTCGTTTTCTTGCAGCTCACTGGCATTCTGGTATTTGAATTTAGATAAATCAAAAGTTTGAACGTGAAACACATATGAAATGGTTTTGTGATTCGCTTAAATTTTTATCAGTAGTTAAGATTATTACGATTAATGTCGAAATTTGAAAATTGTTTTCTTTGTAAACATTTGATACTGTGTTTTATTCCTCAAAATGTTTAAGATTTTTTGCTAAAGCCTCAATTTCTTTTTCAAAAGTATTCACTAATTCCTAAAACAGATTAAGTTGATAAACAGTTGAATGGATAGGCTACATAAAATGTTCCATTTCGTTTTTGCCAGGAATAACAAAATAGAATTGTATGCACATTAAAAAACAATCTGTTACAACTCGGTCCAATAAAACGATATCACAAAATATCTTTATATACCACGATTATCGTTAGTACACCACGAAACGTATATTAAGCCTTTTCAGTTATTCGTTGATGGAAAAAATAATAACAAACTGCACATTGCACCAACTTTCATTGAAATAGTAAAACGTTTTTGATATTAGAACGCAATACAACATAATAAATCAGACTTCGTTGTAATTTTCCTCTAAATTAAAGTGATCCAAAATATTTCAAAATCAACATAAATAACCATTCTTAACGTTTACCATAAACAAAGCGAAAGGTCACCTGTCAATCCCCTCTAGGACATGATAGGACGAGGGTGGACATGGAAATGTAGTTTATGCATTTGCATTCACTAGCCCCTCCGAGTGCAATGCGTCCAAACACATGACCTGACCATAGTCAGTTATGGCTGGTCAGTTTGTTCAAACCTTGCTTGCGCTATCAACATATAAAGCGCAGATTACCAAGAACTTTTAAGGATGCCATAAGCCCGACACCCATCAACCCTATGGGTGTCAGTGGGAAAATTCTAGGAAAAATATTAGTTTACTGAAAAACATTTCCTAAAGGGCAGAGACATAAAGGGAGGGGCTGAACGACTGATACATTTGAGTTTTCATTTACAATTATTTTATTACCTAACAGCTGCTTAGCAGTGGGTGTCAGTTCAAATAATACAGTAAGTCTACAGCTGAAGTTGAAAATGTAAAAAATAAAGTTTTGAATTGTTAACCTCTGGATACCGATAAATATTAATAATGGTGTGGATTATAATGGTGTGCTTCACTGGTATCCAACAGGTAACAAGCAATTAGCTTCGACTAACACAAGTCATCATCGGGCTCCTAAGGATGTCTTCATCTCATCTTCAGATGACAACTCTTCAACCGAAGATGATATGAATACATCCTTGGGAGCCCGAAGAATGTCTTGTGTTATAAGTCGAAACTAATTGCTTCTTAACTGTTGGAAAAAAAATAAAAGATCACTAGTTCTGTTTACACGGTAACAGTGATCAAATTATGTATCTTTTGATAGTTATAGCGATGTCTTTTGGCGTTCAGCTACTCTTTTTATTAATATTTTGTATAATATTAGTTGCTTGAAGGTTTCCATGGATGTTCTCGCTAATTACTGGCAAATTAAACAAAAGCTCAAATATTGATATGCCAACATTCAAAGTGGAGAAGTTTTAAAAATTTGTAAAAAAGTCTATTATATCTTTAATTCTTTAATTAAGATTTAAGAAAATCTTTATTCTCATATTAAGTGTCCACAAATCAAGCCATCTTTAATGTCATCATTATATTCGATTCATCTACCAGTATGATGAGATACTCACCCAGCTACAACTTGCACTTGAAAAATTACAACAAAGTGGGCTTTTGTCATGTATTTTATAGGTTCAAAACTAAAAATAAACTAGTCTCACTGAAGGAAAAAAACCCTTAAATTCTAGAAGGGAATAAAATGATATTAATTTACTGATACTAATAAAAAAATTGTATATCAAGTACAGTAAAACAACAAGGTTTTCACGGTGGCGGGTAAAGACGGGATTGTTTATTTGAAAACGGACGTAAAATTCGATCATGCGTACCGATTCAGGGTAAACGGAGAGACTGCTCGACTCTAACTCTCGACTACTTTGTTAAACTTCGAGTTGAGTAGAGTACACTTTGCTCGAAAAGTATGACACTCGAATACTTGTAAAAATTGTTATCTAATTAAAAATGTTAGATATGTTTCTAGTCCCCGCCTGCATAGGTCGGTATGCAAAGTCAAAACAGCACTCATATTGCCTACGTTGCCCCTCAACAACCGTAAGGAAGGGAGTAATATCACCATGTCCCATTGCTTTTTTTGGCTGGAATCTCAAAGTAGATGTTTAGACAGTGTCTTTTACCATCCACATTTGATTGGTATTTCGTTATGAACATAGCTACCCCTAAGACTCCATTATATATTTTTTCGGTTGTTAAATTAAATTTTCTACGTGTTTCAAAAATAAATATCAAAATTATGGTGATTATATTGTAATGGCATTCTGTCATTAAAAAAATGTCTTTTCAACAGTATACCTTCTTGAGTATTCTGAAAAGTTGGGCTTTTCTTAAGACGCATAGTGCGAGTCGAATACAAGACTGGATGTTTTTCATGCTTGCTTGTTCAAGCAAACAATTCTCGAATTTAATTTTTTTTTTAATAGGTTATAGGTAACAATATTCAGTCTTTGCAACGTCAAAATTACAAAATAACTATTTTAAAATAATGATCCAATGTTGGAGTTGTTTAATAGCTTGTCTTGTTTACAAAAATAATAATTTTCAAAATCCTTCTTTGTTTTATTACCAGAGTATTTCAAGCCATTTCATTTTTACTTTTTACACTTTAACATTCTCGTTTTTGGTTTAGCTTTTAAGTGAGGTAAATTGCAAAGAGGGGAAAACATTAAATTGATGTTAGATAATTGATGTTTCATAAACAATTTTACAGAAAAAGGTACAACAATTATAATTATTAAATTTATTCCTCTTATTACCTAAGGGAGGTAGCTTTAAAGGATGTCTACAAAATATCTGAAAAAGGTTCCCAATTAATTCCTTAAGATATTGTTTAATGAAGAGATTAACTTTCAATTACTGTTTAGAAGGTGTTTGACTTGTTATTAGAATGCAATTAGTCGGGGAAAATATTGGTAAAGAGGAAAACATAATAATTCGCTTCGTAATACAATTCATTATCTTATAATGAAAATAATATTAACTAAAAAACATTTGTAAATAAATGTAAGAAATAATATAATAAATAATTAGTATATTTCATTTCAACGTGAATTAATTATATTTAATAAAATTAAGTTCATAATTATCAACCTGACACAAATTTGAATTCTATACATTTGTTTTGCTACAGAAAGATTTTAAATTTCAGTACGAGTTGAGAATTACTCATAGTCTACTTAATCTGATATGCGCACAAGTGCTTACGAAATGTAAGTTGGGTGATTATTTAATACAAGTTTATTGATTTCCCACAATCCAATCGACGCGTTAATTTTAATTTATCTGAGCATATTTTGCTCACATAAATACATTAATATTATGTTTGATAGCCCCAGGGTTCAAGTATACTGTGGTTTCCAAATAGACGTAGATATACGTTATTTTATCAGCGTTGATGAATATAAAAAAATAATTTTTAGAAAGTTAATTATTTTTTACTTAGATGAACTGTATTTTTTACTTAGATAAATGTACTTAGTATTATACATTTAAATAAATTGCAATTAAGGTTAAGTACATAAATTTACAAATTCAATCTCATTGTAATTTTTTTAACTATAGGTGTCTGTATATTTGTTTATTAATTTTAAAAACTGAAGTCACAGTAAAAATCAAAATAGATAAGTTTAACATATTTGCTTTAACGTTTTTATATATACTATATTACATGATAAAACGTATATTTCATTCTATATATTAATTCATTACACATTTAAAAGAAATTGTTATGAAGCATTCGCTAAAAGTTAAAAAACCAACTGTTTCAATAATAAAACTCTTCAAACTAAATTTCGCGTTGTGCATTGTTTACATACCATAAACTGCCATTTACAAATAAACCTTGCAATTGCAAACTGCGCAGTTTTAAACTGAGCGAACTGGATAATTCATTTTTCATACCAAACAAAATGAAGATAACCGCTAATGAGGTCGGTATTGATTGAATTACCTGCATTTCTGTGCGACAGGCGGCCGGTCATGCCGTAACCTAGCGCACTCGCCACCGTACTGACTCCTCGCTCGCTGCAGCGCGCGCACCCCCGCGCCAGGCGTGTGGGTCAAGGTGCAGCGTGCATCGACCGTCGCAACAGGTGCGTGCATGCGTGCGGGCGTGCGTCCGTGCGTGCGTGCGTGCGTGCGTCCGTGCGTGCGTGCGTGCGTGCGTGCGGCCGTGACCTGCGGCGCGACCGTCACCCCGGTTGGCCTTCACCCCTTCCTTGGGGTGTTGTCGGGTAGGTGCGTGTTTGGCAGGGCTTGGTCGAGAGTATATAAATAGACGTACGGTTACGTCGGCGTCGACAGAAATCATGAAAAACCTTCGTAGTTATTTTTTTTAATATCTTAATATGTAGGAAATGTAATTTTAATTTTCTTGTGCCTTGTAAAACTTGTGAATTGATTTAGTTTATTAATTAAGTGAAGAGAATATTAGCAAGGTCAGATTGCCGGAAAAAAACGAGAAAACCTACATAAAGAATAACAGTTTTATTTATGGCCGCCAGATACGATACTTTTGTAATGGCTGTTCCTAATCTTGTTGTTATTGTTCACACTCTCCACTTAATTATGACTTACCACTTTTTTATAGTTCGTTGAGTACATAAGATCGGAGGCCCAACATTACTTAAAAGGAACCTGGGGCACATCACTTCTTACGGTTTGGGGTTTTGAGCACAATAACGGTCATAACGGATTCAAAATGTTCATCCATCTTCAAGGCTAATGGGAATATAATAAAACTGAGCTTGGCGGCGCCGCCGAATTGCATTTACACATTGAATTAAATGGGGTTCTGGTTCTGCAGCGCTGCTGCCCAAGTGTAATATTGAAGCTCGCATTTGAATCAAAGCCCAAATGACTCTTACCGCCCAGCCGATTATATAATGGGGGCCTAAAAGTAAACTATATTTGAACTAAGACAATTTCAACAAATAGTATATTTCGCAACAAGGGCCGAAAATGAGGTTTTGCAGGCTCGAGATCGTGTTTCAAATTCGAGACGAAGTAGAGAATTTGAAACGATCGAGAGCTGCAAAACCCTTTCGGCCGAGGTGCGAACGCTATTTTTCACCACACTACACAATGAAATATGCCCTAAATAATACAAAAAACTGATTATTATTTGACTCACTTGAAAACAAAACACAGCTATGACAATCCTATGATCGCAACTATCCTGTCTTGAATGCCGTATAATTTTGTGATGTTCTGACGTTGTTTCAAGCAAATAAACTATCAGCTGACTTTCGGCCCTAGGGCCCCCAACGTTTTCGGTCCTGTGGCGGCAAACGGTGTGTTTCGGTCCGCGTTTGACGTTTGTAAAATAGGTGATTTCGTTGTAGTGTGGTGAAAAATTATTGTAGATATATTGTAATCACTGTATTGTAACATATTATGTGCACACATGATTTTTTTTCACCACTTCAATATAATGTTAATCCAAAACCCAAATGTTCATCCTGCTCTAAGACAAACACACTGTTTAAGCGTACTTCTTAAAAAACTGTTTTAGGTGGAAAACATGTACCGACATCGATTGAAGGCAATTTTAGGAGGGGATCAGTGGCGGAGGACTAGGTTTGATTGGAATCGTGCGTTGTATAATTGGGGAGGTATTGGATATCGGTCACCCCACAAAGCCACAGATCCCCTCCCTTAACCAGTATAACCTCCCCCCGCACACAATATCTTCGAATTGTTATGCACTTGACAAAAATGAACTTACTTATTTAATAACAAGATAATAAGTAGGTTAAATTAACACAAATAAAACTGGAAATATAAATAAGTTTCGTTGTATTTTACATTCGTGGAGTGAGCTCGTTAAAAGATTTTTTTATATATAACGGATTTCTATCATCCTAGTCTTTATTTTGTTTTAAATTAATTTCCAGAATTATGTTTATGATATTCAGATTTACAAGGCTAGAACTAAATAAATAGTTGGTAATTGTAAAAACCAAAAGAGGATTCATAAATTTGGTTTAGCATTATATGACCATATTGATAACAACAATATAGGTCCGTATTTCTTAGGTCAAGCAAGTCTTCTTTTACATTATAAGAAGCTTTAATTTTATCTGATTTAAATAAAATTAATGTAGTGGTCAATCTAGTTAGCTATCAAACAAACATAATTTAGTTCGGCGACATATGGTTATCAAGCTGTGGCGATGTCAGCGATGACATAAATGCAATTTGTCCCCGGGACGTCATGGTGATCTGCGTGTCAGGTCAATGACGTCATCATTGTGTCAACACAACGCTCCATTTGAAACTAAAATCGAGCGTAGTTTGGTGAAACACTTACGTGCTGAAACTTGACTACAATCACAGTCAATTAGGGAAAAATAAAAGAGTATTACGAAAACATTTATACCCGTTTATAGCTAGGACTATTGTAAACAGTCAGAGAGAAAAAAATATATCGCAAATTTTTAGTTGTTGAGTTTTCTTAATGACTGTACATATTATCTCTGTAAATCATGTTAAGATATATCCAACTTATTATTCACTTAGTTGATTTCTGCCCTATTGTTGTTCTTGATCCAATAGGTACAGTACATATTTTAGCAAACAGTAGTAAAGTTTTGGTCAATAGTCCTTGTAGTATGACATTGTTACAACCTTATTTTACTAGAAGTACCTCTCCTACTGTTTAGTTAGAACTACACTTTTCTACAGAATTGTTAAAAAATACTGTGGATTAAATCAAATAAAATTCATCATTATGATTACATGTAACAATATAATTTATTCATATTCATAAATCTTTTATCAAAATAACTAAAACAGCAAGTAAAACGGTAACATAGCCACGTCTGTAGACATAGGCGATGAGACCACATTACCTCAAACTAAATTAATTTAACTTACAGAAAATTTGTTTGTGTTAAGATTACTTGTGTTTATCATTGCAGCCAGGTTAACCCAATTAATCTAGCTGGCTTAACACCTTGTGGCTTAATCCTCTTGACATGGGTGTGACTGAACAGTCAAGTCCATGATTACGCTCTACTCTTATAAAGCGTGATTTGAATTTTTCATTTCATAAATATTTAGCTTGTAATATTTTTATAACAAATCAAAATATGAATCATATTATGTATTTATTATTAAAATTATATTGCAGTGCAACAAACTATTCACGTACGCTAAAACATAAAAAGTAATTATTATTATTTTGATAAAAATATACATATACTGTATCTATTGGATCAAGAACAACAATAGGACAGTAACCTTCCCAGACATTCAGTATAGGACAATCTCCCCATGGTTCATGGCAATCGAACGAACGGTTTGGTAATGCATACGGAATGTATCCTGTCAGTGTGGTAGGCTCCTAAGTCGTCTCATGTAATGTTTTATGGTAAAATAGTGATATAGTCATAGATGAGTGCTAAGCTAATTAATATACGTGCTGCATCAAAGAATTAATATGTTTCTGTTACTCTCAAATATTGCTTACTCTTGTGACTTCATTTTACTAGTGTTCGTATCACTCAAAATTACGTATAACAATAATACCCCCGTCGCAGCAGACCTGCATACTCAGCGAATTTCAAATGCAAAAGAACATATATTAATCCAACATAGTGAGATTTGTCATGTTTTTGTAAGCTCTATAAGAATAACCTGGAGAATGAGTACGCAGGTTTGCTGCAACAGGTCCATTAAAACTGGGTGGTTTCAATTCAATATTTAGTAAATCTGAACTAGAAGAAGCCATATACCAAGTTTTACCAAGATATGTCAAAAAATAAGGAAGATATAGCATTTATTTTAATTCCCATAAGGATAACATGGGAAATGAGTATGCAGGTTTGCTGCCACAAAAATGGAAACTTAGGGGATTTTTGACTATACTACATCAAATCTCACCTAGATGAAGCCCTAAACCAATTTTAATTAAGATATGTTGAAAAATAACCGAGATATAGAATTTTACTTATTTCCCATAAGGTTAACATTGGGACAACGTACAGTGTTTACCACTTTCAATATCTCGGTAACCAATGGACATAGAGCAATGATTCAAAATACTAAATTGTTTGTTTTTTCGAGCTGAATTCAACGGTGCAAGCCAAAATTTGATTATTTTTATTTTTCTATGTGAAAAACTCAAAAAAACAATTTTTGGGGGGGTTTATTCCCCTTTACCCCCCCCTCCCGGTTGTCCGATCGGGCTAGTTTACGAACTCGTCCAATTGATTACCACTTTACATGTCTGTACCAAATTTCATCTAGATCGGACCACATTTACGGCCGCTATCGTGCTGACAGACACATATATAGATAGATAGATAGATAGATAGAGATAGATATATAAAAATTCGAACGGATGGTGTTTTTTGCTTCTGGTGGCCCCAAAACGAAAAGTTATCATGGTCTCGGGCTTAAGTCTTACCATGAGACCTACGGTAATAGCTTCTTCCCTATAGGGGAAATTCGCTAAAATTATTTGAATATTAGTTATTAAAAATATTATTATATCTCGGTTTAAAAAATAATTTTTAACAAAATATTAGGCGCAGCACAATTGCGAGCTTCGAAATTGCTTAAATGGCTAGCCATTTTCCTCTATTGTACAGAGAAACAGCTGATTAATTAATTTTATGAGTTTTTACCCGGGATCAATCCGCTGACGCCGATAAAGTGCAAGATTTGGATTGTTGACTGAAAAACTTTATATAAACCATTTTGTTTAAGTAACTTCAAAGATCACAATTGATGACACCAAATATCATCCAAGAACAGCTCGCGTATTATATCTCCGGCTATGGCAGAGTCAGCTGGTTGCAAGTCGGGGGGGGGGGGGGGGGAAGAAGGGGGTACTTTTCTGGAAACATTGTACTAAACTCCTACTGTTAGTCAAACGTTGTGTTTACCAATATCATATATTTAAAATATCATATGATGTGGTTAGTAGCATAGTACTAGTATCTATAGCCGGAGATATAATGCGCGAATTTGTATAAACAATTTTGTGAATTTTGTAAAACTCAAACCGGTAATAATGCAGCACCCTTTTGATTACCACCCCAAGCGGGGGGGGGGGGGGAGAGGGGCTTATTAATCAGGCCCAGCCGGCCCTAAGGTGTAATCCATCGCACGTCGACGCCTTGCGAACTGCGCTGAAACATCCACTCCTAAAATTACTTTTATCTACGACCATTATAATAAGCACCAATTATGGTATTACAATAAACATTATAATGATATTCATTAAAACACCAAAAACCAAGCAGTACTCTAATGACGACTTTAGAGTACTGGAGTCACTTTAGAGTACTGGTTCTAGACCAATGAGAGCTCGGCATTTGGCGGAAGTAGTGTCATAATAACAATTACGCAATTCGCACATCAGCTGATTGTTGCATTACGATTCATATTTGAGTTTACTTATCCCATCAGCTGATTGCTCCACAGCGATTCATGGTTCAGTCTGCTTATTTTCCTAACCTCAAATTTTAGTTGACCTATTCCATCATTAGTAAAAGTCATGAGTTTTGTTTAACTTCGGCGGAAATTTTGTCGTATATTGTTGGTCGTAGATAAAATAGTGTATGCAACGATTGTATTATGCCTTTAAGCCACTCGTGAGATATTTAGAACACTCGCTTCGCTCGTGTTCTAACTTAGATCTCACTCGTGGCTTAAAGGCATTCATTGTACAATCGTTGCATAATAGTAGTTTATGCAACGATTGTATAATGCATGTCTTTAAGCCACGAGTGAGATGTAAGTTAGAACACGAGCGAAGCGAGTGTTCTAAATATCTCACGAGTGGCTTAAAGGCATAATACAATCGTTGCATACACTATTTTATCTACGACCAACAATATACGACAAAATTTCCCCCGAAGTTAAACAAAACTCATGACTTACTAATGATAGAATAGGTCAACTAAAATTTGAGGTTAGGCAAATAAGCAGACTGAACCATGAATCGTTGTGGAACAATCAGCTGATGGGATAAGTAAACTCAAACATGAATCGTAATGCAACAATCAGCTGATGTGCGAATTGCGTAATTGTTATTATGACACTACTTCCGTCAAATGCCGAGCTCTCATTGGTCTAGAACCAGTACTCTAAAGTGACTCCAGTACTCTAAAGTCGTCATTAGAGTACTGCTTGGTTTTTGGTGTTTTAATGTATATCATTATAATGTTTATTGTAATACCATAATTGGTGCTTATTGCAATGGTCGTAGATAAACTACTATTAAACCCTTAGACAACCCCCCTAAAATTACCCTTAGACAACTATGCAAGACTTTAAAATACAAATATAAGCAGTTGTATTCTGGTCACCGTTAAATAGAATACAGTGAGTTCATGGTTTGTTATACTAACACTTTTTAACTTTGAATTTAACGCCCTATTTTGCGATAAAATTAATCTTAAAAAGACTGTTTCAAAAAACTGATTTCATTAAAAACGTTAGATACATTTATTACATTTAATACATTTATTTAATTAATTGATATATTATCACTAGCGATGACTTTTAGAGTTTAGGTTAATGGTTCAAAAATGCTAAATGGCAAATTATTCGTGCTTTGCTAGAAAATTCTCCATTTACAGCATCAGTATGGTAGTACGGCTGAACTTTAGAATCCGTCTCCACTGTTAAAATCAAAGTTAAAAGTCAATATTTTTCGGTTTGAGAGAAATAATAGATTTCCTTTGAAAACATATGTTTTGTTATTATTAATGTGAAACTTATTTGAAACAAACGATTTAGGTAACGGTTTTAATCATTTATTAAATTGTCGATTTCAGTTAAGAGTTCTTTTACCATCATATTAAAATTAGAGAAACTGACAAACCTAGAGTTAGTCAGTCAGTTATGGATAGCAAAAATTTGCTGTTAGCAAATTCAGTTTCGTGTAGCATTACGACGATTCTAGAATAAAACGTGTTAGAAGTAATGGATATATTTGGCAGTATAGGCCCTAACCAACGTGGATGTAGGTAAATGGCTCGAAAATTCCAATATTTCGTCAGGTAACATTGAAGATAACTTATATGTGGAGCCATAAGTTTACTGAATTGCAGGTAAATCGCATTTCATCAGCACCTTGCGTTGCTTGGTTCAACAATATCAGTGGGTCATGTACTTAGACAGTAACTTTATCCATAATTTTGTAATGTTTAATGTTTTATTTCGAATAAATCTGACAAAATTCTTGAATTTTTTATAAACACTCATTCAAATAAACACCTATTCTTTAAATTAACGTTTCGATTATGATATCGAAATGTTGTCTTGATCATCATATAATCGCTATTCTAAATATCGAAAAACATCGATTTTTAAACATGGATTTTAACGGTGGATACGAATTCTAAAGTTTCGCCGGGAGCACCAGGGTAAAAAATTACTTCATTAAAAAAAATCAATCATCTCCCAGCTATGATTTAATGGTTGACGTGCTTGTTCTGATCGGTGATATTGTTTAGTTCTGCATGTAAAGTCGTATTTTTGCAATATTTATTTTCAGAAATTTGTGATATCACTGCTAAAATAATTGCTACTACCATAATCCTATAATAATCTGCTTCTACTGTATCTTTCTCGCCCAGATTCCCCTAGTTGTTGTTAACTTTTTATGCCTTATGAACGGGATCAGATTACACACCACAAAACATTGTGAATCTTGTTCTTACTGATCATCAATGGAAAATGTCCGCAAAAATCCAATTAATAATATCTCAGATAAGTGCAACTAAATTGTTACACAAATATGACTCAATTAATTCTAGAATAAACAGAGTTGAGTATAGTTTTTTACTTAGTGAAATATTTCCCTCATACATGGTGAAAAATGAAAACATTATTAATTCTCATAAAAATGTATATTCACATTGAGGAGTCAACAGTTCGCCTTCTTTTCAGTAGTGAACGCAGTTGTGCGACACAACCACAATAACGGGTATTTCCAGGAATCACGTCCACAATGGAAATCCCCTCATGGCAGCAATATCACGAGCGATAACGACTATGGTTATGCCCGCGATGCGACAACCGCCCGGTTTTATTAGGCGGTACATAATACGATATCTTCCAATTTTTGTGAATAACAAAGGGGTTTTTATCTGTTCAAATTAGTCAAAAGCAATGTGACGCCCCCTTTTGAGTCATGTGACGATCTTAACGGTATTTTTCGTCATTCTGCAAATAATAATAACCTTTTCATAAAAATCTAATTCAATCTAATTTTATGTTTCGATTGTGTTTCGATTGTGTGTCACTTAAGGGGTAGTGCAAAAGTATATTCACACAGACTCCAAAACAGAAATTTTATTGTAACACCACTTCCAAGATTTGAAACATACAAAAGATTTTATAACTTCTGTGCACCAAACTTTTTTAACAAAATTCCACTTACTATTTCATCATCTCTTAGTATCCACATTTTTTTAAAGAGACTAAAAGCCTGGCTATTATCCTTACAGGAGGTTGAACATTTCTTTTAGATTTTTACGATTGTCATATTATAATGTTTTTGTGGTATATTCATACCATTCGCAGTATTGATGTTTTTTCTGAACTATCAACGATATAAAAAAACACATCTTTATCTGATTTCAATGATCTTGTTGAATTTTAGCGAATTTCCTTAAAGGAATAAGCTATTACGGTAGTACTCATGGTAAGACCTAAGTCCGAGACCATGTTAACTTTTCATTTTGGGGTCCCCAGAAGCAAAAAACACCATTCGTTCGAATTTATATATATATATCTATATATATATCTATATATATATATATATATATATATATATATATATATATATATCTGTTAACACGATAGCGGCCGTAAATATGGTCCGATCTTAATGAAATTTGGTACAGACGTGTAAAGTGGTAATCACTCGGACGAGTTCGTGAACCAGCCCAATCGGACCACCGGAAGGGGGGGTAAAGGGGGATAAACCCCCCCAAAAATAGGTTTTTTGAGTTTTTCACATAGAAAAATAAACTTTATGTGGGCACCATTGAATTCAGCTCAAAAAAACAAACAATTTAGTATTTTGAATTACTGCTCTATGTCCATTGGTTACCGAGATATTGAAAATGGTAAACACAGTACGTTGTCTCAATGTTAACCTTATGGGAAATAAGTAAAATTCTATATTTCGCTTATTTCTCAACATATCTTGATAAAACTTGGTAAATGGCTTCTTCTAGTTCAGATCTACTAAATATTGAATTAAAACCAACCAGTTTAAACATACCTGTAGCAGCAAACCTGCATACTCATTCCCCATTTTATTCTTATGGAGCTTACAAAAACATGTCAAATCTCGCTATGTTGGATTGAAATATGTTGTTTTGCACTTGAAATTCGCTGAGTATGCAGGTCTGCTGCAACGGGGGTATTTTATTTTGTCATATTTTATATATGTATGTGTGTGTATATGTGTATGTTGTGTGTTTGTATGTATATATGTGTGTATGTATGTATTCAGTATATATATATATATATATATATATATATATATATATATATATATATATATATATTATTGAATTAATATTATTGAGATTTTTTCCTGTGTCAGGTCTTTTTGTTTTGCATTTTCATCATTCCTGTAATCTGAGCACTGTTAGTGTTAAGTCTAAGATCTATGATTTTTTGTTTGTTTGTTAATGATTTCTCCTGTAAATGTTAATTACTGTAATGCACCTGTCATAGTTTTATTTTAGTTTTGCTCTTTTTTTATGAAAGGGAAGGTAATCTCAACACAGCGTACTCTACGCTAAGAGATACCTATCCATGATCCAACATCTAAATTATTGTTTGATAAATATTGTCATTGCAATGAATCCTGTATTTATATGTGTATATTTCTTTGTTGAATTATTGTTGTTGTTGTGTTATGGAAATAAAGATATTTTTCTTTCTTTTTCTTTCTGTTTTTATAATGTAACTAGAGGCTTGAATGGGCTCAAAGCCCCCAATCATAACCCTTCTTCATTACAGTACAAAATACATTGATAGTAAACCGGCTTTGAGATCCACCATATGGTAAATTCTACATGGTTTTCAATTAAACATTACCACAGATTAGAATGTAAACAAAGCAGATGTTTTTAGATCTCAATTCTTCTTAAAAGGTAGATATTTTACGTTATTTTTGGTTTTCTGGTAAATTTCAATAAATTCCAGTATTTTTACCGGGTCTCTGGCACCAAGACCTTCAATTTATGAGCCCTTTACAATCATCTACGCCCTCTATCTACGCAAAAATGTCCCTTAACGATATATTTAGATAAACAAATGTATCTATGTCAGAAACGTTCGTAGAACACGCTTATGTTCTACGAGATGGACCTTGTAGAACTGAAACATGTCCCCAAAGATATGTTTAAAGTTCCAAAAGCGTCTGTGCTTGGCAGTTCTGTACCCCTAATTACCAAGTTGACATTTTGGCTTGGCTCAGCGCTGCGGCGCGGTCGATACCCGGTCTCCCGACCGCTCTGTACAGGACAAGTCAAACTACTCGGTCCAGGACTTCCGTAAGCCTAATGCTAAAATTAACAATAATCTTATGGGCGGTCTGGGCCACGTCATTTGAAACACATGTGAGACAAACAAGAGCAAAAAGTTTTAATTTTTAGTTTGAATTCTTTGATTTATATCGTTTGACAAAGTATTGTTGAGTTGAAAACATTAATTCATCGCTATTCCCAAGGGAAATTAACACTTATTGTTTTATTAGCAGTGTATCGTGATAAATTGTGATTGTGTAATTGATAATTGTTTACACTCGAATTATAAATTGATTGTTTTGAAAACATTGTGGTTTTTTATAGGACAATGGATGACGAAGGGTTTACTTGTTCTTCTTATGAAATACAATTTTTAAACGAAACTATGAGTAAACGTATTTAAATTTATGTTGTTTTTTTTACATTAATTTGCAATATACTCGTATTCTACCGATTTTCTCCCAAAAGAAATATAATTTAGAAACTATATTTATTCGCGAGTTTAATATTTAAATATAAATTATCAAGACAAATCGATTCATTACCTTACAAAAACTATACTGCTTCCCCATGTTTCGATTCAATATTCAAGGTGGTGGCTGCATTGAAGCCTGTGTTCCACTTCTGTCATGCAGGTTGCGTCAACTGTCCACAGACACTTGTGAAGGCGGTACTACTAAGAGGATTTTGTAGCTTGACTTCTATAAAAACGCCGCAAACTGTGACTGAATTTAAGTCCAATAGTGGGACGTGCATGTTCTGCGGTATAATCAAGTGGTGGAACGTTTATGTTAACTTATCCTGCGGTATGTTCAAGTTGAAATCCTAAACCTAGAATGACTCCTCTCCGAGCACTCAACCAGATTGGAAAAGGTACATTTGTATTCATCTCTACTAACTTCAGAGATTCTCCTCTTTCACTGCGAATATTGTACAAAAAAATCGTTCGCATTCACTTCCATTACTGTCTGTTGTAAAACATGTGAATTTCTTCCAATTCACATTTATATATGGTTAAGATTGAAAATAGTTTCATAGTTAGACCACAGAATGCAGGGCTGGCAAAAGTCGGTTGATCACACAGATTAACATTATGATTTTTATTTCTTAAAATATAGGCGTTTTTATCAGGCAACGGAAAATAATCCATTCTTACAATGGGAAGAATGCCCATCTCTCCTGAAATCAACAGTCTGCAATCTGTAATCACCTTAATTTCCTGTATTTCTTTCCTAAAAAAGAAAACTTAAAAAGGAACATAATTAGTAATTCAGGAGGTGCTCTGGAGGTAGGATTTTCTAACAAACTATTGCATATTTCAACGTTGAGAATTTTTAAATTAGCAATGTTCCTTGAAGATCAAGGCTTGAAACACATTATGAAATTAAAATCTGAATTTTGGAAAAAGAATGAGAATTATATTTATATTTAAGTGTTTACAGTTAGTTTGCCTCGATTTTCAAATGCGTCAATAACATTGCGCCAATTTAAATAAGTTATTTCGTAAAAAGCTATGAGTATTCATTTGTTGCTAATGAAGAATTTATTTATTAATTTGTCAAACATTTCTCTTAAGATACAAAAGAAAAAACCAAGTCATATTGAAAATGTAATTTCTCGGCCGTGAAAAGTGCTAAATAATTGGTTTTGTAAATGGAGAATGACCACTTTATCAATGTTATTCAGAGAATAGATCATGTCGATCTCTAGTCAGGAACAAGACTGCAAGATCGCGCCACAATTATCCCACCATCATTTATCATTCATACCTAGCTTAAAGTACCTATATCTGGGTGGTTCGGTATTTCAAGTTAAAGTATAAATTAGAAGTATAAGGAGGTTTGCACATATTGTTGCTGCTTTTTGTTAAGATCTAATAATAATTCATGCAAGATGCGAAACTATCGCGTCGATTTGTTCACAGTATCATTACTTTTGAAAATAAAAAACCTCATAATAAAGAAATAATTTTGCGTCAAGCAATAAGGCCCAACTAAACTAACCCCCAAATTATACAAAATGGAAATGTTTGTACTGTTAAAACTGCAATGTGTATAATGTATACATTGACACTTTTAAAACAGATTAAATTAATTTCTTCTCAATGTAAAGTTTCGGGTGGGGTTCATAACTTCCAGATTTCACAACTACCAGGACAATAAAACTTTCAAGTTAAAAGTAATAGGATTTTAAAAGTCCTGTCTGATGTGCAGTTCAGATACTAGAAATGTTATTCCAATACTTTAATTTCTTAAGAAAATTCAAAAATCAAAACAATGCGCACATTTTTTCATTGAAATGCGTTTTAGCGCCCACAAATAATCAACATGAAACTAAAGTCTGTTTTATTATGGTGTTTGTCTAGGTCACGAAGTGACGCGGGCTATTAGTTTACACTAATTAATATATTTGTACGTGTTTTTTTCTATCCATAAAGTATCCATAAAGCATCATATCCATAAAGCAAGATTTCTTTTTGTTCAAAAATATGCAAAAATAAGCATTTTTGGGGGGTTCATCCTCCCTTAACTCTCCACTGATGATCCGATCGAGATGATTTTCAAACTCGTCCGAGTAATCACCAATTTATGTGTCTGTATCAAATTTTATTAAGTTCAGATTATTTTTACGCAACGTATCGTGCTTAAAGACACAAAGATTGTATAGGATTAGATGTATTGGTATGAAAATAACGAATGTTGTTTTTGGCATCTGGGGGGCCTCAAAACGAAAGGTTACCATGGTCTCGAGCATAAGTTTTACCATGAGACCTACGGTAATAGCTTCTTCCCTTTAGCGGGAAGTCGCTGAAACGTCTTAACCTATCGTTAACACAAAACACATAATTATGTGGAAGCATTAACGCTTATTTGACCTTTGCAGGAGTTTGGTAAAGTGCCATGATGATTAAACCTCTTTGTTGAACCAGGGTATTTTGTACTCTCTGCAGTGCAGCGGCTGTAAACTAAAGGCAAAATCACATCTTCATTAAACGTTCGGACAGAATTAATTATCTTGCAGCAATTAATTATCTCTATTTGTGGAAAGGGTAGCTAAAAATATAAACATAAGTTTTTTTAACTATCACGCTATCCTATACTCTTATATGAGTAATGTTATCGTGCTTGCTTGCTTGCTTGCTTGTATGCTTGCACATATATCTCAAAAACGGCTCCGAGGATTTCCTTCAAAGTCTGGAAATAAGTAATTTATGACTCAAAAACGTCTTTTACGCAGATTAATTGGCCAGAGAAAATCTAATAACGTAATAAATCGAATTTTAAAGTTGTAAAATTTTAACATTGGTCTTATGGGTTGCCGTGATAGCAACGAAAATAAACAAGGAAAGTGTAAACAAATGAAGTAATCATAACAGCTGTTTGGAATCTACAGCTATCAAGGGAAAATACAGCAGATGGGATGAAGAGTCCATGGAGCAATAAAAAAGGTTTATATTGATAAATTTAATGATATGGAAATATTATACAGTAACTGGATGAACTGGTAAACATGAAATAGCACCGAGCAAGGCTCGGTCCTCCAGGTACTTTTGACTTAAATAAATAGTGATAACATGAGAACTTTAAGATTTTACGTATTAATTGTTCCGATTTGTTTTAAGATCCTCAAAAAAAATTCTTTTTTTATAAAAAATAAATAAAAAAGGAGGTACTTAAAAAGTATCATTTTTATTAATGGACATATCCAATGTTCAATTCCGCAGTCATGACGCCAGTAAAAATATAATCAAGCAAAAAATCAAATTAAAGGTTTTAATTATTTAATGTGGTCAAATTTAGATGATTGGGTTTTCAAGCTGTTAAATAAACTGATGATTCTATAATCATATGAAATAGATATAGTAAACAAATGTGCCCAGTAAAGGTAATAATACAGCAATCTCTCGTAAGGCATTCAAAGGTGAAAGATACAATATTGTTTTATGATAGTAAAAAGGATAAGAACCAAGCATAGAGGAAAGCTGAAAATCATAACAAACTGAGCAAGGCTTGAAAATTATTTTTTTATCTGTTTTCTGTATTTAGGTCAGACTCATCGTGGTTCCCAAATGATTCATTTCACTATTAAATTTCTGTACAATACTTAGTTAGAGTATTCATAATGTACTATTGTATTTATGTTATTTAATGTGAATGAATAGACGTATTTTTTTCTTTATTTGAAAGTAATACTGTTTTATAAATTTAAGTTTAGTGAAAGATAAATAGGCCATACTAAGAAATCTCTCAAGGTGTATAGGTTAAGATAGGTTATCATATTAAGAAACTTATCAAGGCACATATTAAGATACATATCATATAAGAAATATTAGAAGATACTAGATATTAGGATATTATCATATTAGAAGATACATTAGCTTAAGAAGCTGACTTAGGTTAAGATTCAATTATCACTCCTTTACCAAGATTACAGAAAAATAATGATTTTCACTCCGAATTACTGTACAGTGATAAATCTGAAGATCCTGAAGTTAAAAATGTATTCTTTGATAATACCACAGATGAATAAATGATTACATAACTAAGAAGTTCTTCAACTGTGATGATTCATTTTTGTAACTTAAAATACACTTTTAATACACTTTTTACTCACTGGACGGATTTTTTTTTTTTTTTTTTTTTTTTTTTATTTTTTTTTTTTTTTTTTTTTTTATTTAATACCTAAATCAATGACTTTATTCCAAACCAATTATTTACGTACGGATTGGTACTACTAAAATGTTTAATAATTGTTAATCTCTTTTTCTTATTATGAATTTTAAAATATTGAACTAGTATTTTTCATGAATTTTTTTTACCAATGTAATAATTTTTCTCATTAACCAATCAATTTTAGCTTTTCAATTTAAATTTTCTTTTGACAAATAAAAAGTAACGAGTCAGATTTCTAATAGGAAATGAATATTTTTATAGGGTGCAAGTCTCTCCGGTTAAGTATAGTACAGCTTTTTAAAGAGTAAGATCAAATATGCGGTCATGTAAGTTTTTTGTGCGGAAATAACATTAGGTTATTAGTATTTAACTCAGACTATTTTTCTAAAGTCCTAAATAAAAATGTAGCAGTTCAATTAATTATGAGAAAGAATTTCTAAGAGAGAATATTTTAATTTGGGAATTTGGTAACTATACAAACTGCTACAATGATGCTCCACACATCTGTTGTTCAGAGACCGACAACGTTGTAAGAAACTACCAAACACAATCCGTGCGTTATTAGCTGGATAAACGATATTCGCTTAACAAGACAAACATTGACCCAGCGCGTGTTTGTGTGTTGCTAGGGCACCACTTCGATCCATGTTACAATACCAACTAACCTGCACAACGAACCTTTGTTAACCGCGCCTAGAGAACAGTTGACCTGAATACACCACTTAATATCAATTGTGTTTTGCTTTTACTTGTTGTTTTTTCTGTACTGACTGGGTGTTCATTGACTAGCTGGGGCTTTATAATTCTTCTCTGACTTGTCCGATTTAGACGATCAGTAGTTCAAACGAAAGCCGTTAAATCACTGAGTGTTGTAACTCAAAACAAAAAAACTTCATGCTGTAATTAGAACCGGAGGTTTAATATGATAAAACCCATCAAGAATATACAGGGAAGGATTTTATTTTATGTATGTTTTGAGAATAAACCAATATTTTCATAAAGGGATTGTTCGTAATAGAGAATAACGAAGTGATAATGTATTCACTTCAATTCACTTAGCTTGATCGCGACTAAACCAAATTATACTTCACGTTTTCGCGTTTAAAAAGGAACAAATTATACTTCATCAGATGCATTTGTATATTCATGCTTTACACTAATTTTTTAGCCAGCAATTTTAGATCTTCATCCAAATCGTAGACGTTCACACAGTTGAAATAAATTTCGACTAATTCTTTTTTTATTATAATTTATAAGATAATATTGAAAAATATTTTCATTCAAGCAAAGGAATTGTCAAGTAGTAGCGAGACACGCAATTCGCACTTTACCTACTTACCACAGCCACATAAATTGCTTTAAGCTTGACTAACAAGGCAGCCAAGCGTGACAAAACATTTAATGGCCCCTGCGAAACTTGCGAGCACAGTTAGTTGTTTTGGGCCGTGCAAATTTTAATTACAAGGTGAGTAATCTGTGTCCTATATAGCACAATCAATATAAGGAAGACAAAAAAACTAATGGGGTGAACATCTTGAAGTGAAAGGAGAAAAACTATATTCCTATTCGATTAGACACTTTATATGATCATTAACATAACATTTGTGGATTTATTTAAATGTCTTGAATTTAAACGTAGGTTAAATAGAATGAGATGTTTTTGATGGAAATCAAGTTAAAGACGTGCAATGATTGATAATTCCTACAATCAGGGAAACAAAGAAGGAAAAAATTAAAATGTCTGTTACACATCAGAACATCGATAGCACGGGTAATCTGAAACCATATTAAGGATTACTAAATACTTGATGAAAAACCAGTTTTTATTAATATAATTATTTAATCATTTGGCACACAATCAAAAGGACAGCCTAAAGCCCAAGTACAGAGTACTCTAAAATACAAATATCTTTTATTAGATTCACTTTAATGCTAACAATCAATAAATGTTTTCTTTTATTTGTTCTGCTCATAACTTTAATACAACTTTTGTCATAAACAATTACTATTAATCTTGCCATATGTGATATAATACGTTGAATGTAACTAAAAATTGGTTTTCTTTTATGCCAATAAGTACTCAACAAATCTTTTTAAATGCCTTTGTTTAACAAATGGTAAATAAATTCGAAATGTGCTCTTCGATAGTGTTATATCTTTAAATCGATGTCTCTTATCGACATCTATTAACAACTCGTTTAGGAAAGCTGTTATCTTAAATCGTCTCTCTAAAGACTAATATCAAATCCAATAGCTGACTAAATTTTTACATCAAAACTGTTGTGGAAGTTTGTACTTCGATCCCAATAGTCTTATGATTGGCATATTTTCATTTACATAAATTATTTATAAATGTTAATTTATAATTCAAAAATTGTTATTTTGTTATTACAATTCATATTTAATAATTAAAGTACATTTACAGTTCACAATATTCCACAACTGGTCCTGTCCCGTGTTTTAGCTCACAATTAAAATATTATTATTGATTAAAATAGCTATCTTCTCCAAAAGTACATATGAGATAGTAAAATTATTTATTTATATCCCCCAAACGAATAAATATACACAAAACATGAAAACATTTTGGAAATTAACTGGCCACTTAATCAAATATTAGTTATAGGGTACAACTTATTACTAACATCAAAATGTGAGTCAAGATTTTTTATTTTTGGCACTGCACAGTCCTCTTCAAAGCTGCCTGTGGTAATGTCAAACTTACTTTATTGATACAAATTTTATTCACACAATATCAACTTCTAAATGTTAAAATACAAAACTAAAAGAAAATTCTCTTTTCCATGGTTTTTTTGGATAGCCAGATATTACCTATTTATATTAATCACATTTTGATTTTTTTTACAGTAAGCCTTCAAAGAGTTATAATTCTTTTATATAAATAGGTTATTTATTCAAAGGAAGAGGACCTTAAATTATATGAGCGTTTCAAGATATCTTTGTCAAGTTTAAAGATGACCTTTTTGTCAACATTCTATCTACACTTTTATATATAATATATACCTTATATAATAATAAGGTTTCTCAGTCCCGTTATTCCCATACTTGACGAAAAATTATCTTAAAACTTTGAAGACCATAAGATTTTGAATTGGCAAACTTTGATTTGAGAGCAGAGTGGAAATGAGCTGGGTTTTTTCAATATAATTCGCAAGAAGTGATTTTGGCGTCTTTTTAACTTATTAATTAATGTTTTAATCGTCCCACACATTTAAGTCATAATGAAATCTAGAGTTTATCCAAACATAATAAAGGGTTTTTGTTCATTTGTTACAAAATTATCAATTGAATCACATGCTAAAGCTTAAATGCATGTGATTTTATTTTTAGTCACAAAATCAAATCACACGCATTTTGATTTTTGTGCTAACACAATAGCATTTGATTTTTCGTAGTAATACATACTTGCCTCTATTTGATTTGCCAACATATATTTCTAATACTTAGACATTTAGACATTTTTTTCTAAATGACTTGACCTAAATGTAATCATTAAATAAACATTATGCATATCCAATAACATTGGAACTTGGGACTCTTAATAGAAGCCTTGAGGGAGTTGGCACCGCAGTGCGATATGTCTGTCTTATCTCTTACTGGAGGTTCTCCAAATGTGTGCTAATTTAAGGTAATTGTGTTTAAAAAAATATTTCCTCTTATTTCCTTTTTTTTCTTATTAAAAGTTTTTACCAAATACCGATGTTTAAATCGTTTAGCTATCTAGAAAATAATTTTAGTACAGCTCATTCAAAAGCCTGAGACATTCTTTTATGAAATTGTTTAAACGTTGATAAAGCAACAGATTCAGCCAGTTAAATGGGATTGAGCACTACAATGTTTAAAATATTTACAATGCTTTAGTTTTTTTGTAATGCTATGTAAAGATGGTCATATTTTTTTATCAAACATTTAATTTGTGAACTTCATGTACTTGATTATTTACAATATAAAAAAGTAACATTAAATTACGCTAAAAAAATCCGGAAAAATCCAAAAACTTTGAGTATGACGTTTAGAGATGTATAAAGAACAATTTTAACTTCATGTGATGCTTAAAAGCATAATCAACAATCTTAATATCAATTAAGGTTGTTCTTATAACAGACTATGTAGTTGTCGTTGTCATTGAAGAATGTAGCGATTTAGAATAGAAATGTCCATAAAAACGTAAACACTCTGGGAAGAATAATCGCTCAATATAAAAAGTGGCAGCTGTTAGTGAGGGGTAGTTTGTCTCCATGATTTTGTGTTCAACTGCAGCATTCCCTGGCATAAAAACATATGTTTCTGTTGCGAAACGCTTTATTTGAAAGCCACCAGCATGTTGTGAGGGTTTCTTAATTAACCATCAGCATTTAGGGGAAAAACTTTTTCTCATTTGTTAAAATGTAATTAAATCGTTACATAATTCAAAATCTCCATCATTAAAATAAGCGTTTAATTAACTCGCAGACTTTAAGGAGGAGTATTATTTGCGATAGTATAATCTACGAATTCATATTTAGTTTCACATAAAACTAAGTTTCGTGTTACATAATTTTTTTTCTATTTCAGAGTGCAAATAATCTAAAGCAATTAATTGCACAAATCCTTATATTAAATCCTCAAATATTGAGTATATTACTCTCTTGATTGTCTAAGGTATAACGATGGTTTATATTTGTGATATGATTTTCTCACATGTCACATATTTTTAAACCAAAAATATAAACTTCTTCTTCTTCTTTTATGTCAAAAGAAAAAAGAATAGTTAAGTACATAAATCAAAATTTGAGCTACAAATTTTTATATAACATCATGATTCGAGGGTATCTATTCGAGGGGGCACCTCGGAACCTGTGTTAACTACTGAAACTAATATTAAAGCTGAAACCAGACCCTAACAACAGTTTGGTAGCCAACGGTAACTGTCTGAAAACAATGGCGTCCTTATGACAATGCGAATAATGCAGTCCATTGTTGAGTGCGGATCACTGTCTCTACAAAGGGCCAAATCTGAGCCATTGTCCCTGTCCCTGTGGTGCTGACGTGGTCATGTTCACGAACAACTTTTCGATACAGCCGGAGACTAACTCAAAGTGTATTTTAGTTTTCACCAAACTACGTCGTAATCACCTATTTACAAACATCATTTGGGGACCGAAACTTTCGGCCTTGAGGCTGGACGTCAGCTGATCATTTATTTGCTTGAGACAACGTGAGAACATCGCATGATCATTTGGCATTCAATAGGTTCGAGACATTGTTGCGATCATGTGATTTTCATTTTAAACTATGATAAGGAAGTTGTATCATAGCTCATATTAGTTGTATCTTGATTCAAAATTAAATTGGATGTATCATATTGACAGATTGGCTTGTAAATTGAGTAAAGGTATTTTCATGATAAGGAAGTTAAGGAAAGTTGTTAGTTTGGATGTGCTCAAGATTGTGTATTTTGCCCATATTCACAGCCACTTGGCATATGGAACATTAATGTGGGGTTCTCAAAATTACAGTGCAAAACTCTTTAGGCTGCAAAAGAAAGGAATAAGATTAATGTGTGGCCTTCCCTCAAGGGATCATTGCAAAGATAGCTTTAGGGGTCTACAAATCATGACTGTTCCGGCACTGTTTATCTACCAGTGTTTGGTTTATGTTAAAGAAAATTATGAGAATTACCTTGAACATAATATGTGCCACTCTTATAACACTAGAGGAAAAAATAATCTTATGATAAGCTATTACTGCTATGCTAGAAAACAAAAGAGCTTCCTTAATACTTCAATAAAATTGTTTAACTCTCTACCATCAAAAATAAAGTATATAGATTTGAAAAACTTGAAAGTGATACTAAAAGAATTTTTAACTAATAACCCCATATATGATATAAGTGAGTTTTATAAATTGTTCATAATTTAGACTAGACTATTCATCCATATCTTTATGATCTCTGTATTTTTTTGTACTTTTTTCTGTATATATTGTACATAATTGTATCGTATATTCTGGAATATTAATCCATTTTAGTATAAGTTAGTATAAGTGACCTGACGTTTGTAATGCTTCTGATGTAACTCTGAAGTTTCTGCAATAAATCATTTATTTATTTATTTATTTATTCATAACCTCAAATTTTTGTTTTCAAGTGTGTCAAATAAATAAACATTTATTAAATACTATAAAGGGAGAATAGTTTCTTTGCCATTGGTTTTTGAGTTATTGAAAGTCTTGTCTAAGGAACTCTGTGAACCTTAGTCAATAACCCGCCTTAGTAATAAGTAGACTACAAGATCGCGCCACAATCATCTTACACTCATCTCTCATTCATACTCGGCTTAAAATACCTACCTGGGTAGGTCCCCATTTCAAGTAAAAGTATGAGAGTACAAGAGTAAAAATATTTTATTTTATGACATTATACTGTATAAAGACAACGTTTTTTTTAGATTGAATTATAATTCGGCTGTCAAGCAAAGAGATCTAGCTTAAGAGATGAGATTTGTCTTTCAGGACTTGAAGGAGATAAGCGGTAGTGATAGTTAGCGGTGGTGGTGAGGAGGGCGGGAGTTCGCCACGGCGGAGGAATTGGTACCTCAACGCAGGTTCAGACCGGTGATTGTAAGGATCCTTCTAGAGTTCGGAGGAGATGAGACTGATTTGGGCTCAGCCTCAATCGGGTCCCGGAGGAAATGGAAGAGCGCGTCTATAAATCAAACACATCTCGAAATCTCAAATATCGGATTCTTGTTTTTGTTATATTTGTCGTCACTCTTAAACTAATTTATTTTCGGAATATGTCGTAAAAAACTTGATGATTATTACATGAAAACAAGAAAAAATTTATTTTACAATTGTTAATATAGCTTCCTATATCCAAGTAAAAACTACAATAGCTCGGTATTAACAGTCTAAATGTGTATTAAAAAATCTTCATAATACTCCTACCTCCGGGGAGGATCCCCGGGCCCTCTCATCTTATAGAATTTGTATTCCATACTTCCCATTTCTCCAGAAGCTTTGGCCCTATTTTGACTTCTCATTAGTGTGATCGCATTTTATGGGGCTTCGTGTCGGTAGATGTAGCACTTTACAAGTGGGTCACGGATTCATTTTCGGTTAAATACCAGGTCGCCAATGAAAACGTTTGGGAGCCACTGCTACATACCGAAAACATATGTAAAGTACATATTATAAGTAAAATAAGGGTAAATAACGTAGTAGAGAATAGGACGACTGCATGATTGAAATATTGCAAACAATTATCCAGCAATAGTTAAATTCCATCACCCATTTTTATCGCCTATAACCCCCCTAAAGTGGCGATAGTCGCGTGACCGTCCAGTGGTCGATAGTTATAGCTCTTTGACCTTGCCGAACCTCACTACTTATTGAAGAAGTAGCCTACTTGTTATTTTTGTGTTGTTGTTTAATAAGGACACTTTACTACCCCTTGCTGTGCTGTTTAACTAAGGATATCATGCGATTTTAAGAAAATCTTCCTGTATTGTTCAATTATTCAAATGCACTTACGCAAAACAAGGAGAAAAAAATGGGGGTCGGGTATGTTACTTATTTCGGTCTACCGATTAGAATTATGTGGTTAAATGTGAAGCTATGGTTTCAAGTCACTATGCCTGAAAATGTATCACTAACAGCTAAACCAGAACAAACATTTGTGTTCTCCACATATAAAATTGCAAATCAGTCCACTCTTATTTTTGTTTTGATTTAGGGGTCCTAGCAATAAATGAAAAGTTAAAAGTTACATTCAAACAATGCATTTTAGTGATCAATCAGTACATTTAATTATTAAAGTCAGTTAACAATACATTTTACTGTATAAATATCAACTGCGTATTTTAATTTTGCGAGCATTGGAGATCAGCCATGGGACCCTAAAAATGATAAAACGGCGACTACAAATAGCCATTAATGCAAATGAGCAGTTAAATGGCGCACATTAAAAGAGAATTTATCACGGCTTATAACTGAGCATACACTTGGGAATTCCACCATTAAATGGCCACTCAATAGGTCAAGAAGTTTCTTTTGGATTTTTCGTCTTTAAATATAATAATTTTGGTTTAAAATACTTACTGATTTCCGTTCTCTCTAGGACGGAAATATCAACTATCAAAATCTGAAAAAGTCGCAATGTCTGTTTGAATAAAAAGTTAAAATAGAGAAAGTCAGCCCATTACAATACAGGCCTCAGATGGGGTTATTTTTATGTAATCAAAGGACGATTTGTTCCGGAAATGTTTAAGAATCTAAAAACTTTTCATGAACCGTCACAGTTTCACAGGGGACCCACAGCTCTCTCACATACCGTAAAATCTTTTGATAAAATTTACAGTACTAACGGGAACCAGAAATTTTATTCTTACAAATTTACAAATACATTCTATGTAAAAAAATTTATTCTTATAAAAGTAGGAATGAATATTGAGTGAAATTAAAGTCTTAATCCCCATTTCGAGAAGTGAATTGTTATCTCAGTAAAATAATTTATTCAAAAGGGATCATATATATACTTACTATTCCCCAGTATATGTTTTATGAATATTAATAATTTTTTAATTTTTCACTTAAATTATGCGATGACTAAGCAAAAATGTCACGCCTCTCCACTACTTGCAATATATGTTTTTGTGCTGTAGAACATATTTGTCGGATATTTATATATGAAAACTTTGTCTTAGATTCCAGTGTATAAATTACAACATTAAACATTGACATCATAGAACATTCCGAATAACAAAAACTTTTCTTATCAAAGTACCGCGATTCGTATAACCAGTAAAACTTAAAGGCGTTTCTTAGTTTATAAAAGTATCTCTACAATTTTCGTCGACCTAGTAGTGCAGTAGGGTATCATTTGCATTGCTTTGCATTAAGGCGAGGAGTTTTTAACAAAAGTTTTAATTACACAGCCTCAAACAAACTTGCGAACTTAGGTTCTTCCAGTCCAGCTGGCACGCCTTCCAATCATCGCTTCGTGGTGCAGTTTTAAATAAATGAGCAGAATTTTATTGTATTTTCATGGTACTTAATATGCAGGGTGCCTCCCCCTTTATAAAAAGCACCCTGTTTTTTCCTTTGTTTTACCCAATAATCATTCCATAATGCAACTTAAAGTTGTTTAAGTTTGATATCTTTTTTTTGCCAGTTTAATATCTCTGCGTGTTTGTTAGTCCTGAAATTAGTATTTTACGTTACTAGGCCGGGAAATACTGTTTTGCCGGACGTGCATATAGGTCCCGCGCGAGCGAAAGCGAGTGCGGGATTTTCATGCGAGTACGGCAAAACTTACCGGCCGCGTAACGTACGTTATTTTTCATCACACTACTCAGAAAAAATACTTTCAGTCATACTTAGTCCTTGCATACGCCAATACGTTTCTCATTCCTTCAAACCTAACCCATAACAAACAGAACAAATATTTGCTACTGCTATCAGTGCTGCCCCCACATTCCTCTAAAAAGTAACCAATAAACAAGCATTAAACGTCGGTTTGCTGCAAATCAGCTGATTGTTTACTTCCGTTTTTCCGGCCTAGGCGAAAAGTGTTTGCCGGACTAAAGGCGGCAATGGGTAACTTTCGAGCCAACAAAAAGGAACAGAAAACAGACGTTTCTGAGTAAGTTTAATGAAAACGTTTTTTAGTTATCAACGTAAATCTCATTTTTAAGGTTTTGAAACTGAACTTTCCGAGCCCAGGACTGTTACTAACTGGCCTTGACGTTTTATAATTTTTTTATTCTTTATTCTTAATTTCTTCAGGGCCTTTATTGCGAAAAAACATTTTGCATCAATTTGCACGCGTACACGTTGGCTTTTTCCAACAGAGAATAGAATAAACCTTTTCTTCATTCCGTTTGTATTAGGCAGCGCCTTTATCAAAATTCATACGAATAGCAAATTATCGATTTAACTTATTTAATTACAAATAACAACGCAGCCGTGCGAGTTGTTCACAATCACGCCAGCACGCCTCTGCTGGTTAAGATAATTCACATTGAGCACGACACGCGACCGAGCTGTTATATCAGCACACTTCGCCCACACACTACACGTTACACGTGTGTTCACAAGAGCTCTCGGCCAGCTTAGCCACGTTCTTTTATCAATAACAGATTTAAATTGAACCAGATTGGTAATTTTTGTTCGAAATATTTAACAATTCAAGGTTCACTGACACTTCATTTCTAGTGATTTGAGTGATATTCATTAACTGATTATTTTAACCAATAACGTAATTGAATTTGGTGCAATCACATTGCCCACTCCATTGGTGTAAACATTCGACACTGGAAAAACAAATCTCGATTTGGTCGACTCTTTCATTTGGTAATTCACAATTTTGTCAACGATTAAAACGTGACAAATAGATTCAATTATTTTATTTCAGTCTAATGACTCAATTAACGAATTAATTGCTTTCCTCTTCAATTAGCTAGAACGTTTGTGGTTTATGTCAACCTGTAATTGCTTTCATAAGAATCAGCAGGAACTGACGTTCTTGAAAAAAAATTTTAGCGTTCCTTTTATACTTTTAGATTTTTTCACCCACCTTGATGGAGTAAACTTTTAAACCCTGACATGTACGGTTAATCAATAAATATTTAAAGCGCTGCTCTAGTCAGCAATACTAAATTTTGAATTAGGTGGTTTTTGCTTTCACTTTCGTTCTTCTTTATAACCAAGTAAGTGAGTCTTCTGGCTTCTCCACTCTCAGGCTTCGACGATCATAAAAGATAATTTTCTGATTTGCGGTTTGATAAACGTTCTTAATTTTGTAATAAAGCGTACTGCAATAGTAATTCTTTTAAGAGTAATTCAGAAATTCTAACTTCCCTGCAACTTTTTTAATTTCTTATTTCTTCTCTGTTAATTCCTCTATTATCCTACTTCATGAAGGAGCTTCTTTGTTTAAAGAGAATAAAAGGGAATTATTTCAAACAATCCCTACCCATGGCAAGCTCCTCTTCATTTCAGTCCATCTTTTATTTATTGATTGATGCTAATCGTTCATTTAGACAAAAAGTAATTTTAAATTCAGAAAATTAAAGTACACTTATAATAATTTGTTCTGGTATCTGGAATTATTTTTAAAAAATACCAAAGATCTAGCCAGTCTGAAGCAAGTCAATAGTTTTAGAAGAAAAAAAGTTTTAACAAAATGGAGAGAATTTATTTTGGATTACATTTTAATATGTTTATTCCGAACAATATTAGGCTAAGGTACTAAAAATTACGAAATAGCAATATAACTTATGATTTATATCAAAAAGAGTGCGTATTAATATTTTTATAAGTAAGTTATCACTATATAATTTTATTACAGTGTGTCTTAAAAACTCCAAAGACATTAAAGTAATTTTCTGATTCAGTCTAAACCGAACAGAATGAAATAATTTAAATAATAAGACGTATTCCGCTGAGACTAACATTGATGAGCGTTCAAAGTTTTAAGGAAAAGTTTGGTAATAATCCAAAGTTTTTGTGGGCTCCCATTAATATAACTTGCCAAATTCAACGCAAAGCTAATTACTGTATTCATAGGGACAACCTTTCTATGGTCAATATATTTATGTATAAGCTAGCACCACAATCCCCGCTTCAAACAATGCGCGAATGTTTTAGAAAATCATTACTTTCTAGTAAAATGTAATTCATATTCTATAACCATAATATCTACATGGATAAATAACAACCTGGTCTCCTAATAAAAACTACTAAATAATTTAGCGTTACGATCCTGATAGCTGTTTGGAAAAACAATAGGTGCTATAAATTAATTATTCAATTCAATGATAGGGCATTTTGCTGATTAGCAAGTTTGTTTTCAGAACCAGTGTTAGAGAAATTAATGACTAAATGTTTATGTTTATACTCAATGTCTAAATAAGTCGCTTGTTTTTTTTAAGAAAAATCATCGATATTATTCAATTTGACGATAGATGTTAAATTTTAAAATTTTCATACTAATTTCCCCAAATTCTATAAATCACTTTTAAAATATAATGATCATTACAGACGTACCATAACTGAACATTATTGTAAAAAATAAAATCGCAACTATGTAATTCTATGTTAAATCGCAGAAATAGACATAAATACCAATTATTAGTATTCCAAATGTCCTTAAAACTAAGTATAGCCAGACTCAACATGCTCGTTTTGGGCTTTCAATTTCCTTTTTGAGGGTAAATGAACTTGTTTACATATATTTTGTTTTATTATGTTGAAATACAATATTTAATTCTGGAGCATAAACATCAAGAGTTACGTTTGCCATAATGCATGCCGGAACAGGGCTCATAATAAGAATGTACGACCCCAGAAGTTTACACATGAGCGCCATCGCCGTTTGCATAATTTTATTTATCTCAGTCGTGTTCATCACAGCAACGTTGTGGCCCCCAGACTGTTTATATTACAAACAATTTTTATCATCCATCGTATCGTATCAGTGTATCCTGGCGGCATTTAGAATCGTCGTTCTAAATTTGGAATACAAAATGTTATAATATGAGGATGTTTTGGCGAAAAACGATTGTTGAAATGTAAAGGGCCACTTCACAACTTGCCGTAATATCTTCGTTTATTCATTTAAAGCCAATCCATTTATAGAAAATTCTTAAAATTACTCAATAAATATTACTAAAGATGTAAAATAATCCGATTACACTCCCAAGTGGTATAACTTCTATCCATTTTTATCACATTACTTTCTATTGGTACCTGGAATAATAACTTTTTTGAGTAAATTTTAAACTTGTGGTCAATTATTAATTATAAACTGTCAAAAATAAATAAAACTTTTAATTTAAAGTCCATTAGGTGGCCAATAAAAAATTAAAGAAATAGATTTTATTTTCAGATTTTTTTTATCTCGCATGCGTACTTATTTTCGTGTCTTTGACTTTTATTTTTAACAAATGGAAGGTTAAGTCAAGATTAGTCAAGTTCAAATTTCCCAAACTAAAACTATTCTTCTATTAATATATTTAGGGTAAACGGAATCCAATAAAAAACCGGCGACCCGCAATCTTTTAGTGTTGTCTCAAATGTTAGTACATACGGCATTTTCTCATTCCATGGGTTTTACAAATTTTGATTTGAAAACGAAGAAAGATCACAGAAAAATTAAACATCAACAGGAAAAGTTTTACTTCTGGATCATTAGAAATATTTTGTTATAGGACGCGTCAAGTGATACGGGTGGGCCATATTATTGACTCGACCTATTTGCTACTAGATTACTATGTACAATTCTACTCAAACAAAAATTAACTTTATATACATATAATACTGTTTTTGCCTCCGTCTTTATTGCACCCTCTGTCTATTTCAGTATTGCTGTCTATAAGAGACATGACGGCCTTAACAAGAACTCACCACAATCTTGCTACTACATTCATCTGACATTCATACTTGGCCATGGGCGGATTTCCGGGGGTGTGCCAGGGGGTACCCGGCACCCCCTGATTTGTGTGAACTTTTTCAATGGAAAAAGCTTTCCAACATAAATTTTTATAATTTGAATGCAGAAATATGATTTAGATCCAATTTTATTTGGTTTTGCTTGATTTATTTATTTTTCATCCTCTCCTTTTGTTACAAAATTTTAATTGTTGACGTTTGTCTCAAAATAATGTCACTTGATTAAATTCATCTTGTTCATTTTAAACTCTATATTTTACCCCAATAAACATGACTAATCAAAACTATTTTTAAGCTTAAATTGGTTTCCGAACAGTCTGCTTTGAAAACAAAAATGTGTTTTTGTGTTTTTAGAATCTCAAAATGTTTTTGTGCGATGATCAATAATATCGTTCTAGCAGTTTTCATAATACTAATTACAAATGATCGGTACTTTCACGATTCAAATCACCCATAACAAAAAATGAATGGGGATTGTTGTTATATAAAATAATTTGGTTCTTGAAATATACCTTAAAATGTGTGAAATATGAGCATAAAGAACATACTCCCTAAGCCCATATGAGCTGGCACCCCCAAAGATTACAACCTAAATCCGCCCATGTACTTGGCTTAAAATATCTACCCGGAGTAGGTCGCCATTTCAAGTAATGTATAATATGTATATATATATATATATATACAATGTATTGTATATATATAATTCCACATTCGTAAAGAGTCAAATTTAGTCAAAGTTTGGTAATTCCAACAATGTAACTGTTTTCAAATATTTTTATAAATTTATAATTACAACTGAATAAGAGAACAATCGATTGACGAGTATTGCAAAACAAAATAGATTGTGACACAATCGCACATTGAAGAATTAGTTCGTTTGACGTTAATAGTTTGAAAAAACGTTCAGTTTATTTTAAATCCAGTGTTAAATACGACGTTTAATTACATAAAATTATCTTACCATCAACCCAGACCCTTTCAACTTCAAACAGCATCAAGTTCACTTTCCCCTGCTCTCCCCCTTTCCCTCCCCCTTCACCCTCCCCCCTCACCCTCTTTTCACTCGTCAGTTAGTTTCCGGATCGATGACACGGACACCACCTGTTGGTTTCGTCCGACTTTTCGCAGCTGGAAATTTTAAGTTTCTTCGGCTATATATTTTACTATCATCGGGAGCACCAAATAGGGCGGGTGAGGGAGTGCGACACGGGCGAAATTATTGTTGATTAATTGTTTGGATGGTTATATGATCAGATGTTTACATGTGGTTATATGACAGAAGTTTACAGGTAAAACAAAGGCCCTGGAAAAAGCAAACAAAGTTTTGATAGTTCAACAAAGAAAAACATGTTAATCCGTCATTTCAGCTTTTAGAGGACAATTTTTATGACTTTACAGTTTGTGTCACCCTTTTACAACTTATTTCTTGCTCCCCATTCCGGCTTTGCTCAAAAGATGTTTTTCTTCTTGTTGGAATGAGTTATTAATCTGCATTCTGTTGGTAACCATCGGAACTCGGAACTATTTCAAATTAAAATATTTCCCTCACTATAAACTAAGAAAATCAGCGAAGCGTCCTGTTCCCAAACAGGGTTTTATTAAGTTACTTATTATATTACATTAATGGCTGGAATTGAAATATAATTTGTTTCCCCAACCTACAATATTATCGGTAAAATGTAAAACATTTATTTGCTTCAGCAATAAAATAATCTTAGATATCATAGTTTTTAATAAATAGTACACATTTATTATTTTTATTATTTTTATTTGGATGATTAATACTTTTTAAACACCCCTTTGGAATTCTAAATGTAAATAGTCTCTGGCAATAACGGGTAATTTTTAATTTATGGATTCTTGATATTGCTTATTAACGATGCATGATCACGATGCATGTAATGATTAATCCGAAACATTCGGCCATCGAGTTTTAATTCTTCCCGGTCTAATAAGAAAACCACTTACTTTATATCATTTTTACATCAGTTAAAAAATATTGGTGCAATTTCCGGATTGAGATTGCGTATTGATTTTTCAGTAGTTTACGGACAGCCGTCCGCCGGTGACGCATGAGTTCAGGGCTGCATATTTTATGTAGCGTAAATCATCAATACATTTCCTGCTAAGCTCCTGTTTTGTGGACTTTCTCTATAAACATATTTTACATGTTGATATAAAATAATGTTGTACTTAGTTCCGCCGGCATATATTTTATAGGCTCCTAACTAGGAAATGGGCTTTTAAAAATAAATACTGAGATGTCGCCGGCAAATTTTAAAGGCATACTGTTTTTTAACTCGTGTTTTAAAGAATACCCTGATATGAACTGGTGGACACCTTTGGTGCTTCAACTGACTTCTACGTAATCCATATTGAACGGGTAAAATTTAACCAAAAGGAGAAGTGAAAATATAAATTTTTTTTTCGTTTGTGATACTTATAGAATATGAGTTTAGGGACGGTAGTGATGATGTTATGATGTTGAGAAAATTTCGTGTTTTCACAAATACACGGTTAATGTAATATATATATTAAGTTCAATGAAACACCGAAAATATTACAAAACACTGAACAGTAGAACCTTGATAAGAAGACTATCAAGGGGATTCTGAAAAGAGTCTCACTATCAAGAGTCTCCCTTATTGAGGTTCGTGTTAACAAGACATTAAGTGTTATTACAGTTTAAAGGAGACTTGAAAAGTGCACTTTTTATCAAGATTTTTGTGTTATCGAGGGTCTTATTATCGAGGTTCTACTGTATTTCGCTTTAAGCTTGTTCAGGGAAAAAAATTGTATAAAATTAAAATTAAAAAATATTGAATTTCAAAAAAAATGATAAAACTGTGTAAATATAAATACAAACAAAAACATGCGGTATAATGCATTTTAAATAATTCAATCATCTTCAGCCCAATTTGATGCGCTTGCTCCATGTATCAAATGTATGTATGTATGTAATCTTGTATAATCTCTGTTTGTAATCTTGTGTTTTAGAAGCAGCATTTGATTGTCGAACTGGTGTAATGGTTTATAGGTCTTAAAATTTTCCTTTGTGTAAATTTGCATGTTTGACCAGTAGCTGTTCCATTATACAGATTTTTTCCTCGTTTTTCCTGAACGTCTTGTAATATTTTGTTGCACCCGATGTACATTTCGCCGCTTAGTGTGGCGAAGACCATAACAAAACCCGCAGACTATAGCCGACCTTTAGGCAAAACAAGTTAAAAGTCTCTTTAATATAGGTCTTGTCACTGAGTTTGAATAACTTTTGTTCCATTATTATGTTGTTATTGTATATTAATCTATGTCCTGTGACTCTTGTTCTTAATGGGTTAATCGTTGAACCGATGTGATATTTCGGGCATTGTTTGTATTTAACTTAACATACAATGTTCGCCGAGTTATAAGGTCGATTTTTATTTATTATGGGATAGCTTTTCTTTGTGGTGCTACTTATGAAAGTTGAGGTACATGGAAGCATTTTGCATATCATACGACATCTAGATTTTTGGCTTACTTCAGCGTTATATTTTCCTGTTTTTGTGACTTCTTCTTGTTTACCAGGAAGTTTCGGGTTTGATAACATCTCATTAAGTACTGATGGTCGGCGAAATATAATGTGAGGAAGACTTTTTGAATATTTCATTGGTTGAACATGATTACTGAAAGCACAGAAAACTAAATAAGTACTTATTTAGTTTTCTGTGCTGAAAGACATAAGCTATCCTCAAGATGTTATTGATTTTATATAACCCTGGGTGGTATATAGTATAAACTTAGAGCCATCTTTCTTAAGGATAGATTTAGTATTTTTAGTTGGATTTTATATATTTAGTTTTGAGTTTAGCAATTTTCTTGGATATTTTCTCTTGGATAGCTACTAATAGATTATCTTTGTAATTTTCCATTTTTTTCTTTTCACTACTATAAATTGATAACTCTTTTAGCTAGACTTTTTGACACAGCTTTATTTTGTGTGAGGTGGACACAGCTTTCATAATGAAGGTATAGGAATGTATTAGTGTCGCGAGCACGAAATACGGCGGGCGGCAAAAACTGGAAACACACCAAATCTTCTGCTAAAAGTCAGCTGATGAGAGAAAATTAATTGTTTATGTTGAGCTGTCAGCGACACTAGTTCTGTTTATATTTATAGTTTTTCTGAAAATTCCATTTCCAACATTTTCTGAAAATTCCATTTCCTATATATTATCCCGCTTGCTTATAAAAAAACGTTTGCATCAACGGAAATTAGCAAATTTTATTCTTTTCTTTATATATCTGTCTTTTTATCGAAATGTTATTTGTTTACATGTATGTTGAAGCCATGGCGCTTTTAAAAATAATCCGATATTAATGAAATTTGGTAAGGACATGTAAAATTGTAGCCCTATTTACTTGGACTGATTCGAAAACAGACAAATCAGATCATCGAGGGCAGGTATTTTTTTATATTTTTGTATATAGTAATCAAATTTTGGTTTGAACCTTTACTTTCAACTTAAAAACAAATTATTTAATAAGACTCAAAACCAAATGATGGCTTAGATTCGTTCGAAACTAAAATACCCATAAATATATAAGGTACGTTTACCATACTTTTGAGGGGTTGTTAGCAAGGCGTTATAAATAAATAAATAAATAAATAACGTCTTTATTTTGGAGCGATTTTCAACATGTATACAGTTGTTTTTAAAAAAAAACTCAAGTCATCACAATCAAACTTAGAATAATATCAAAAATGTATAAAACTATTTAAAATAATTATCTTATAAATATGCCTTAAAACTATTTTTAAAAGAGGAGTAGTCTAAGGACTTCATTTGTTGAGGGACACTGTTATAGATCTGAGGAGTGAAATAGGAGAAAGCATTTCTGCCAACCTCAAGCGTAACCCTTGGCACCTCAAGCATGTTTTCTTGTCGTGTGTGCCGGTCCCTGATCTCCGAGCGAACCTTCAACAAACTTCTGAGGTACGGAGGGGTGCCTGTTTGCAAGATTTTATGCACTAAGCATGCCACCTCGAACCTAAAGGAAAGCTTTAAAGGAAGTACCTACCCTAGCTGCCTTCCGAGACTGACTTATATGGTCAAATTTCCTCAAGTCATATACAAACCTCAGGGCAGAGTTTTGAAGTCTCTGAAGTTGTACTGTAGTATCAAGAGATAATCTGTCACCGAAGATTGGGAGACCAAATAACATTGAAGGAAAAATTACTGAATTTACGATTTCTAGTTTGGGTTCAGCTTTCAGCAGGTCCGTAACCTGAATAAGGATCTTAATTTGCACATCGTACTGCGATTGACAGACCGAATATGGCTCGAAAATATGAGAAGTGAATCAAAGGTGACCCCAAAGATCTTAACCGACTCTGATACTGTCAAGGGCTCAGCGTTACGTAATTTTAAGGGGGAGCTTCAAGTGAAGTAAGGGTAGGCCAATTTTAGCATTACATAATCCAAGGTTGGCCCTTATGTGCCTATTGTCTAGATATTGCAGTCCACTCTTTCGCCTGTTGCAATATTCACTATTATATTTCTGGTGTAAATAAAAAAATACACATAAATATATATAATACCTCTGTCAATCATTGTGCAAATCAAAAACGACCATGATTTAAAAAAATCAAGCTTTCTTACAGTACGGCGTTTTGTGGTTTTCAAAATTAACCAACAACCACAAAACAGCTGATGAAACTGACGCACGCAATTGGCGTCTGCAATTTTCACCCGTTGTTTTTGTTGATTCTGCGTTCGGAGAAATTTGAGAATTTTGCTCTGCATCGGAGGAGAATTTCAAAATGGCCGGATCATTTGCGTTATCTAGGGTCTCTTTGCTGCCTAAGAACAGTCTAGGTAAGATTTATTTCCAAGTTGAATACCTCGAAAACTCTAGCTTTATGGCACTCATACCCTACACTATGCTTAAGTTTATGGCATTTCAAGGATATTGCTTCTGTTTGTTATGTAACACACACTCTAAATAGGCCCCGAGGGTTTTAGGCTTTTTTTTAAGTGTTGCCTTACATGAAAACATTTCTAACAAAAACCAAGATCATGATAGAGGTCCATGGGTTTCCTTCTTGGCCAAATGATTGATGATTAGGCCTCTTGGTTTTGAAACTCTTGACCTTGACCTCATGGAGAGTCATATTGGAGGTTCGAGGGGTGAAAAAATAATGATTTTTGTTCGTCTATCCTGAAAGTTAAATCTTGAGTTGTTTTATTCAATTTCAATCTTCTCATTCTCACAATACAGTCTACTCACAATTGCTTTTTCTGCTCTGGCGTCTTGCCTGTTAGGGTTACCAGACGTCCTCGTTTTTCCCGGACAGTCCAGGATTCAGGGCTGTGTCTGGTGTCTAGTCCGGGGCTGCGGTTGCAGTTTCCATTATGGTGGAATAACAATAACCTATTATATCCAGTCAATCAAGGGGGGAGAGTGGGATATCGGGTTATTGGGTGGGGAAATCTAAGTATCTGAAATGGAAACGACGTTAAAAATGTACACGATTAAAGTAAAATGTCATTGATAGTGACACATGATTCTTACGTTTTGTCGTCTGTAAGACCGAGTATTCTTTAACGAATATTGATGTGTAATGAATCGTATTTAATTGATTGTGTCTCCTTCCGACATAAATAGATAAACAATAGGTAAATAACCTACCTAATATTTTAACAATTGTATTTTACTATCTTTGGCTGTGATATTGAGAATCTGGGGATGTGTTTATTCACTGTGCCTCATACTTTCCTGGGTTGGTCTAAAAAATATCTTGTAACCCTAGGGGACGTTCTCAGAAATCATGACATTTCAAGTGTATCAGTAACAAAAAATTCATATACATAGAAAGGCTATAATTTTGTGAGTGTAATAATCATAGATACATGTAGAATCAGGAAATGGGCTTAGCAGAGCATTTTCATAAACTTCCAATGAGTAATAAAGTAAAATTAACAACAAATCATCAAAATTGTTCATTACCGTCCCCCATGTTCGTGGCATCAAATAATTTAAAATCAGTAGATTTATCATAGAATTTTAACTAGGGCCTATATTTATAAATTAGGACCCAAACTTTAAAGTTTAAGATATATTTTTCATACTCTACTTCGTTATTATGATCATAAATAAAGTTAACAAAGTTAAATTGAGAAAAAATGCAATAACTGTATCATATTATTGTCATGCTGTATGTAGGGATTGTACAAAATCTAAAACTCTTTATAGGTACTTTCTAATGATATATGTATAAAATAAACCAATTCTTGTCATTCTTGCACCACATTAAGTTAGCCTATATTATTTTTTAGGATTTATTAACAAGGGACGGTAATGAATCTTGAGGGACGGTAATGAACTGTATCGTATTATTGTCAAACTGCAGCTTATGTAGGGATTGTTCAAAATCTAAAATTCTTCATTATAGGTACTTACTAATAATATATGAAGAAAATAAACCAATTCTTGCACCACATTAAGTTACTGGTAGCCTATATTATTTTTAGGATTTATTAACCAGGGACGGTAATGAATCTGAGGGACGGCAATGAACCTTGAGGGACGGTAATGAATCTTTATTATTAGCTAATAATATCATTAATACTTAAATTTCATAAAAAAATTTAAAATTTTCTAAATTTTTAAGAAGAATTTTTAAAGAAACAAAAGAATATCATTGTTGGTTTTGATGAATATCATTGTTGGTTTTGATTTCAAACCATTTTTTTACCGGTATAAAATTTGGATTAGGAGAACATAAGAAAGATAAATTATTTACATGAGTTGCGTTTATAAACTTCCAATCCTTCAATTACTTACCCAAAATTATTAATAATAATGAATTAAGGATGGTTCACCAATTAATCAAGGGTTCAAAGCACTTATTGATCATTACCGTCCTCTTTTTATTCATTACCGTCCCTCTACTAAAAAATATGGGGACGGTAATGAGGGGGACGGTAATGAATATTCAAAACATTTTCTATCATGACGCTAAATAGGTTAGGGATGACCGAGTCGTTACATTACCAAACTTTTATGTTCGGCATTTGAGTTTAAAAAACATTAAACACAACGTGTAATAAGTGATACGACAAATATGTCGGCCGGGACGGTAATGAGTACTAATAAACACTCTCAAACAAGATCGTCCTTATCTTAGTTCGCCGATTGAAACGTGAAGCACTTGAAGCTTGGCGACCGGTTCTCATTGAAATTGGTGGACAGCCTCTTTTGTTTGCAAACGAAGATAAGACGCTGGCGCTTTCCTGGCCAAATATAGAACTAATAAAAGTTGCGGGGACGGTAGTGAAGAGAAAACGTCGGGAAATGATATTGTGATTAATAACGCATTTAATTTTGTCTTCAAACTCGTTTTTATTAGTGAAATTATGATTTGAAATATCTATTAATATATAGAAAGTAATTTTACCGAATATATCTACACCAAATACGTTCTCCCAAAGCTTCAAACTTGTAAAATAGCAATCGGGAACAGGGACGGTAGTGAGATTTTGGGTAGGAAATGGGTCACAGAGTTTAAATAAATAAAAGAATATGCATGAAAAATTGATTTTAATAAGATTACATATCAATAAATTTAAGTCCTTAACTATTACATCTCCAATGCTGTGATAACCTAGTTTAATTGTACAGGGAAAGCAAATGTCATGATTTCTGAGAATGTCCCCTAGGCAGTCTGGTAGTTTTTTGTTTATCTGTTCAGTTTTGATAGGAGTTATCATGAGCCTACAAAGAGAAGTTTTCTCAGTTGGTTAAGTTACCTACAAAAAACTGAGCCAAAATATGTAATTCCTCACCTCTTTTTCCTCTGTTTCCTCTTCTTTTTTTTAACTTACCCTAAGTTTAAATGTTTCGAAAGAATTAACATTTTTCACCTGTTGTTGAGTTTATAATGAAACATTGTATTGTTGGTGAGAGCCTGTCAACCAAAAGAAGATTTTAACCACTTTGGTGCCAGTAAGGCTGTCTACTAACTTATTATTGACCCTCACAAAACGTTTTTGATCTATAACATTTGAGGTAGGGACTAGAACAAAACTACATGGCCATACGATATATTATTAATGATCATACCAGCTGAGTTAAAGTCCTTAATCACACAAATATGTTTTCAGGCAGTGTTGGAGCTAGCCTAACTCAAGTAAGGCATTTTGCTGATGCTCCGCCGCCACAAACTAAGGTGTGTATAACCTATTGTCATATAGCATCCAATTATAAAGAAGGGTAACCTGAGTTAAAGATTTACAAACAAGCTTGATATTGTAAATGTTGTTGGTCCCCCTAATAAATAAATAAAGGGTTTTATTTTATTTTATTCAATGTTTATTGCATAATTTTGGTGCATTGGTGATGATTTTATTACGATTGGATGTTGATTATTTTTTTAAACTTTATGTAAACTCTAGAACATGAACTTGCTGCAGGCTGAGGTATGTATTGGGGGGTACATATTTTTTAGTATGCATTGGGGATAAAACAATGTTTTAATCATTAAATGACTTATATAATAAAAAATTATGTGTACCTAGCCTAAAAAGAATGTGTGAGAACCCCTTAGGGAAAGTGTATGATTTTAATGTTGGTAAAAATTGTGAAAATCAGTAGTGTCATGGTGCTGGGACGCCATACTGCCACTGGTTTTCAAGATTGGTTGACTTAAAGGCCTTGAGAACAACTATTTTAGAGATTCCCAACATTAACAAATTGACAGGAACCATTTTCAAAGTTGAATAATTAGCTGTATTATTGAAAATATCAAATACCACACTTTCTTTTTAATGAATAAAACATTACTTATTTCCTGATACTTTCTCTGGAAAACGCCTTCCAAAAACATTAATATTTTACGTGTGATATGCAATTGCTGTTTTGTCTACTGTCACCACACAGTTGGTGATTGAGATAATTTTGGTACCTGTAAATATTTTATTCTTTTATCGTCGTTCTGTCTGTCCTGTCAACAGTATTCCCCTATTTAGTTTGTTTACATTTTTTGTTTTGGCTCATTTCACTATTGCTGAATTAGTGCGAATCCAGGTAAATGCAAGCGTGTAATGATGCATTTAGCGTAACTCGTTCTACGTCGCTCTGCCCCATGCGGCAAAATGCTCGCTGAATGTTTGGGCAAGTCGGATTCACCCTGATTCAGCGATGGTGAATATTAGCAGTGAACTCCCTGAATTGGTCTGAATTCCTTTTGGCTCAAGGGCGCTCAAGACAGGTCAGGGCAAATTCAGGCGATTGTGAGAGAGAATATGAATTCAGGAGATTGCAAGAGTGAACAAGGTGCATTTGGCATGACTCATTTAACATTATTCTCATAAGGTCTCGTTTGGCAAATTTTTCGCCGAACATTAGGGCAGGTCGGACTTGCATTAACACAGCAAAAGTGTAATCGATCCATCAATCCTCACTACCCCTAAGTGACAAGATCCAAATTACATGCTAATCGAGCAAAAAATTTAAGTCTCAATCCTACTGAAAACATCAATAGGCCATACATAAATTTATAAAATATAAGTAGGCACTTATTAGAAACAAAACAATTAATCTGTTGAGGTGTAATAATACAACGGTTCAATAATTAAATTTTTAATGATGATTTGAATTTTGGTATTACACTATAAATCATTCAATTGTCTTGGTTAAGTGTCGTGATTGAACTTCTCAAATTGACACTTTTCCCTTTAACTACATTTTTGTAACAAGCTCTTTGTTTTAGGCCAGAATTAATGACAAAAGATTTAGATAGCCCTCTCTAATTAGGCTATAAAATTATTTTCTCAGTAAATATATTTCCTGTATTTCGTTAAATTGCACACACATTAAATTGCACATTCGTTAAATAGCACATATTCAATAAATTGCGGCTTATTTTCAGACAAAGTTTGGTCCGCTTTCTGATGAGGACCGTATCTTCACCAACTTGTATGGCCGACACGACTGGAGGCTGAAGGGAGCTCTCAAGCGAGGGGACTGGTACAAGACCAAAGAAATACTGCTGAAGGGGCCTGACTATATCATCAGTGAGTTTGTTGGAGAGAAACCTATAGCCTAAAGCCTAGTAATATATTCTCAGAATGGTTGCAGTTCTTAAATACAAAACTTTGGCTCAATAATTTCTTACATGGTAATTAAGCTACTGGGAAGAAAGGGTACACTCATCAAAATCCTATATCAATATTTTTTTAAGGTTAGTTTATATGGATTTTTTTTTGTTCGAAAGGAATGGGTACACTCATCAAAATCCTATGTCAATATTTTTCAATGTTAGTTTACATGGATATTTTTTTCATTCCAAGGGGAAGAGCTTTTAAGCGGTGCAGGTACTATTGCATATGTTTTTTATATGTACAACACATTTTATAATTTTGCAGATGAAGTAAAAACGTCCGGCTTGAGGGGTCGTGGAGGTGCAGGTTTTCCAACAGGAATGAAATGGAGTTTTATGAATAAGCCTTCTGATGGCAGGTGAGAGTAATATAGTGCAGACTATAGAAAATGTATGTTGTAAAGCAGTATGAGTTTAATTAGATTAATGATCTTTTTACTGATTTTGACTTAACTTATTCTTTAGGTGTTGGATCTTGTTTTGATCAAGTTTAACCCATGTAGGCCTACAGTATATACAAACTTGAAACCATGCCTTACTTTATTTATTACATGTTACGATATATTTAAAAAAATTCATGTAATGAATTCACCAAGGAAAATATGACATACAATGCCTGCATAAGACTTCAAGTAAAGTCAAAACTGCAGTAGCATCTAGCGATTGCAATATTATCATGTTGGCAATAAGGTATTTAAACCATATGTTAATACCCAGATTTCTTTTCTAAGATGTAGGGGTAGATTCAAGATTCAAGATCTTTATTGGCCAAACAATAACAATTGCTACATTAGGCTTCGTCTTATGAACTAAATAACATTGAAATAACAAAATAAACTATATGTAGCATAACAGTAGACATGTTGAGATGTTTCAATTTACTTACTAGTTAAGAAAATATATTTATCAATAAAATTGCTTTTCCTTGGCCTGTTTCTCATTATGCGATTTTTGTCGTTCTGGCAAAATGTTGGATGTATAGGAGTAGATTAGGTGAAGCAAAGAAATCAATGGAACATAGTGTAGAACGGTGTGTACGTAAGTAGGCTACAACTCTATGACCCTTCATCAGAGCCTTTCACATTACGTGACAACAATTTTTTGTTAGGCCGACGCCCGGGGGCAGTCTGATGGTATCACTGCTTTGTTCAATGGCGAATTGTAATCTCCCATCACAACTGGCAACATTGGAGTGCAGGAGAACCTCGATCAACCATCGCTCTTTTAACTGTCACTCTCTGTCACCACGATTGTACTTTTAATGTGTCATAATATACGCTATAAAAACAATGAACAAGTAAAACTTATAGCATAGCAGTTCTGTTTTACTATTGCTTGTGCGCAGTTTAATGATAAACATGTATTATCCACTTATTCAGGGTATAAATTCTTCCAAAACCATTTAAATCTTCACTTACTGTTTAGGTTTATAATGAAATTTCTATTATCCGTCTATTCTCTTAACCGTCTAACTCTCGGTCCCAAGGGTGACGGTTAACAGAGTTTCCACTGTATATGATCAAATGGATGCCTTCACACTGTCTGACTGTTTCAGAAGGTTATTCCGGCATCCGACATTTTGCCGAAACGGCCAAATTCAACTTTCCTGAAACAAGCCCTAGACTTGACTTTCCGCTTTCAGAATCGACTTAAAACGCTCTGTGTTGCCCGCAGGCCGAAGTACCTGGTGGTGAACGCGGACGAGGGGGAGCCAGGGACATGCAAGGATCGTGAGATCATGCGCCACGACCCACACAAGCTGGTGGAGGGCTGTCTGATCGCTGGCCGCGCGATGGGCGCGCGAGCCGCTTACATCTACATCCGCGGCGAGTTCTACAACGAGGCCAGCAACATGCAGGTCGCCATCAGCGAGGTACGTCTGTTTTATCGAAATGCTAGTCAGCATCAGTGAAGTAAGGCCCGTTTTCACTACGCCAACTGAAGAGGCAATCGGCATGAGACAGTCCAATGCCAAAAACATATTGGCAGCGTTTGTACTCTTCTAACCTAATCTTTATTAATGAATATTTAAATATTAACTATAAATTGATCTAATAGTTATTTATAGTTATTTTTGGCATTGTGTCGTCACGGCTGAAACGTGTACTTGCTGTAAATAGATTTTTGATATTGGACTGTCCTGTGCTGGTTGGCTCTTCAGCTGGCATCGTGAAAATGGGCCTATTTTAATTAAAAGGTCCTTAATCTACCTTTTGGAAGGGGAAGGGATAAAAAAGTAAATGAATGCACTAACCAGAGCAACAAGGGCTATTAAACTCAGTATTATATAGGCTACCTTTAGCCCAGGAACTGCTCAAAACACAGAACTGGATACCCTCTTTCAACATGGCTTTTTTTTACTTTTAACAGTTCACTCACTGTCACACCTTCAATTTTGCGTATTTATTTGAACTGAATATTAATTTAATTTTTTTTTAATTTCTATAGTCTAAATTTAATTTTTCAATGTGCTTTAGCCATCAAGTCTGAGTGGTGGATTTTAAAATAAGTACTGAAACAATCAGTACTACTTTTTTATGAGTTTGCCTTACCAATTTGTTAGTAAAATCTCGGTCAGCGTTTATCAAACCTACACTCAACCAGAGCTGGTATGCAAGGCCACCAAACTTGCCCATTCTTAGTTTAAATTGCTTGCTTAAGGGTTAATAAAATTTATTACTGCATGAATAGTTGTGACATTATCATCGATTCATCTATGTGCCTAAAACTGTCATTCATTTTTAGGCCTACCAAGCGGGCCTGATTGGCAAGAACGCGTGCGGCTCTGGCTTTGACTTTGACGTGTTCATGCACCGCGGCGCCGGCGCCTACATCTGCGGCGAGGAGACGGCGTTGATCGAGTCCATCGAGGGTAAGCAGGGCAAGCCAAGGCTCAAGCCGCCGTTCCCGGCCGACGTAGGAGTGTTCGGCTGTCCCACCACCGTCAGCAATGTGGAGACCGTCGCAGTTGCTCCTGTGAGTAAAACCCTCCCGATGATTTAAACTTCAGTAGGCTTTTTTTCACGTGTAGGTGTGGATGGTTTGGGTAATTTATCTGAAAAGAGTTGCCTTCCCACCGAAGGTTTCTCCATGTCTTAAATCAATAGGAAATATTTTCTAGCCATGTTTGGCTTATACCTTTATCAGAGTGTTTACCCGTCCTCCAAGTCATACTTTTGATCTTAAGGCCAAACACTGTGGTAACACTGTAAAGTTTTCTGACCACTGAACCATAATATGATTTTTTCATTTTTACAAATGCAGGATTTTAACCCAAATGTGCTAAGTTAAGTTTTTGTGGAATCTGAAAATTGAGACTCATCTACAATTAAGCTTATTTATTTAGTTAATTTTTACACTAAATTGATTTTTTTGTGGTTCTTTAAGTCCTAATTAGTGTTTTGTGATTTGTAGTAGTATTTTCATATCATGTCTTCCAAAATATCTGTCATGGCCCACCTTTAAAGTCCCCCTTTGTTTCTGCCACTTACATTGTAGACAGTAGACTTTTTCTGTTAGACAAATTTAATGGCAATAAAATTTGTATGTCTTTGTGCCCTAAGAAACAAGTAATCCCAGTTAAGACAAAAACCATGAAAATAGTTGAGGATCAATGTCTTAGATCATAAATGGATAGGATGTGTTTTTTTATCGTAACAAGGCCCTGTTAAATTGTCTTTGAAAATTCCACGCCCATGTACTGGTGAATGAATATTGAATCTATTCACAGTCGCCGATGTTGTTGCACATAATTCCATACATATTTCTATTCAAAATTAAGTAAAATTCTTAACAGCTTACTTGCAAACAAAATAACCACTAAACACTCCCCGTTGCCTCGTTGCAGGCCATTTGTCGACGAGGCGGCGCGTGGTTCGCGGGGCTGGGCCGGCCGCGCAACTCCGGCACCAAGCTGTTCAACATCTCGGGCCACGTGAACACACCGTGCACCGTGGAGGAGGAGATGTCCATTCCGCTGAAGGAGCTGATCGAGCGGCACGCGGGCGGCGTCCTGGGCGGCTGGGACAACCTGCTGGCGGTCATCCCGGGCGGCTCCTCCACCCCGCTCATACCCAAGAGGTGGGTGGCCGGCCGGTGGTCTTGAACATCTTGAAAGTCCGGAATCAGTTCTAGAACCCCTCATATCCAGCCACCATGAGACCGACCCTTGGTCGGATAACGATTTGGCAGGATAAAACATCCTTCTAGCTATGTGCTAGGCACTACATTGGTATCAGAGTGATAACACATCCGTAAGCTAGGAAAAATATACTTTTTGATATTGGCCTCTAAGAAGTGGTAAAACTGAGGCCTTAGCCTCCTTTTAGACGGAAGGGCTCAAAGGGTTTAAACAAGTCAATATTTATAACAATAATAATATTTTTTTCATGAGCACACATCAGAAAGATTTTTAAAATCCCTCCATTTCAAATTGTTGAAATAGATTCGGAACATTGGTTGGCAACATGTAATCTGTGGGTGGATCTAGAAAAACCTGTTCCCCAAGGGAAGCTGTCCTTTATCCGTAAAATTTCTTCATATGTCAATATTTCTGTCAATCTGCAAGTGGATTTACCGTTTGTCGTTTGGCAGTGTGTGCGAGGACGTGATGATGGACTTTGACGGGCTGGTGGCCGCCCAGACCAGCTTGGGCACCGCGGCCGTCATCGTCATGAACAAGCAGACCGATGTCATCAAGGTACGATTGGCTATTAGCTTGTGTGTTTCTTCCTTGTACTTGGGTGTTAATTAATAGAAGTTTCAACCCTTTTTCCTGGTGGAATCAAGCAGATTAACAGCTGTGATAAAATTTCAACTGTGAATCTCTTGAAAAAATTAGCTTAAATATGCCAAAAGAAGAAAAAAATATGTTAAATATTATATTGCTTACACAAAATGATAGTTATCATAAATAAATTTAATGGTGAATGTCCCATCAGTGTTTTTTTTTACAATGGGAAATGAAAGTATATGGCATAATGTTAATTGGATTGGTTATTGGAAATAAGGCAACTAAGGTTTAAGTATAAAAATATTGAATTAAATTTTTTTTATTATCATTTTGTTGTTGTTGACGAATGATTAATTTAACTTAACCGGATAGCCATTATGACATTTGAACTGGTGTTTCACATTGCCAAAATTAACCTCCTCAAGCCCTTGTGACTGAAGTGCCTTGGGAACTCGGTCCGCCATTCCAAACCAGTGAATGAGTGAATGGATGAATGAATATTAGCATCCCCAGAAACACTCCTTGAATACAAAGTTGCGAGAGGGTTTCCTCCACTGGTCATTACAGTAATTTCTGACAGTGACGCTCTCCCTCGCAGGCCATCGCCCGGTTGATCATGTTCTACAAGCACGAGTCGTGCGGCCAGTGCACACCGTGCCGCGAGGGGATCAACTGGATGAACAAGATGATGTACCGCTTCGTCGACGGAAACGCTCGCCCCGAGGAGATCGACATGCTCTGGGAGCTCAGCAAGCAGATCGAGGGCCACACCATCTGCGCCCTGGGAGATGGCGCCGCATGGCCCGTGCAGGTGTGTACAGTTCGCGTCAAACGATATGGCCTAGGTTGTTCATAAGCTCAGTGGTAAAATTAACATCAGTCTTTTGGTGTACGTGGCCTTGACATTTGATGAATCCTATAAAAAGCGGATCGCTGCTCAGTATGATCGTGTTCAATTTTTGAATTTCTTTCTTGTCCCACAAACTCACCAATTCGTTTTGCTCTGATGCTGAAGAGAAAACTTACTTGCATGAAAACAGCGATGTAATAAAAAAGTTAAAAAAAATATTGAGTTAGAAGTAAAGACAGTTTTACGAAGCTTGTTTGGAAAGTCACACAGTCCGAACAAAAGAGAAAATAAAGTTAAAAGTAAACAAAGTTTTTTAGTAAACTTGGAAGTTAATAAAAAATCGATATTACAGTGTTGGATTTTATTATAATAATTATGTTTGTTTTGGTCCAATATTATATTACAGTTCACACCATAAGTTGATAAACAATTTTACAGTGTTAGAAAGTATGGATTGTCTCTCTCAGCCATTAGACTTGGTAGCTCCGTATCACACAAGCTTGGCTCCCTCTCAGTCCCAGAATGCAAGCCAGAGAAATCAGGTTTATGAAGCAAATAAATGAACATAATTATTAAGGCTTAACTCATTTATATGCAGGTTTCATTTATATTACTTTGTAGTGTGGTTTGTGGACTTGACTGACAAGTGATTAGGAATTTTCAGGGTCTTCCTCATCCCAAGGTTTTAGTGTCATGTATTTCTTTCTACCGTAAAATTACAATAAATAACCTATCAAAGATGAATCTGAAGAAATGGTTTCTTACTTTTAATGTTAGTATACTTAAAATTTCTGGTTTTTTAGGGACTTATCCGTCACTTCAGACCAGAGATCGAAGAAAGGATGAAGACCTTCCATGAGCAAAAGAAAGTTGCTTCTCAGAATTGAATATAAGCTATTAACCGCTAGAAGCCGGCAAGGCTAGGTAATCAAAGCAGTGAAAACCACCATAATCGCAATCATATTTATTATTTCCGCACATTTACTCTTGTGGTTTTCCTGGCAAAAATTAAATGTTCTTGGTTTTGTACAGTATTAAAATTATTTCCCTTTGTTTCTTTGATTTATATTATTCCTGCAGCCTTAAATCTATATCCCTACTTCATGTGTTGCGTCAAACGACCCTAAGTATCATGCCGTTTTCATGATTTTGCAGAACTTAATCAAAAATGTTGCATTTAAAGTTTTCATTACTCTAAACGACAGTTGATTAAGGAAGGCTCTAGGCCAGGATTTTAATATTTGGAATAAGTCTGTGAAGTTGGCATACCCAAATTAGCTTAACCACTTCTAATCATGCCAATCGTTAGTTCCTCGTTAGTTCTCGATAGTTCTTAAATTTTTTCGTTAGTTCTCAAAAAATAAAAAAGTTATGACTCATACAAAGTGGTTACGCTAACTTCACACCAACAAATTCCAGCACGCACCTTAATTTCCATGCAAATGTTACAGTCTATATATCAGTCGTTAGTTATTCGTTAGTTCTCGATAGTTCTTCAATATTTCCGATAGTTCTTAAAAACAAAAAAGTTATGACTCATACAAAGTGGTTATGCCAACTTCACACCAACAAATTCCAGCACACACCTTAATTTTCATGCAAATGTTAAAGTCTACATATCAGTCGTTAGTTCTTCGTTAGTTCTCGATAGTTCTTCAATTTTTCCGTTAGTTCTCAAAATATAAAAAAGTTATGACTCATACAAAGTGGTTACGCTGACTTCTCACTCGCAAATTCCAGCACGCACCTTAATTTTCATGCAAATGTTAAAGTCTATATATAATTAGTTAGTTCTTCGTTAGTTATCGATAGTTCTTCAATATTTCCGATAGTTCTTAAAAAACAAAAAAGTTATGACTCATACAAAGTGGTTATGCTAACTTCACACCAACAAATTCTGGCACGCACCTTAATTGTCATGCAAATGTAAAAGTCTACATATCAGTCGTTAGTTCTCGATAGTTCTTCAATTTTTCCGTTCGTTCTCAAAATATAAAAAAGTTATGACTCATACAAAGTGGTTACGCTAACTTCACACTCGCAAATTCCAGCACGCACCTTAATTTTCATGCAAATGTTAAAGTCTATATATAATTAGTTAGTTCTTCGTTAGTTCTCGATAGTTCTTCAATTTTTCCGTTAGTTCTCAAAAAATAAAAAAGTTATGACTCATACAAAGTGGTCACGCTAACTTCACACTCGCAAATTCCAGCACGCACCTTAATTTTAATGCAAATGTTAAAGTCTACATATCAGTCGTTAGTTCTTCGTTAGTTCTCGATATTTCTTCAATTTTTCCGTTAGTTCTCAAAAAATAAAAAAGTTATGACTCATACAAAGTAGTTATGCTAACTTCACACCAGCAAATTCCAGCACGCACCTTAATTTTCATGCAAATGTTAAAGTCTACATATCAGTCGTTAGTTCTTCGTTAGTTCTCGATAGTTCTTCAATTTTTCCGTTAGTTCTCAAAATATAAAAAAATTATGACTCATACAAAGTGGTTACGCTGACTTCACACTCGCAAATTCCAGCACGCACCTTAATTTTCATGCAAATGTTAAAGTCTATATATAATTAGTTAGTTCTTCGTTAGTTATCGATAGTTCTTCAATATTTCCGACAGTTCTTAAAAAACAAAAAAGTTATGACTCATACAAAGTGGTTATGCTAACTTCACACCAACAAATTCTGGCACGCACCTTAATTTTCATGCAAATGTTAAAGTCTACATATCAGTCGTTAGTTCTTCGTTAGTTCTCGATGGTTCTTCAATTTTTCCGTTAGCTCTTGAAAAATAAAAATGTTATGGCTCATACAAAGTGGTTATGCTAACTTCACACTCGCAAATTCCAGCACGCACCTTAATTTTCATGCAAATGTTAAAGTCTACATATCAGTCGTTAGTTCTTCGTTAGTTCTCGCTAGTTCTTCAATTTTTCCGTTAGTTCTTGAAAAATAAAAAATATTACCGCTCATACAAAGTGGTTATGCTAACTTCACACAAGTAAATCCCAGTACGCACCTTAATTTTCATGAAAATGCTTGTGTCAACATATCAATCGTTAGTTCTTCGTTAGTTCTCGATAGTTTTTCAATATTTACGATATCATAAAAAATAAAGAAGTTTTGACTCATACAAAGTGGTTACGCTAACTTCACATTATCAAGTTCCAGCACGCATCTTAATATTCATTCAAAATTTTAAAGATACACATCAATTATATATCATTTTTACATTTTAAAACTTAACATCTCAAAAACCGTAATTTTGATCAAAAGTGTACAAGAGACAAAAAACTGCGTAATTTTATATCCTACTAAATCTTATAAAGATCATAAATATAAAACGTCAGCTAACGGAGTTATTGCATTTTTTAACAGACATTGCTATAACCGTCATAAACAAGCATGTATTTTGTTGCAATAACTCCGTTAATTATAGTTTATATGGGTTTGTAGGAAATAAAATTATGTACCTTTTTTGTATCTTGTCCAGTTTCGGTAAAATTTAGGGTTTTTAAGATATTAAATTTTAAAACATGAAAATAGCTGCCATATTGAAATGGTATAAAGTAGAAACTTGATACTCTGCATTAAAATAGGACCTATTAGTCAGCATATATGTACGAAGTTTGAAGTTGATATCTGTAGTAGTTCCAAAGTTATGCAAAATCATGTTAAAAACACAGGCAGACCGACAGACGGATAACCGAGTATTTTAGAACCCATGTTGATAGGAACTTTTTTTCTTATTTTTGATGTAAGTAGCCATATTCCGAAGTCTGTAAGGGTTTTTCGTAAACACCCTGTATAATAAAGAAGTATTAATTTTAAATTCCTCTTATTATGATTAGAGGCTTTTGGCCCCTTAGAGCCTCTAGAATACATATAACGATGTTAATAAATATATTATTCGAGGTAAAATTTGTAGTACTTCAACTAGTAACAGCTCAAAATTTGATTCCCCATTTCCTAGACTAAGCAAAGTTGAACACACTATACACTGGTTGAAAGGCCTTCATTTCGTTACATCAAACTGTTAAATTATTACTTCTGGAGTCATTTTAGAGTAAGATCTCTAATTGACTCCTCAACCACCCATTCCACACATTCTATAACTTAAATAGCTTTATAAACTACAAAACCAGGTGAGATACATATAAATAAAGATTTGATTAAAAATAAACTGTAATTTTAATACATTTTTCATTACATTTGGACACAAATTTAAATTAAACTTGTATTACTGATAATGTTTTTCTTATACTGGAACACTTACAAACATTTGACAAAAGAAAAAATCCTCAAAAAACAAAATAATATTAATAATAATAATACGTTTGAAACTCATTAATAATAATGAGGTAATATTGAAGAACTATGGAGAATCAACAAAGAACTAACGATTGATATGTAAAAATTATCGTTCGCATTTAAATTAAGGTGAGTGCTGGAATTTAATAATGCGAGGTTAGCGTATCCACTTTATATTATTTATAACGTTTTTATTTTTTAAGAACAATCGGCAATATTGAAGAACTATCGAGAACTAACGAAGAACTAACGATTGATATGTAGACATTAAAATTAGCATGCAAATTAAGGTGCGAGCTGGAATTTTGCTAGTGTGAAGTTAGCATAACCACTTTGTATGAGCTGTAATATTTTTTATTTTTCAAGAACTAACGGAAAAATTGAAGAACTAGCGAGAACTAACGAAGAACTAACGACTGATATGTAGACTTTAACATTTGCATGAAAATTAAGGTGCGTGCTGGAATTTGCGAGTGTGAAGTTAGCATAACCACTTTGTATGAGCCATAACATTTTTATTTTTCAAGAACTAACGGAAAAATTGAAGAACCATCGAGAACTAACGAAGAACTAACGACTGATATGTAGACTTTAACATTTGCATGAAAAATTAAGGTGCGTGCCAGAATTTGTTGGTGTGAAGTTAGCATAACCACTTTGTATGAGTCATAACTTTTTTGTTTTTTAAGAACTATCGGAATATTGAAGAGCTATCGATAACTAACGAAGAACTAACTAATTATATATAGACTTTAATATTTGCATGAAAATTAAGGTGCGTGCTGGAATTTGCGAGTGTGAAGTTAGCGTAACCACTTTGTATGAGTCATAACTTTTTTTATTTTTTGAGAACTAACGAGGAACTAACGATTGGCATGATTAGAAGTGGTTAAGCTAATTTGGGTATGCCAACTTCACAGACCTATTAGGAATAGATGGGTAGGCAGCTAGCTTACCTTTGAAAGAGTTCAGGCAGGCCATAGGACACATGGAGTAAACACAACTAGCTGCCTATCCATCTATTCCTGAAATTAAACTATAGTTCTGAACAGCTGTACAGGTGGGTTGCAAAAAGTGGAAACTCCATCTGCTAAAACTATGCTTGTGTTGAACTGTCAAAACACTGTTTATGTCTTTAAGGCGCATTAACACTACAAAATTTCTGTTGCAATATTGTACCGAAAGTTGTCTTGCGCAATACATAACGTAATATTGAGTACTGTTGTTATTGATGAGAAAAAAACCTCTTCGACTGCAGCAAGCTCTGCAAGAACTTTTACCATCATATCACGTGTAATTTTGGTATCGATTTTATTTTAATGAAACCTTGTTTGGATTTAATATTTATTGCATAGAGCTTGCAGCATAAACTTTCATATTGTAAGGCCGCCTTTACTTAAACTTGTGATCATATTATGATTGATTGCCTTCACAACACAGATGTTTTAACGCCAATTCCGAGTACAGCGCACTAACTCACCCGCCAGTATGGCTGTCCAAAACTACAGCAGACTGTATAATATCACAGAATGAACTTGTCTGGAATCAGCTGAGTTTTAACATATTCCCTTGAACACTTATAAGTGTTTCTGTCTTCTGGCTTCGCACTAGAAAAATGCGTTGGAAAATGACGCAAGACAGAGATGGGGTTGAACTTGAACTCTGATAAAGATTTAACCATTATTAGATTTTAGTTGGAGGAAAATCATCAGCGACGCTGGCGTAATGACAATATCGTCTCAGAGTGCTGATATGAAATTATGTCGCTTCTGGATATGTATTTTTCAAAATATCGTACTGCTATGTATCAATTATAATGTTTCCCATTAAATTAGCCCATAGTTTAAATTTACTTACCACCCCAGTAAAATACTAATAGTATAGAGTTAAATAAGAACTCGGAAAAAAAATTTTACAGAATGTATTTATTTACAAAACTATTCTAATATATACATACATTACACGATGGATATTAACAGAAAAGCAAAATTAAGAGACCAATTCTGCCCTTGTCTTCCCAATGACTTTGGGCATTTTCTTGTTGGTTGAATCCTCCAGTTCTCTCTGCTTGTAGTAGTGAGGAGCAACTTCCAACAGCCACTTGCTCTCGATCTCTGTCACCTAAAGCACATTAAAATTGTTTAAAAAAAGTGCCTGACAAAATGACTGCAATTATTTGGAAGGCTATGCAGTCTCACAGTCAGGATGATTGTTCGTTCTTCAGTAATACTACTGTTATTGTTTCCGTTGACTCAAGACACATTTGTATACTGATAAAAAAACCTTTTTGATTGGCTTTTGCCTGTTTCAAACCGTAATGGCCATAGGGCCATATCTCCTCTGTAGGAGAGGACATTTCTGTGGTTTTTTTTTATTCTAGGACATACAAAACGCAGATTTCTGGGGGTGCCCAGCACCCCCTCATTTTTCGTGGAATTCATTGCAGGGAGAATTTTTTTTCAAACATTATTTTGAATGAGCTAGAGGGGAAGTTATTAAATAAATAAACAGCTAAGTGGGATATCTGAATAGGAGTTTGACATTTATGACTACATAATACTCCCTTTATTTTATGTTAAGTGAACTGACACTCTTAAAGATTGTGGCCTAATTCCGCCAAAGCCTATATAAATTTTGATCAAGTTAGAATGTGTAAACCTGGATAGTTAATTATATCTTTGCTATTGCAGTGAAGAAAATAACTATTTTTCAACTTGTTATTGGCAATGCTTGATGTTAAGGTTTCCAAACAATAAACGAATAACTAGAGCTGTAAATCATTTAAAATGGTGAGTGAAATATACTGAATAACGGATATAAAATGTTATGGCAACTTATAAAACTCTGCTATTTAGAACAGAATTGCTTTGCAATTCATTAAATTTCTTTCTATTTCGTGATTTTGATACCCACCTGCCTCATGAATTCTTTGGTCGTGAACACCAGTTCGTGGTAGATGACCCACCGAGGCAACTCTTCGAACAAGCAGCTGTTAGGATGAATCATGACTGTTTGGTTATGCTTGACTGTCTTGTAATGGCCACCCTTGGACAACCGAGCGACATGGTAGAAGTAGCCTGAAGTAATTGCCTATAAAACAAAGTTACAGTGGGTTAAGCGTTGAGGTAGCTTCAGGTGGTTGACTGTGATGAGCACACAAATGTGGGCATTTCTGTTTCCAAAATATCATTTACGCTCATGTACAGTCCTTAAAAACATCTGTTCATTCAGCCAGCTGCACCGGAGCTATATTCCTAATATGTTAATTTGTTATAATCAGGAGGACAAAATCCAACAAATGCAGCGCGCCTTGGCTGCTTGCCAAGCCTTGGCTGCTTGCCAAATTAGCATTATTAATTATTGTAGTTAGTCAACATTATATATAAAAATTAAGCGAAGAAAGCCCTGAAAAACATAAAGTTTTGACATTTCAACAAAAACATTTCATTTACCCATTTCAGCTGAAGTTCAGCAGACAATTTGATGAGTCAAGTTTTTCCTATCTACGTAATTTTGTGCTCCCAATTAACACGTTCGCTACCGAGCGTCAACTATAGTTGACGCTAGACCAATCGCTACTGACCGACTTCTATAAACAGACTTTCATCAGAGACCAAACACAGTCATGTGGACATCGCCATAGACCAAAAGTACCAAAATACTTTTTTCCACAGATGTCTAAATAAGTATGATCACCGCTAACTTCACCAAAGAAAGTCATTTTATTCCGGGGACTCTCCTGTGGACCAACACACAAAAACCAAGTCGAAAAAGTAGACCGATACGAAGTAAAACGCAATAATAACAGTGAGTCCACGTCAACAATAGTTGACGTCGGTCCACTGGGATGGACCCGTGCGTCTACTATAGTTGACGTCGGTCTGTGGGGAAGTTAAGCACGTCAACCATACTTGACGTCGGGCTGTGGAAATGGCTTTTTCTTAACATGTCGGTAGCGAACGTGTTAAACAGTTACATGGCTCTACCCAAGTTTGCCGACAGCAGTCACCGACCTTTCTGATATTGACAGTCTCCGTGGGGTTCGACACCAGCTCCATCTCCACTCTCTGCATCAGCCCGATCAGCTGTTCCCTCACGTCCCGTGCCCTCTTCATCGACCTTGAACAATAAATGCTTACTGATTAAATTAGGCTAATTTAGTATTTTAAAAAATATATTTTGGTAGTTTAATAAACAATTTACCAATTGACAGTACACTCCTGATTACCAAACACCTGGTTATCTGAGACTTTGGGTTGTCAAAGGCAGCTCTATGCTTAAAATATTTGTCAAACGTAAAATTGAAAATTGTTATAACGTCAAAAAAATTATATTGTATGTCCACACGAAATCAATTATTTGTAACTTAAAATATCTAAAAGAGTCCTTTATAGTTGAGGGCACCAAATACGGCGGGTGATTGAGTGCACTGCTGACAAAACTTTTGTCTATCATCAGTTTTTGGGTAGTTGATCAACTATGATCATACATAAATTTACACGTGAAAGGTCCTGAAAAACGTAAACAAAGTTTTGACAATTCAAAAAAATATTTCATTATACTTCATTCAGTGAGAGTGTAAAAAGTGAAGCACCGCCGACTGCATCAGTGGTAATGTTGGCAGGCTGTGTCACATGAGTAGCTGATATTATTCTTAATATCATATAGAATATTTTCATTTGAAATCACTAAGGGGAATGGCTGTGAACCATCCCTGGGAACATATGGACAGCCTCTTCTCTGATTGGTTCTTTTCTATACAAATGTAATTTAAGGGGAGGGACTTTACTTTACACACTCACTGTCACTGAATAAAGTATAGTCATTTCATCTGAGGTTTAGCACACAATTTCTTGAGTTTATAGTTTTTGCCGCCAGCCCTATTTCGTGCACTCTACTCAAAACTCTGTTTATTTGTAAAAGTATGACCTGTACCATAGCCATCTCTAGTAATAAGGCCGCGGCCTTCGACCTGGCAACGCCGCTGTTCAATGGTTTTTTGCATGGTAAAAACCCTTACAGAGCCAGCTGGTTTCATGTAAACAAAAGATAGTGACAAGAGAGTATGGATAAACAAATCAGCTGAACCCTTAGGCGCGCTGTTGCCATTTACTAGCGCTGCAGCCTTGTTTCTAGAGATGGCTATGCCTGTACGCCATTACATAGTGTTATTTTTACATCCTAACCTCAAAAGAAAGAGACCTCCATCAGTGGCTGGGCGTGAAGTTTTTGCTAGGTCTGCAAAGGACAGTTGTGTATGTACTCAAGTATGAATAATAATAAATAAATAACTGAGTATCCTTTCATTTAGCATCGTTTTATTCGATCTACTAGTTTCGACACTTAGGTCATTTTCAAGATCTGAAATAAAATAAACTGAAATGAAATAAAATAAAAGAAATGAAATAAAATGTACTCAAGTATATTTGATCATTGTATTCACACAGATCATTGATCATTCCATCTTGTATTAACAGATGAAAACAAGTATAAAAAGAACTTAAAAAATACTTGATCAACAAGTGTTTTTATATTCTAAAAGAATGTTTACCTAGTGAAAACTAAACCTAGCCTAACAAACTTTGCTTGACTGACCATCTCATCCTACTTTCTACAACCCTCCTATCTTAAACCTCAGTTTCAGACAAAGACAAAATACAGTGCTACTGTGAACTACACCTTTGACTGGTTCCATGTCACATTTGTGTGGTTTTCTGTATCTGTAGAAAAAAAGTATAATTATCGTCCACTGAAATTTTACCCACATCTTTTTTTGCCATATTTTAAGATCAAGATCAGAAAATTTGGTGTAACAGAAAAATGTTATTACTATTTACAATATTGACATCCTTCACAAGGGAAAAGTTCACCATCCTCCTCTATCGTGGTAAAACCTTTGGGAAAGAGAATGTTAAACTGCTATTACTTAAGGTGACCATTCACGTATGTGTTTTGCACGCTGTTCATTGCTCGTCATGCAATTCTACAACATTGGTCTTATGCGCCGTGCCGTACGTTTGTGGGCTTCAGCGTGCGCAGCACGTCTCATAAGACCAATGTTGAGACGTTGAATGGCATGCAATGCACGGTTTGCGGGGCACGTACGTGAATAGTCGCCTTTACTCTTCTGTTGTTTTGAGCCTCTTTCTCCTCCCTCTTCATTGTATTTTCAGTTTCCAAGCCAAAATGTAGCTCAAATAAAATGGTTAAATTACCTTAATGGCTCCTATGGTTCTATGGCTTTGAAAAATCTTTATTAAAGCGACTTTTACAAAAAGCTATAGGATGGCTATTCAGGTAATTTAACCTTTTTACATCAGGTCTCTTCTGATAAAGTAAAATGGTTAAACAACCTAAACAACAGTCCTATGGTTTTGTAAAAGCAACTTTTACAAAGCCATAGGAATGTCATAGGTAATTTAACCTTTTTACTTTAGCTCCATCTTCCGTTGTTTTGTATTGTGATTGATTTAAAAACTCAAATTATTCTTTAAATGTTGTTACTGTGGAAATTATTTCATTGTAGTTTGCTGGTTGTACATCTGATGAAAATTATTATCTGACTTTTGAAAAGTGTCTAGAGGGGCTTGTCATAACAAAGAGAACCTGCATAATGCCAAATGTGCAAACTATAGGGTTGGGTAAGAGGTAACGTCCTCTGTAGCAAGCTAAGATAGCTCAGTGAATGTAATACTGCTCTAAAGTGGTTGTAGTCCTTACTTCAAATCTTATTTTGCACCTATACTTTTTAAGCATTGAAAGTAAGTTGTAGTTATGTTTCGAATATACACAGCACTATGTAGTTCTATGTTGTATTTGGTTACTTAAATATTTAAGCATGATTATATGTAATAATTTTTATGGACATGTATGTTTTATTTTGGTGATTTAAAATTATGCAGCGCAAATCAGCTAGCAAACTAAGTAATTTCTCTTGCATGTTCTCTTAACTTTATGAAGAGCCCTTCTGGAATCTAGTTGAGCTTTTGGCATAATATTTTAAAACAACTGGGTGATCATGTCCCTCTGGGTGTTGAATAATGTAATGTTGCCATCACGTCTTAAACCCCTAACAACACCCCACCAGCAACCCTATGATATCCAGACCTGCCACCCACCAGTGGGTCCCATGGGGCAGTGGGTCGAGGTAAAACTCGGAGGTGAATCTTGATGAGGCGAGTATACATACCACTTATAACCTGAGGTATGAGGCGAATATACATATCTGTACTTTTTTCCACTTCCATATATTTCCACTCGAGTCTCCACCTTTGGGTATACCTCACCTTTGACTTTTCATTTCTATTTCATTCATTCTCTCTCAGGGGTTCTCAATCCTAGATAATTTTGTTTCTTAACCTATCCTTCTCACTTATCCTTCCTTCCCTCCCATCTTCCTCCTTCTGTCTCATTCCACCTTAGACTAATTGCCATTATGATTCTATTTCCAGCAGTGAAACGATAGCGTCAATTAGTCAAGATGGAATGATACAGAAAAAAGAAGATGGGAGGGAAGGAAGGATAAGTGAGAAGGATAGGTTAAGAAACAAAATTAACTGGAAGGATTGAGAACCCCTGAGAGAGACAGAATTAAATAGAAAAGAAAAGTCAAAGGAGTCAAGATATATACCAAAAGGTAAGGACTTCAATAATACTTTAAAGTAAAAAAAAAAAAATTACAATGGCCTGTATTGGAAAGTATTGAAATCACCTGTATTGGATGAAGTTCTCGTAGCACCACTGGGTGGAGTGGTCCGTGTCCGCCCATTGCTTGTACACGTTGAGCAGCACGAGATGGTCGCCGCCGGGGACGAAGAAGTTCTTGCGCGCCGTGTCCGCGTGGATGATCTTGTCCTTCGGCCGGTAGAAGATGGCGGAGTTCACCGACAACATGGCCGCGATGCTGACGATCTCCTCGCTGCACTTGTACCTAAACACAAGCTACTGGATCACTTGGGAGTTATTTAAGTTTGTACATTTGTAGGTACGAATAAAATCTCTCAAATATTTGTAAAAAAGGAAGGGTGAAATTTTTTATTAGGTAACCAAGGCGATCATAATAGATATTTATGTATTGACACACAAAGTAGGTCTTTTTCGCTTGAGCAAAACAGTTACTGTGTTCAAATTTTAGTGAAAGCGAGTAAAACACTTTACATGCGAAGTACATATACAACATTTTTCCTACACCTGCAGTTTTTGATTCCCAAACTACTAACACAATCATAGTTATTCACCTCCATCGTAGATGAATGTACTTTGAGGTTATAAACAAGTTGAGCTCAGTCAAATCAAAACGGAAGTGGAACCGACGGAGCCAACAACCTGATTGGCTAGAGCGCGGTGGGGAAAAATGCAATCAGCTGGTAAGCGATAAAGTAAACCATCAGCACACCACCGGCAGTGGTGAGCTGGCAACAAAGAAAACTTTCTCGCTTGCTCCTTAGCAAAGAGATGTTTTACAATTGGTTTTCAGCATGTAAACTGGCAGTTTACATGCGGTTTTAGGAAAAATTACATGACATTGTGTTATTCAGATACAATTTGATTTTAGATAGAACTTGATTGTCTACCTGATTTGAATAGAGGGCAAAGATGCTATAACACGAGGACTACAGTAAACATAAATGACTGCCATGACAAAACGTTTTGTCTTTTGTTGTCACACAGCTGTCGAAAGACAAATTTTGTATAATGTTATAAACAGAATAGACACACACCAAAATTTAACCTCAAAAACAAGACAAAAACATTTTGTTACAGCTTTGTAAGGCCGGCCTAAATTATGTAACTACTTATTAATTAGTAATTACAATAAGCCTTTATATTAAATCGGTGAATGACCATTTTGAGGCACCTATTTAGCAAAGCTACTTCTTGATTTTTAATTTTCTCTCAACCAGCAAATCTAGATACACCACGATCTACATAATTTGATTAATTCTCATCTAGACTCAATTGTCCAACTTCTTACAGATGTCAGAGTTATACCTATTTCAAAAAACATAATAAGTAACAAAAACCTTTCGATAAATAGTATCAGCAAGCAGGCCACTCACTTCTCGGAAGCGATGAGCATCTTGGCCATCATGGGGTCGAGGGGGAACTCGGCCATGCGGCGGCCGAGCTTGGTCAGCTCCCCGTGGTGGTTCAGCGCCCCCAGCGCGTACAGCTGTTCCAGCGCCAGCACCTGCCGACAGCAAACACGGACTTTCAGAATGTTCAGAACCCCATAAAAAATTGAGGAACGGAAAATTTCACATTTGCTTTTGACTGTATGAGTGTAACTCCTAAACATCGAATAGTTATGGGTTGTAACAGTGATATGGGCAAAGTTCCATGTCTGCATGTCTGCATGGATGATCTTATCTTTGGGGTACAGGAGAAACTCTGAATTTTTTAGGAAATTATTTTTTGAACTTTTTTTGTTTCTCAGTTGACAAAAATTAATTAAATGGGTTGTAAATGCGTACAAGGTGTAAAAACTAAAATACACTTCCATTTGAAGGTTTCCCTTTTTCTAAAAAACTTTTACTGTAAGCTACTATGAACAACAATTTTCCCATCTATCTAGCGATCAATTATTTGTCAGTAAGTTTACCAAATACGAAAGTACTAAAACAAACACTATTGTTTCCTAAACCACGATTTCAAATTCAATGATGATCTCTGATACAAATCAAAATATCTTTATTCGTACTAGTATGACGGTACAGATTGGTGTCAGTAAATATTACAACCTTAAAAATTAATCAGCAAAAAAGTCCTTTCTAAGATGAATTTACAAAATTTACTAAAACTACAAATTTTACCTCTTTTTATTATGATCACAGAAACGAGAAAACATCATCAATTTTATATAGTGGTCTGTCTGACATGTACTGTCTGACCAAACACAGCAATTAATCAGTTGACTGATTGATTGATTGATTGATCGTAGTTAACTGGTAATTATGACCAATAGTCAGCGAGGTTTCATCAATATGTTTGTTACAAGCACCATCTAAAAATGCAAGTGCCAAAATAATTATGACCAACTAAATAAAACGTTATGAAATATTTATTATAACTTCTAGGTTTTATTAGAGTTGAGTTGACTAACCAGGGTTTCGTGTGGCGGCGGGTCGAGGAAGTCAAAGTGTATCAGGTCGTTGATGCCGAGCGCCTTCAGCGTGAGCACGGCGTTGCCCAGGTTGATCCGCTGTATCTCCGGCACCGTGTTGTCCTCCAGCTCGTGCTTGTACGCCCATGCCGTGTACAGACGGAAACACTTGCCCGCGGCCACCCGGCCCGCCCGCCCCGCCCGCTGGTTGGCCGATGCCTACGACACACAGTCACTGTACATCAGTATTTCACCGTGTTGTCCTCCAGCTCGTGCTTGTACGCCCACGCCGTGCGGACACTTGTCCGCGGCCAACCAGTCCCGCCCTCCCCGCCCGCTGGTTGGCCAACGCCTGGAAGAAAGTAATTTCATTTCTTGTAGGTCTACATAAGTATTTTAATCACCTGTAAGTCCACAGAAGAGACTTTTTTAACTATTTTTATCCATATTTTTCTTTGGCAACTGACAACAAATTAAAATTCAATTATATATTGGTTATTTTATCTCAATCATGAAAATAACTACATTCTCAAAAGATTTCTGGTTATAATATTGCCTTTATTGTTTTTTTTCCCAAGTCGCTAAAAAAAGTTTTAAGAGGGGGAAACTAAAAATTTTGAATAACATTGATAGAGCTACAACTAGCATACCTAAAGTTAACTATTAACAAAAGTAAAAAAATATGTTTTACAAAAGAATTTCCAATATTTCAGTCTGTGACCAGAGATTTGAAATAAAATTAACACTGACCAGCTCATCTTCAGATAAGATAGATCGTTAGTAAATTTCTCAAAATACCAATTAAGAGTTTTTTACAAAAACAAAAATTTAAGTGTAATTTTTCTAACTCACCTTCGATATGGGGACCACAATGAGGGACTCCATGCCAGTTCGTGAGTTGAAATTGTTCTGTTTGCAAAAGCCTGGATCAATAACGTAAATGATGTTGTCAATAGTCAGCGAGGTTTCAGCAATATTTGTTGCAAGCACCACCTACAAAATCCAAATGGATAAATAATCATGACTAATTACAGAAAATATAAATTTTAACTTCTACGTTTTACATTTTAAAAACCCTCAAATTAGAAAAGGAAGTAAATTTTTAAAATCGGTACAATATTTGCAGGGGCCCAATAAATCAAAAGCCAAAAGGGTTCAAGGGTCAAAAGACTAATAACATTAAGAAGTAATCATACAATATGATGTTAGTAATCATACAATCAGAGATTAGTAATAACTAATATTACAATCCATCCGTCCCCAAAATGTTTACATTAGAATTTAATTTTTAATTTCACTGGACTCATGCAAATTATTTTAACTGGATTGATTGATTAATAAAACTGATTCTCTGTCCTTTCAAGATATTTTTCTTACAAAGTATTTTACTGTGAAGTCTGTATTTCAGTTGGGTTACTAACTGATGTAAAATTTCCCTTTATTCGCGAAGTTACGACCTCACAACGGGGGAAGTGCTTCACCGTACCTTCCTGGCGCCGGGCGGCGTGGGCATAAATATCTTGGCCTGCATGTCGCTGGGCAGGTTGGAGTACACGGGCAGGATGATCAGCTCCTTGATCTTGGAGCCGAGTCGTCGCACACGGTCCTGCAACAGCTCCTGACACGTCTCGATCTCCTCCTGACCTGCGGACATGGTTTGTTTATTTATTTTTGCTCTTGACCTGCAGACACATTTTTTGTTTATCTTTCTTTGTTAAAAACCAGATTAGAGTTTGTTAAATTTAAGGATCATAGACTCTATATGACTCAGTAAAAATAAGATCGGAGGTTCTTTTACGCTTGATACTGACTGAGGTCTTGCAAAGCTTTTGCACGGAATTTAATTTTAAAACTCTACTGAAACCCTAGTTCCTGTAAACTGTTTCTATTATTCAAAGAAAATGTTTCCAAACCTACATAAAACATTTCATTTTTTACTGTAATTTTGTTAAATGTTTAAAAATATTCATAACTACTGTTATGAAAGTTATAAAAATAGGTTTTCAAATTGTTTCAGGTGTATTTAAACGGTTAACAATCAGTTTTAATTAGGGTACCTAAATTACAATTAAACTGAATTATGGCGAGTTCTTTTGGTTTGAAGTTTTAGAGTCCTCCTCTGTCTAGCATGATAGACTTGAATCTCTAGATGGCCAACAGACTTTTGCCAAAAGTTAGTTAACATTCAAGAGGAAGTAAGCAAAGTTTTCCTTCACACAGAATATATTACTGAACAAAAGATTTTGGCAGCCATAACCAGCTGTCTTCTTGTAACTTGTCAAGACTGTCATTGTAATCCTGTAATCCTCTTTTCTTAAATTTTTACTTTTCCCATTTGTATTTCTACTGCTACTTACCCGTGAGGAAGACCAGTATGTCTCCCAGCGGCTGGGTCGCATGGATCTGAAGGATGGACACGACACAAGCATCGATGTAGTCCGCTTCCGGAGCTTTTGTGTAGTAAATGTCCACCGGGAACCTTCTACCTGTTGGCAGGACCATATTACAGAATACAGACGAGTTCATTGCAGAAAAACATTCTTAAAACGTTAGACTAGAAAGATCAGAATAATAAAATCAACAATACTGAAAAGCTCTGCTATCCTTAATTCCTCTACATACAAAATTAAACAGACCATTTGCTATTTTATTTATTACTACTTACTCTTTGACAGTTTTTTTTGTAAATGGTACACCTTTACATACAAAGATTGGTGCACCTTTATAACATACAAATTCAACTATTTATTTTTATAATCATTGATTCCGTTTGAATTTGAAGTCTAGCTCAAGCTTAAAACTACCGATGCAATTTATTGTTTTCTCTCAATTACTATTCTCTAAACGTTATTAAAAAAGGTGTATAACTTGGTAATGATTTCATTGATGTTGGTTATTGAAAACCCCTGGCAAAAATTCCAGTCTAAGCTGTGACCAAACCACTCATTATCACACATCAGTTCACACACAATCTCAACAAATTCCGTCAACAGACAAACAAACAGAAATCGCAATGAACAACCGACGCCAGCTAAACAACATTAAGGTTGAAAATTTTGTCAAATTTAAAAAGGCTTGAAAGTCGATAATGACTTTCTTCATAAATGTATTCTTTGGATTAGTTGTTTGTGACATAAATTTGTGACAGAGATAAATATTCATTACATTTTTTTATGCTATTTATTGTACTTTATTTGTGCAAGAGAAAAATAAAGATATTTTGATCGACCGATCAGACACACCCGGTATCCGGAAGATGGGCGCGTCGTCGAAGAAGTCGGAGAACTTCTGCGCGTCAAGCGTTGCGCTGGAGATGAGCAGCTTGAGGTCGGGCCGGAACCGCGTGATGTCCTTCACCAGGCCGAACAGGATGTCCGTGTGCAGCGTCCGCTCGTGGGCCTCGTCGATGATCATCACACTGCGGCACCAAGCAGAAAGAAATTAAAATGAAAACATTCGTGTCAGCTCGTCGATAACTGTCACACTGCGACGCGAGTGTGCAACAGTGAAGAAAAAAACATTTCTAACAGCTCATCGATTATGATCGCAGTGAGCGTGCAACAGGGAAAATCAAAACCATTCGTTACTCCTCTAACTCAAACAAAGGCATGAAGTTTAATTATTTGAAGTAAAATCTAAAAAAATATATAAATTTTCTCTTAGTTGAGATAAGGAGGAACCAAAATATTCAGGAAGCTGGTTACTCATTCTGGATAGTCACAAACATACTTGTATGTAACCAATAAGTTGACATATTCTAAATGCTGCACCTAGTCAACCTCTATCCTAGTATAAACCACTAGTCAAAAAAACCGTCAAGGTCTGCACATAACAGTTTATGATTGATTGCAATGTCACACTATCAAGAACGCTTCATTATTAAAAACAGCTTATAATTAGATGTTTTAACATGCTGACGATTGACTATACCTGCAAACCCACTCTCATCAGAATCATTAAAGTGCTAAATAACGTTTTAAGCTAAATCATTTAAATAAATTACAAAGAAGAAAATAAAATAATATCATTTGGACGAGTTACCTGTAAGTTTGCAAGTCTGGTTCTGATAGGAACTCCCTGTGTAATGTCCCGTCCGTCATGTATTTTATCACAGTTCTCTCCGAGGTGCAATCTTCAAACCTGATACTGTACCCCACCTGAGACAAATTGCTCATAACAGAAATCTTACAGGTAAAAGTAAAAACATTTGTTGGCAGACCCAACTGAAAAATGTCTCCAAAACAACGTGTATATGTTAGAGCCAAAGTGAATAATATAGCTATTATGAATTACTCCTGACAAATGTTGTCAAAACAATAAATAACGGTTTATTCATGACTTTAATTTGTCATTACACAATATCTATAGTTCTGGCCAGCCAGACAGGTGGAAAAAAGTAGTAACTCTCCAAATCATCTCTGCTAAAACTCATGTTTGTTTGTGTCATTCTGCCAAATGGGTTTTTTTATGTTTTAAGGGCCCATTAACAAAACGACTAAATAAATACATTGGTATTGAAAAAAACAACATTTAACTACATTCTTTCTCTCCGCAAAACTCTCCTATATCTCAAAGTTCAGTAGATAAGACAAATTACATTTGTACTTTACCTCTACAAGTCTCAGTTTACCTCTTTAGCACAAAGTTTTTTCAATGGACCTCTGCAAGTCGAAACTCTATGGTTCGCAACATGTTAATAAGTCATATCCGGTCCAGCATCATTATTCATCATTATTCACCTCTGTAACTTGAATTTAGATAAACTTGTCTCTATTTCTCGAACTACGCTTAAGACTAGTTACGCTTAAACTATACATAACTTTAAAAAAAATCGTGATCGATGCATTTTGAGATAGCGAGTCGACAATAACAAAAGTTGCCAGAGGGAACGACAGTCCCCTAACCAGAGCGTCACTGACTCAACACTTCACGGTAGCCGAGCACCCACCTCGTTGCCCAGTTTGACACCCATCTCCTCGGCCACCCGAGCAGCCACAGACATGGCCGCCACCCGGCGAGGCTGCGTGCACCCGATCTTCTTCTTGTCAGCGGTGAACCCCGCCTGGTGCAGATACTGCGGTATCTGGGTGGTCTTGCCCGACCCCGTCTCCCCCTCAATGATCAGGATCTGCGGAAAATACAGCCGTTATGGAAGATTTATAGTCTGTGATAAGCCTTGGGCTGACTATTTTTAATGAGTGGGACAGTTCTGACCTCCCTGGGAGTTCTGGGACAGAATTTATTTCACCGTTTTCTGTGAAGAAGTCATCTAATGTAACTTAATGTAATGTAACATGTTTTAATTTTGTGGGTGTAATTACAATGACTGAGAATTGTATCCCAGATAAGCTAGTTAAATGCTAACACTTTCCTTGAGGAAAGGTTTAATCCTAAACATAGTAATTGTAATTTTATAATCAAATATTTATATATTTTAATATTTTGTGTTTGTTCAATATTGCATTTTATAAACTTGATAAAACTCTGACCAAGTTCCAGTATATTTCAATACTGTGTTAAAACATTGCGGAAACTACTGTATCTTAGAAGAGTTTTTGAAACTCATGAATCTAATGTAAACTCAATTTTTATCGTGCAATTAACTAAATCACACCTGACCACTGACCAACCGAACCAATTAAAACATTTTTTTAAATAGGCTTAATTGATATTCACACTTATCACTCACACTCAATGTATTTTTAAGTTTTTGGAATATAAAAAAAATCCTCAAACAAAATATATATATTTATACTATAAATGGGTATAGTAGATTAAGGGGACTTATTTACCTGATGTTCCTTGATAGCAGCAATCAGATCTTCTTTAAAAGGGTAAATTGGAAGACTCTTTTGAGTTTCTTCAATATTCATTTTCTTCTTCTGAGCTTCTGATAATTCCTCCTTATCCTAAAATAAAAAAAATTAAAATTTAGGGAATGTAGCACCAAGGTCAATGATGAACCTTTTTAGAAGTCATTTTTCATTTTATATTAAAATTTATACACAGCAGACAAGTAGGTAAACTTTGGGGAAACTTCTTTAGTTCAATCATAAAATGAATGTTATTTATGCTTTAATGCTATTTAAAAAAGAATTATAATGTTAAAAATACTTCAAAAACGTGATCCTTCATCAGTATTGCCATGCTACCACTAAAAATAGCAATTCAGCTGATGATATAAAATGAAATAGAATTATGAATACCTTCAAAAATGGCAACCAAACTTTCTTAATGGCTGCTAAAAATATTTTTTAAATAGTTATAATTCTAAATTTTTTAAATCTTTTTGGGACTCCATAATAATAATTCATTGTACATGAAAACCCCACATACAGTAGAAGGGAAACAACGAAACATCTTCACCTACTAATTCAAAAAATGAGCGACATATTTTATATCAATGCTAATCAAGTGCTCTTTTGACAAGTTATGTTTAGGGAGAATGAGATGGTGGATTTTCAATTTTTCCAGTAAGTTTAGATACATTAGATACATTAGTTGAAATGGCGACCTACCCAGGTAGGTATTTTAAGCCAAGTATGAATGACAGATGAGTGAAGGATGATTGTGGCGCGATCTTGTAGTCTTGTTACTGACTAAGGCCGACATAATCCTTAGACAGGACTGTTAATTAATAGCCCAACAGCCAATGGCAACTAAGGGACCTACATTTTAACGTGGGATCCGAACCACGATTTCGCCTCGGTTAACAATTTACGAACTGGTCTAATTATGAGGATGGTCCCATGAACGAGTATTCAATAGTTAAAAAGTAAAAACCAGAGATTACAAAGGTAACTTACTCTAATTAGATCAATTTATGAATAAAAGACACTTGAAAATTTTAAGCAAAGAAAAAAGGAGGGTAGTGCAACTGTGTCTTGAACAAAACGAGAGACAAGTCAATTGTGATGGCTCAGTTTATGCTAGGCAATAGAATGGGTTTTAAGAATGCCAGCAAAAAAGGCTTTAACAAAAATCGTCTTAACTTATCTCTGTTCCCCAACATTCACAAAGCTTACCTTATCCTTATCTCTGTTCCCCGGCAATCAGAGCTTAGTTTGTTCTTATCTTTTTTCTTCAGCATGCAGAGCTTACCTTATTCTTATCCCTGTACCCAAACATACACAGCGCTTACCTTATCCTTATTTCAGTTCCTCGGCAGAGCTTAGTTTGTTCTTATCTCTTTTCCCCAGCACGCAGAGCTTACCTTATTCTTACCTCTGTTCCCAACATTCCAAAGCTTACCTTATCCTTATCTCTGTTCCCCGGCAATCAGAGCTTGGTTTGTTCTTATCTTTTTTCTCCAGCATACAGAGCTTACCTTATTCTTATCCCTGTACCCAAACATACACAGCACTTACATTATCCTTATCTCTGTTCCTGGGCAATCAGAGCTTAGTTTGTTCTTATCTTTTTTCTCCAGCACACAGAGCTTACCTTATTCTTATCTCTGTTCCTAAACTTACACAGAGCTTATCCTTATTTCTGTTCCCAGGCAATAAGAGCTTAGTTTGTTCCTACCTCTTTTCTCCAGCACGCAGAGCTTACCTTATTCTTATCTCTGTTCCCTGGCATGCACAGTGCTTGGATGAACTCGATCTGGTTCTCCAGGACGAGGTCGTACTCCTGTTGTTGGTCGCGCTGCTTCGCTCCGAAGCGGAATGTGGCCGAGGACATCTGCTCCTCCTCCCACTTCCGCTGCTCGTAATGCGGCATCCGCTCGCGATCGTCCACCTCCTCATAGTGATCCTTGCTCTGCGGATCACACCGATGTTAGTTTTCATCCCACTCGTATTTTTATATTTTATTTTAAGATGCGCTGAAAATTTTATAAAAATTTCACTATTGTTTCTTATATTCTTAATGGGCATGTGAGTTCAGTTGCTCCGAACAACTGTATTCACCCAGTTAACTTTATTCATCGGAGTCAAAACCACAGCAAAAGATAAAGAGTATGGTTGTGTTAAACTCTAAAAATAAACAAAAATAAAACTAAAAATAAAAGTTTGTTGTCACGTTCAAAATGTTATGATTAAATAATAAATCCTAAGCTAACGGTACATTCTGAGCTTCTCTGCAAACTCTGACAACAGAACCAATCGCGGTTGATTGTTAGATCTTCTAAAGTGTACAATTTCAGTGAAGAGAGGGGTTAGTAAGAACTGAGTGACGGTGAGTTTAGGATACTTAGAGGAGACATTCTGTTGTAGTAATATTTCAGGATTCCCTGGACCTATTGACTGTTATTACTGAACCAGAAAAGACTTGATGATACACTGAGGGTACGGGTTGAACTACTAATTGAAGAGGAAGGAAGTACTGTCAGCTTTGATAAACCATACTAATCTAACTAGAGAGCAATCTAAACTGAACCACATGAAGTAAAAAGTTACAAGCAATTTAATATTCAACTTCAACAGACATCAAATTTTACTAATTAGGCCTACTAATCTAACTTCTCAAAACCTAAACCTAACATACTGATCTATTGATATCTGAAATATCATGACGTTGCATGGAGCAAAATTACAAATCACACTTTCCACTTTGGGTAACATGGGGTTTCATGAATGTTGGACAAGCAACTCTTGGGTGCTCCACTTACATCCTTGGTGTCTTGGGGCATGTGGTACCGCTGCACCTTTTCCAATTCTCCCGCTTTGTCATATTCCTTCCCGATGGTAAGTAGGAACTTCTTCTTTTCTCGGATTTTCCTCTCCCGTTCTGTAATCCTGCAAAAATCAAAAATAAATCATGGCACAAAATTCTTCTGATATTACAATAGATACTAAGTAGTGGAACTAAAAATACTCATTATCTGGTAGAAAGTACAGAAAGTTCTTTGTTTAAAATTCAAGGTTCTTGAAGACAACCTCATTTTATTGATGGCTTAACAGAGTAATTTACTGTTACTCATATACAGATAAACAGGTTTGCAATCAATGTGACAAAAATTCCCTTGTTTCCATCTCTCTTAAGTCAATAATATAGTTTTTTTTAACCAATTAACTACAAGGAAATCTGGAAAGCAGTCAGTGACTTACTCTTGTTCACTGAATAGATATTCATCATCTTGGATGTCAGCCTCTAATTCCGCAAGTTTATCTTCTTTACGCTTCTCAAGATATCTTCTCCTGGATTCAATACGTATGCGAGGAACAAGTTTTTCTCTGTTTTCACTTTCCAGTTTAAGCCTTTTGGCTGCTTCTTCGTAAGCTTTTTTATCTGGAATTGAAAATATTAAAATGAGTACAATGTGCCAATAATCTTAAAAGTTAAAATACATTTAATTTTACAAACATGTCGGCATGGGCGGATTTTTGTAATAATTTTTGGGGGTGCCAGCTTTATCTAACGTCAGTGTCCAAAGAATAATATACCGAAGAAATATTAGATATTCTTTGATTGCTGTATAGCAACTGTATGCTTAAATTAAAAATTTAAACTCCAATTCAAATCCTCCATTTTAAGGCCTGTTTCAAGAACATATTTCTTTTATTCAACAATTCCTTTAGCTCATTCGAATCATAAAAAGCACGATTTCTTACATACTATAAAACGGCTTGATTACTTTTATTGATCACAACTAGAAAAACAAATTTATAGAATGCATTTTTTAAAGTAGATTTTTTCTAAGTTTATCTGAACTATTAGGGCTAAGCAGCTTTGAATTGTTGGTTAGGAATGGACTTTATAATGGAAACCACACTTTTAATCAAGTGACATTATTCCGATACAAACATTAACCACCAATTAAATTGAAGTAATACACAAGGATAAAAACCAAATAAACCAGACAAAATCAATTAACATTAGATTTAATTATTTAAAATAATTAAAAATATACAATTTATGCTAGAAAACACTTTTCCTTCCCTGAAAAAAAGATCAATAAAAAATCAGGGGGTGCAGTCACTCCCAGGCACCCTCAGAAATCCACCCATGCATGTAAGGCTAATACAAGTTACAAAACCTTAATTAAACAAGTTTATAGTTCTGACCAGCCGCTAAATTATTTGGTAAGAGAGATAAAAATTAAAACAAATTTAATTTCTCTTTATTAATTTTTTTTGTTTTAACAAATAGGCCTGACCACAAATCAGCTGACCTGAAACTCGGATTTGGGTGTTTTTAAAGAGATTTCCAAATTTATGGCTACAGTCATTCCTTTGAATGGGACAATATTTTAAAATTATACTTATGAAACCTATTTACATTGCAACTGTATAATTTACTTGTTTATTACAAAAATAAATTTGTTTCATGAAAAAGGACTGACTTTGAAACTATCCTATAATAAATTAAAATCACTTACAATAAATTAAAATCAAATATTTTCCAAACCTGATCGAGAAGTAACCACATTTCTTGTCTTTTGTTTGTCTTTCTGTTTCAGTCTTTCCGCAAACTCATCTCTCTGTCTCCTATCCTCCTCACTATCACTTGTGTCGGATGAACTTGACTTCCCCATCTGAAAATTATTGACAGTTAGAAATAACCTTTATTTTCTTGGTTTCAATTAAACATAGGCCTATAGTAAGTATTTGTTCTAAACTACTACACTTTCAGTTACATTTAAACTGAGGAATTTGGGACAGTTCTATTCTTAAATTTGTGTTTATAAAATACCTCCAATGCAGCAGATTGCATACACTCAGCAAATTCCAAATACTTAGAAGCATATTTTAACTTAACATAGCAATGTATGACAACTATTCCTCCATAAGAATAACATGGTAAATGAGTGCGCTGGTTTGCTGCTACTGCAGGTGCAGATGAGTTGTACGAAAATTGCAGCGACCAAAGAATAATTTGTACTGGCCTTCCCTTAGCCTTTGACTGCAATAAAAATAATTTTTAGACCTCCCATTCTTACGGCCCAGCTGTAACAAGTTTAGGGTGACCCAGAATTTAAGGTTGACATAGTCTGATTAATAACCAACAGAGGGTGCTTCTGTCAACCCCCTTTTTTAGCCATTTACGTTAACATTTTGTATTCCTCACTTCATAAATAAATAATTGTGAGGTGGAAAGCGAAAAGGGACCTCTTGTCGGCGAAGAAAAATTTTCAGTACAGCCGATATAACCGATTAGGGTCAAAAATATCTAAATTCGGGTCTCTATCGATTGTTATACCTCATTTATCATAGAAAAGGCCTGAATAGGTTAAAATATCGAATCGAAGTCATAAAAGGTCAAAATAAATCATTTTGTTAGCCTATGCATGGGTTGAGAAAAGGGACCTCTTGTCGCTCGCTCAATGTTACTTTGCCATAACAACAAGAGGTCCCATTTCCAACATGCACTTCATAAGCAGACTTTGGTCCAAAAAGTGAATTCTCCTCAATTCTGACGGAATTTTAGAGAACTACAAGGAAGTTTGGTGAAAAGAAAACAAAATTTCTCACCAATTTCACTCGGTCCCGACAAGAGGTCCCTTTTTATAAATGATATTTTGTTTGGTTACTAAACTTAGTCTTTTTAAGAGAATATTTATACGTAGGGTAATAATAGTTATTTTTATTGTAATAAATGAGCTATTAATTATATATTATTGCTTCTTGAATGCATCATTGATGAGCAAAATTAAATATAAACAAGGTAGCCTAATTTGATTACAAAAGATAGTGTTGGGAATTTTAGTTTTTGTGGCTGCAGCACTGATAGCAATGCAACCTGTCAGATGAACCAGTGTTATCGCGGTAGGTGATGTCTTATCAGTGTGGGTTCCACGGTTGTGATGATAAAAACTTTATAAAACAATGAGATAATAGTAAAATATTCAGTTTTAAAAAGGGACCTCTTGTCGTTATGGAGAATAACATGGGGCTGACAAGAGGTTCTTTTTCTGGAATATGACTTTTTACGACATGCGTCGATAAAAATATAATTTTCTTGAAAACTACTGTGAGTTAAGACAAAAATTGCTATTCCCTTGAAAGAAGACATTATAACAAGCTTTCTTTTGATACAAAAATCATTTCTTAAATACAAAAAATACAGGTTTTATGCTTATTTTAAATTTTCAAATCGATTTTTCTCAAAATGACCCGTTTCTCTCACAAAATTTCAAAGTCCTACAACTTTACCAAAAAAAATCGTAGACTCGTGGGACTTGCGCCAAACTGTTAGGAATTAAATGAGGAATTCAAAAATGTTAATAACTCAAAATTGAAAATTCCCTACAAGAGGTTCCTTTTCGCTTCCCACATCACAGTTAATTGACTAGGCCTATTGTTTGTTTTCTGTGTCACTAAATTATCCATTACCTCTTCCTGATACCTAAATCAAGAGGTTACATCAGCACACTCTAAAACTTATTGGGGATTCACTATAACTGAGAGCTCTGCCAATCCTGGGTTACTCAAAACCTGGTACTCATTTGATAATACAATGGAAGATCTTCTTCAGATTCAAATTTAATGCCTAAGCCCATCAGACAGTGGTTCTTGAAGCCACTTGTTCACTAAATATAGGTCGCAGCAGCCAAACCTAAGGTAAAATTTTTCAATTTTGGCCCCCCACAGTATGAGATGATGCCGACCTATTTCATGCTGTGGTTCAGTTAATTATTTGATAAATGTTAACAATTTATTAATTTCCTAACATGATTGAGCCAAATTGAAATGTACAATTTGTTTTCACCGATCCTATCCTGATAAAATAATCTTTTTGCTATATCTTTCATGTAAATTAACTTCAATACAACAATAGATAGGCCCGTCCTTATACCATTTATTAAATTAGACAAACTTTAAGTAATGTGAAATATTTCGCAATTTTTTAATTGCTGACACTGACGGTATCCAAACATTAGGCCTAATTCTCAGCCATAGGCTATTACCATTGATGGTAATGGGTAGGCCTAAGCATCTAATGGGCAGGCCTAGTGATCACTAAGCCTACCTATTAGATGCTTACAATTCTTGAATGGGCCTGTCATTGAATGGGACAAGCTCATTTTCCTAATTGATTAGGACTGTACCCTAAATGACCAATTTTACGAATAGAACTTTCTCCAACTTTCCATGGTTTTCTAGTTACAGCCAACTAAAAGATATCAAATCAGGAATCGATAGACATCCTGGTTTTGAGGACTTTGTCCAATACCGTATCAGGTCCAGGGCTTCTACTAGTCCAGGGTTTTCATATTTAAAAGAAATAAACTTTTTCTCAAGATTTAAAAGAATTCATGGACCAATTTACAGGGGTTATCAGGAGATTGATGAGGTAAAATTAGCATAAAAACTAAAATCGGCAACCCTGCAGGAGTTCCGACAAACCAACTTATTTTCATTTGTTTAGTCTCCGGTTTACTGTAGAATACTATTGATGGTTTAAAATACCTGCGTCAAAGTAATCCACATAAGTTGCAACTTATTTGGATTACTTTGAAGCAGGCATTTTAAACCAATAATAGGAAACCAACTTAACCTGTACTGCAATGACCTCTGTCGTCTGTCTAGACCAGTGGAGAAGCGTTGGATTTGGGATGGAGCTGGCTTGTCTGTACAAATGATAAACAATAAGTATGGGAAGTGTTTATTTACTACACCTCAAACTGTCCTGGGTTGGCCTAAAAAATATCTGGTAACCCAAGGAATCAAGGCAGGTACGAGTTTCATATCTGATCTTCTAAGTTATGTTTACCGTTGATTGTTTACCTTTAATGCTTAGGTTTGATAACTGAACTTCTCAATTTGATTTAACATGGGAGAAGATCACTTTCATTTTCGCGTGAGTTTACTCTGCTTAAGATTCGGTAATTTGATATAGACTATCAACCTACCAGTATCGTGTTTAATTTAATCGATGTACTGTTCCGACAACCGTCAGTAATGAAGAAACATCGATAATAACCAATAACCGAAACCGTTGTCTAATATAATATTTGATTCTCTCACGAACACTGAAACATACCTAACCTAAATATAATAAAAATGTGTAAAACTAAATTTAACATTAAGTAATAAAGCTACCCAAAAACTAAATGAAAACGTTACCAACATCAACTAACCAAACAACTCACCTTATTTCTCATCATCGGCCATCTTACACTAATATACAAATGGTACTTTCGATAATAAACTTTCATAGGGTAAAAGAACAATCGATAATAAACACAATTGAATCGGACGTCAAAGGTTCTGTCCAACAAACTTTATATCGAAGTTTGACTATCAGTAGATCTTTCAATCGATAGATCATTCAATAGTTTGTTTTCTTAGAAATCAGATGTCGATTCGTCTGCATTGGAAACGAACAAGAGAAGATCAGATATGAAACTCGTACCTCAAGGCAATGTAAGGGCCCACTAATAATTTGAGCAAAAAATTCCAAATTCTAGAAGAATAAAAGAAAATTTATTATTAATGCTGATTTTCGTATCAAAACTATCGAATAATTTAAAGTGTGCATTAAAAGTTAAACATTTCCAAGATTTGTTTTATATCTTGCCTTCCAAGTTAGGGTCAGATGCAGATATGCTAATGATAGTCATTATCTTTTGGGCAGCCTAAATTAAAATACTTATTAACCGATGTAGCTTGTTACCTTATGAAGATTTTGGTGGGCAAATTTTAATTATTAAAATATGTACTTAATATACTTAATATTTTAACAACAATTATTTAAGGTCCCACATTTGAGGTTAACACTTGGTTGATACACAAACGTTTGTTTTCGCCTTTCGCTGGCGTTTGGATTTCGTTGTCGTATTGTTTTTCATACTTTGAGTGTGCCAAGGAATATAGTAATAAAGTTGAGCGCGTATTACTCTACGTGCGTAGCGACTCTTATAATATAAGAACTATATTATAAGAGTCGCCATATTATGAGCTATACTAGACGTCATGAAACTTCCATGTTCGAAATAGGCAGTTGATTTCCAATCTATATAAATAAAAATCAATTCGAAGAGTGGTAAACACAGTACGTTGTTCCAATGTTAATCTTACTTACTTACTTACTGCCATGGCCATGTACCCCAGTCGGTACTTGGCCTCAGCAACACATCGCCTCCATCCGTCTCTATCTTCTGCATCATCTTCTGCAAGCCCCATTCGTCTCATATCTTGTTGAACCTGGTCCCACCATCTAATTTTTGGTCTTCCCCTTGGTATTCTTCCCTCAAGTGTTCCCTTCAGAATGTTTTTCAAACTTGACTCTTCTTCTCTTCTTAATGTGTGTCCTGTCCACCTGAGTCTCCTACTTCTTATTTCTCTTACAATGTCCGCATCTTTATACAACTCTCTTATTTCCTGGTTATGTCTTGTCCTCCATTCTCCATTGTCTTTAGTTGGGCCAAAGATTTTGATATCTATTCAAACGAAAACAAATCTATCTATATCTATACTATTATAAAGAAGAGGTGGTTTCTCTATGTATGTATGTATGTATGGGATAGGTGAAGTCGAAAATACTGAACCGACTGTGTTGAAATTTCACTCAGAGGCAGATTTTGAACCTGCGAAACATATAGGCCTATTCACTTCCTTAAAATCCCCTCGGGCTATGCCCCGTGAACGTCCTTAGCTTCAATGTTTACATTTTAAACAAATAGCCAAACAGCTGTTGTAGTATTAAAAGTTGTTTTCAAATGTAAACAGCTGCTAATACTACAATTTGACAGTTCAAAGAGCAGAAGTAAGATCAGCAGTAATTTTTATCGTGAGCGAAGCGACGGACAACTGCTATTCATTATATTATTATTATTTATTCATTATTGGTTATTCATAAATAAGACAGGACAATGTCTGTCGGGTCAGCTAGTATTAATTATATACTAGTTGCTGCCCGGACACGGCTCCATTTTTTGGGGTGAGTGGAGTGCAAGGCAGTTAGCGCGAAATATTTATAAAATGTCCTTTTACTTTTCCTTCCAAGAATTCTGTTTCTTTCAGCAAAAGAAATAATGGTTTCAGCAATCATTGAAATTAACTAATATTTTCCTCATAATCTCCTGTTCTGATCTTCTTTTTTTATGATCTGTTCTACAGTTTTCTCCAGCGTTAGCCCGATCCATCATCGTTTTTCTTTTTCTTTCTTTTTAGTTGGATGTTGAGGGATTTTCCTCATTAAGAAAAATGTTTGGATCATTATGGACTTTTTTTACTGATTTTGTAGGTTCTGTTATGGCTTTTCTCTCATTTCTTTTAATTACAGCCTCAATTTTCCCCATGAGTATACCAGTTAACAGGTCAAATTATTTTATCATGTTAAAAGTTAAAGCAAAGTGTGAGATGGACCAAATATTGTTAGGAAACATTTATAAAGAACAATAAAAATCTGAAAATGTGTTTTTCTGACCTTAACCTCTAAAACTTACCTCCCTGTAAAATTTTGTCCAAGAAGATGAGGTCCCTTTTCCCTTGTCGGTTCTCATATATATTTGACGCTTTCACTTGCTTTCAACAGTTGAATGTGCAGTACCTCTCACACTGCACAGTTTAAGTCCCTTGGGAATGTTGTTATGAAAATTATCATAGCGAAGATCTGCTTTATCACTAAAATTTAAGCTTTCTAATTCCACGACTGGTGAATTAAGAGATAAAAACTTAATCCTATTCAATTTTTTGTGTTTGTACACAAGTGGCATTTTTTCAACATCATTTGCTTATAGTATTGAAGCACATGCATAACACATTTACATGGAATTTGTTGTGGATCTTTTTTTGCCTGTGGAATAAATTGCTCTTTCAAGTTGCTTGTAAAATGCTACATAGTAAAAGTAAGAACATTTTAAAGCTCGGATGCATATGGCTAAAATGATGGAGTGACAAATATTCACATCACACTCAATTCAAGGGCACTAGCTATTACCTAAGCTAGTGCCACTATTACCAGTGCTTGCTAATACCAAGCACACCATAAACTACTCTATTTTATTAGTAATAACGTTGGCTGATTTGTGAGCAGGAGGGAAAGGAAACTCAAAACAACTGGAACTAATAAAGAAAAAGTTGGTATATTTATTATAAAACAATAAATTAAATAAGCTTATTGGACTTCGTAGTTCACAGGTTCGATCTTGTCGATTTTATGATCCGCGGCAGACGGGAGAGCTTCATACGTACAGATAGTCACGCCATGCCGGTGGGCCGGAGAAAACTCCCCTCGGAGGCCGATGTAGTAGATCTTGGTCGTCTCTGAGCCGAAGTTGCGAGGAAAGTGGATAGAGAGGTGGTGAACTGTCGCAAACTTGACGACCCTGATTGGAAACATAGTGGAATTTAATAAGAAACTACTGTAGACCTGCTGTGTTACTGTAGTTTCTTCTAGTCCTAATGGATGTAAACAGTGTACCGATCAATATTGCACATAAACAGGGCCGCCGACAGACTTTTGGAGGCCCGGGGCAAAGTTTGGGCATGAGGCCCCTCAAGATAAAAATCGTAGATAAAAATACTGTTGTCTCTTGAATAGCTGCTGCTGATTAAAAAAGTTTTGTTCTTTTGATCTAAAATGTTGAATATTATCTTAATTTATTCAAAACTAAACAATTTCATCGTAGGTCTGTAGTAAACCTTTGATTTGTAAATTTATTCAAATTTAGAACACAAACTGTAAAATTAGGTAAAATTATTTTTAATATGCCTAATGATTTTTTTGGTTGAAAACACCAGACTAAACAATGTTTGTAAGAAGCCTGTACTTGGGGTTAAAAAGGATTAAAGAAACAGTTCTAAGTTATGTTGAGGACTACCTAATTAAACCTCTTTATTAGTTTTTCTTCTATTAATTAACTCCTATATTTCCATATGGCCTGTGTGACGTCATCAGGAGAAAGTTTATTCGGTTGTATTCCAAGATATGAAGAGAAGAGAAGAGAAGAATAATGGTACACATAGGTTACATCAGTCACAAATGTGAACAAATCCTGACGTCTTCTGTAGACCGGAAACCTAATAATCTCCAGCTGGAAAAAAGTGATTACTCTTGACCAATCAGAGAAAGCACATTACTATTACCTCCTTTGAGGCTATATTTTACCCTAATGCTACTAGCGTTTCTTAGATCCGGATATTGGGTCTGTCATTGACATCACAGGCTTGGATCCACAGGTCATATGGGAGATGGAATAAGTAAGACATTATAATATCAGACTGTGGATTCTCTCCTAATCTACAGACCTTGGTTGTGTCCTAGCTATAGTATGTTACCATAGGGTAAAAGTAAAGCCTAAATCGGAGGTGCCAGTAATAAGAACTTTCTGATTAGCCAAGATATTTTATCGTACCAGCTGGTGGCTTCAGTCAAGCTGCATTCTTCTAGTCGCTGATGACGAAACGATTTACTTAAATTTTTGAATGAGGAAAACTGCATTTCATTGCATCATGGTTCGTACGTAGCTAAACTGAAACTAAGAGGAGAAACGAAGCTGAAAAAGCTACTCATCTCTGCAAAACAAGTCATGACACGTAAATGCTGTAACTACTATTCTTTGTAAAATATAGTATACTCCGTTTAATTGTAGCTAGGAATCCTTTTCCTTGGTCCACCGTAGGCCTGTACGTTTTGTGAGGAATTTTTGAGGACAGCCAATTGGACCAGGGACAGGGGCCTAGTTTAGTATGGATTTAGTTATGTGTGGTGTGGCGCAGGCCTAGTCTTGGGCCTTACCTCGGGGGGCCCCTGACGAGACGTTAGAAAACCAAATGAAACTGAATCAAAATAAGACAAATAAAGGGCATTTTAGCTAGTTAATACACGTTTTTAAGACTATAATTTTTGAAGTATTTTCCAATATTTAATTTTATATTGTCCGTCTTCATTTAAATATCCTAATTTTTAATAATCAACAAAAAATATAATGTGCTCTAAATGTGGCCCCCTTCCTTTTGTGGCCCGGGGCTATTTAACCTATTAAATTGGGCTTCTAATAGTTTGAATAAAAAGTTTCCACTTCAGGGGTTTGAACTCAGAACTTTCATTGCAACACGCTGACCCCTAAAAGCTGTCGGCCAATTTGACATAAAAAAAAGAATGAGAGGCATATGATATACATAATGATATGGTACTCAGTTCTTGTCATTTATTGCATAGTAAATATAGTAGCCCTTAACACTGAATAAAAAAATCACATAATGATATGTATAACTGAAAGTACCGCACATTTAAATTCCACAAAGAACTGATTCTTTAGACCTAACATCTGAATTTAGTACGTATAACCAGAGACTGTAATAAGAAATAGAAAATTAATGTGTTGGCCAAAAAATGAGGGAACCCAATTCCCCAATTTTTTCCAATAATTTTGGAGACTAGGTTACTCGTTTGGCAGCTGAGGCAAAAAGTTACTGTAGAAAGAGTTAATTTGTTTGAACTTAGCCTAAATCACTCTTGACCAGCACGCTAACCCTCATAACATTTTTATTCAGAAAATCCCCCATTCAATATTTAAAAAATAACGGAATGAAATGTCAGTGGTATTTTGGTAAGTGGAATTTTTATTTATTTATCTCTTTAAAATATTCTAGAGACCTTCTTTGATATTTTGTAATCATAGCTCTCAAAAACTGAAAAGGTCGCCATTTTGAATTTTTGAATTTACCTTATTTCAGCCTTTCCAGAGAAAACATTTTAAAATCCTTCATTAGTATGTATCTAGGGCCTACCATATAAGGAATATTTGAGCCAGGATTCATGGCCCAAAGCCCTACATTATTTTAGAAAATAGGCTAAGCTTTGAAAACTAAAAATGGTTGCCATTTTGAATTTTATAATATACCCTATTTTAGCCTTTTGAGAGAATATATTTTAAAATCTGTTCTTAGTACGCATCTAGAGCCTATAATGATTAATTGTGCCAAGTTTCATGGTCCAAAGCCTTATACAGTAGAGCGCCGATTATCCGAACGTCGATCATCCGAACCACTGGTTAACCGAACGCCGTAATAATTCATATTTTTAACTTGATTCTCAAGCAATTCAAATTCGTGCGCCAACGGAAACTCCCGTTGGGCCGGGATGTCAATGTATTCTGATAGATTTCATAATAAAATTAAGTGAATAATTTTTGTTTGATCATTTTTTAGCCTTTTTACTATTAGGAATTACGTTACATATATAATTTTAAAATGTTGTCTTTTCATGTTCGAATATCCGCATATACAGTTATCCGAACACCCCTTGTCCCCAATTAGTTCGGATAATCGGCGGTCTACTGTAGTTTTTGGGAAACTGTGATCAGTGAGTGAGTGGGTGAGTCAGTCAGTCAGTCAGTCAACCATTTTGGCTTTTATATATAGCAAACATTAATGTAATAGTGGAAGAATTAACTCACATAGTTGAATACTCCAAGGTACCATTGGTGTCATGGTGTAGCTCAAATTCTTGGTCTGCAGGAATCGGAGTGTCATCAAATGTCATTTTTTCTCGATTCTTGTATCTAATAAAGAATGTTAAACATTGAAATCATATTAGAACAAATTTATATTACTATAACTGCAAGCAGAAAATTAGGCAGGTGGCATAAGCTGTCAACTCATCAAATCATCTGTTAATCAAATCTCAGCTGAAATGTTAATATTAAAATTAAAGAAATGTTAAATATTAAAATTATATTAGCAATAATTAATTAATGTTACTATAACTGGTTGTAGAAAATGAGGTGGGCGGCTAAAACTGTAAACTCATCAAATCGTCTGCTAAACCTCAGCTGAAATGACTGAATGAAATGTCATTGTTTAACTGTCATAACTTTGTTATCAATACCTTGGAACAATACAAAGTCACATCAAACTTCAGGTCGGAGACTCCCCCCCCCCCACAGTGCCCTGTCACAACTGCAGCCCAACTCCTAGCACTGCGTTGAAAATAACAATTATAATCATGATCACATCTTAATCATTTACCAAGAAACTATGAGATCCAAACGATAAAAATAAAACAATAATAAACACAGCTGTCAAATTTTGATTAAGTCATCTAATGAAAAGTAAAGAAAAAACTTACTTGATTTGTTTACTGTTTTATTAATCTAATTAAACAAAAATTCAAGGTTTCTTTTAAACTATTTATGACTTTAGTTAGTAATTCACTGATATAGGCTATTTAGATTGAAAAAAATATATACCGTTTTAACAAAAACTTGAACTAATTACTTCTAGGGATCAATTGTTTAAGAAGCATGGACACTGAACTGCCAAGAGTCCATTATATAAGGAGCATCTGCAAGTCTGCCTGATAATGTGACGTCACCATAGAAAGACTCCAGCCTGATGTGTAATATGGCCTGGAATATTCTGCTGTAGCCTAAATTGCATGAATATCAAGATGTTTTTGAAATACACGGCACATACTCAAACAGCCATATGATATAACAATGATATAGGGTGTTTGTTATGATTTCATGATCATAAAGTATACAAACAAAATTATAAAATATAACGATGCATCAACAGATTCAGATTATTAGAATGACAATCAATCGTACGACACATCCTGCGTGGTGAACAAGGAATCAAGTCCGGTATTACGCATAATATATTATTTGTCTTTTACAACAAAACAATCATGAAGAAGGAACGTAAACAACAAAAATTGACCTATTGGAAAATGGGATACTCACAGCCTCATTTTTGCCGGATGAGACTCTCCTTCTCCACCCACAACTATTATTCCTTTCAGTTTCACGTTCCCTGTGAATCTAAAAAAATACATAAAAATTAATTTCATCATTTATTATTTTATAGTAGTTGTCCATAGTAATATTCCCTAGTAAAACCCCTGGTTAAAAATGTTGGACAAAGCTAAAGAATTTATCTAAGAAAAGTAAGGAGGCTAATAAAAAATATCGGATGGGGTTGAAGCAACTAAAATTTATGTAGGCCGCAGTGTACTATCTGTCCCACACCTTACAGCCAATATAAACTTTAAGACTCGGCAGGAATTGGAGGTTTGTTGGCAAGAGAAAACCGATTATCTCTCCCAATGTAGCCTAATATATCGATTACAATTTGGATATTTAGAATAATATAGGCCTACTTCAAATTTCATCAAATTTTCAATTATTGTCTTAAAATTTTAAGGATACATTGACATATATAATCGTTTTAAAGTATATATAGGCTAAGTTAAACATGAATCAACATATTACATAAAAGAACCATCATTTTCTAACAAACATTTCACAACCATAAGAGTAATTAGGCCTACATTGAATTTGGTGAGATTACTAACAAGTGTACATATCTTGATTAATTTGTTTTAGTAAAAACACTTGAGCCAGTCTACTACTGAAGTAGAATTGTCCACATTTGATTCTAAAGGTTATAGAGATTAGGCATGTTAAATTGAAATGAACAGTTGTTAATATAACTGTGTCCAACAAAATTAATTGAGCAGGATTTTACTTACGGGATATTGAACAGTAGTTCTTCATCAACATCACTTTCCACAAACTGTAAAAAATTAAATGTAGGCTATTAGTTTCCATACCTTTAAAAGTTTTATTATGTTTAGATATGTTTTATTGTTTGAGAGGGAACCAAATAGGTCTGAGACATTTGACCCTGATTTTGGTAATTGATTATTATTGATGTTTCGTCTTCATTACTGACGACTGCCAGAACAGTATAGATAAGGAACAGAGACACATAAACACAAAAACGAAGTTGAACTTCATCCATATTAAATTTTTTTCTTAAGACACTAAAACCTTAACATGTAACATGAAACATGTACGTCCATATTAAATTATTATCTTAAGTCACTAACACCTTAACAAGTAAGTCAACAATAATGGAGGCTAATGAGTTAGAGCCAGCCTATTAATGGAGGTGTTGCTGTAAATACAAGTGATGAAATGCAACGTATTTGTTGATGAAAAAGATTCCTTTGATTTTGTCAAATTGGTGATGGGAGGGGGAGTGAGGTATTAATTTAGCAATGAATTACCATTCTTATGGCAAACCGCAACTTAAAACTAACTTATTTTAAGGGTGACTTATTTCTAATGCTAGAAACACCAGGCCTAAATGAATTTATAATCTCAAGTTTTCCAGGCAATTTATTTAAAATGAAGTATTTGTAAATAAATACTTAAAGGACATGAATAAACCAATTTCATTTTATTGAATCTTTGAAATTTTTTTGTATATTTGATCATTTGAATGGTTTGACTCTCATTACTAGTATTATCTATTTAAATGGATGCAAAGAACAAAACTAGGTAGGCCTACTTTCCCATATTGACAACCTGTCAAAAACAGAGAGTCTGAGATAGGCCTAAACTCTTGTTTGATACCTCCATCAACTTACAATCTCTATCCTTACAATACATAGTAAACATAACCTGTAAAGGCACAAAGAACAGTAGAGGAAACACACACCTTTATCATGGAAAGTTCTGAACATAATAATGAAAGCTACTTAACCCGCGAGAACTGACATACCTGTCTAAAAGACCGGGTTAGTAGTTTTTTCGATAAAACTTAAATTTGTTGGGTGTCGGCAGTGCTGGCCGTCACTATACCTCTCGTAAGTCTTTCCAGGAACATCATGACTCACTTTCCGTCTTTCTCTAACCCTTATAGTCAGTTCAATGAAAGTTTCTTTAGAGGTCTTGCGTTTTCGACCGTGAGTCACGTAAGGCTTTATGTTACATATAAATATTTTGTGTGCACATATTTCTTATATAAAATATTCAAAATACTAATGTACAATACTTTTGTGGAGTTATTGTCGGTATAAACACAACATTATACAACATACGAACGTTTTTAACGCAATCACAGTAATTATTGAAGCAATTAAAAATTTTTTAAATATTATATCAATATTTTGTATGTAGCCTACATATATCCGATATGAAGTAGGCCTAGTCACAAAACTAATTTAAAAGACTTTAGTGGAGTTTTTGTGCAAATAGACTCATCATTTTTTCAATATACTAACTTTTGTATGAAACCTGGTCCAAAAGACCGTGAGTCAGTCATCGCGTTTCCAAATCGAAGACAGTTCTGCCGGGTTAACAAAATAAAATTAGCAATAGGATAAAACCAAACATGAAATACCTTATTGGACATACCTTTTCAAAATTCAGTCTTTCTTCCCAGGGCTTAAATACATCTTTCCCTGAACCTTCGACGGATTCATTGAGACATTCTAAGTTTACTTTATCTATTTTCGTGTACAAACTATACTGAAGTCCCATTTCAGGAGTGTCATCATGGCCTTCATCCCCATCACAACCACCATGGTTATGTCCATGTCCATCTCCATGGCTATGACCCGGCATTCTGTAAGATCTGAAAATATGAAAGCAATCTAAAGCTTCCAAAATATAAAAGGCCAAAAAAATGTGGTAAGTGATCTCTTGATGATTTAATAGAAACTTAAGATCGACAGTAACTTCAGGCGATAAACATAACCACAAGCGCACAACTGGCGAAATCCTCCACTTGTGTTTGTTTACTGTGAAATTCCGGGCATATGGGCAATGTTTTCGTCTTCTTCTCTCAAGTTCTAGAAACTGTTGACAGAAATCAGCTGAGTGTGAACGACAAGTACATAGACATTAATGGAAAAAACATTTTTTGTTTTTTATTACAGTAGTGATGAGTTGCCAAAATAATAGTGCATACTTAAGTACATAGACATGGACTAAATTTGTCATATTCACTACCATACCAAAGATCAAGAGCATAATAAGACATAATACATCTGTATTAGGTTATAAAGGCAAAATTAATTGTAACTTAGCCCAGCCCTACCTCGGCGTTTTGCACCCGGCCGTTTTTAAACGTTCCCATAATGATTTATTAATTCCTTCATTATCATTTTTGTATTTTTGAGTCTTGTCAAAACACACACTGTACATACATACATCAAACAACACCTTATTTTACAAACTGTAACACAAACAAAAAATAGGTAGGTAATACCGTTAATTAACTGCCATTGGTTTTTGGGCTATTAATTAACAGTCCTGTCTAAGGAACGTGCCAACCTTAGTCAGTAACAAGGCTACAAATCGCTCCACTATCATCACGATCATCACACTCATCCCTCACTCATATTCAGGGTAACGTCCTCCATGAGGTACCTTGTCTCAAAAAGAATTAAAAGAATGATAATAATGATTAGTTCGGCAACCTGAGTTCATAGATAATAATTTCCCATCTTCAGACCTCCTACGTGGGTAGGAGGATCCTCTTGAGGTCCTAGGAGTTACGAAGAAGGTCTGAAGATGGGAACGCGTAGACTGCCAAAATATATTACCTATTGTGTATTTGTACTACGGTTTGTGTAATAAAGTGTTTTTGACGTATACATTATTAAGTAATGTATCTAATGTAAATGCCTTAGTATTTCGATTTACCCAGTTTTCGTTTCATAATGTTTCCCTTTTAATTGAAAATATTTTTATTGTGATGTGATGGTTGGCCATAGTGATAATAATAAACTTTTTTCGAATTCATTTTGTCTTCTGCTTGCTCCTGTCGTCCGCTGTGATGTTATGATTATGTTTAAAGATAACAAAAGTTTGATTGCTAGCGGTCAAGGTTAATAATTGCACTGTTACATAATTGAAACTGATTTAGTGGTGAAAATCATTCCAGGCCATGATGAATCATTCTATGAAAAGACTTGCAATTTAAGCCATATTTATGATTTTAATAACATAGGCCTAGAACTGGAGCATATTATGGCCTTTTCTGCTAAATCCTTTGTTCCAGAAATTGCTCGACTGTCCAGTCGAGTGATTTCCATATTAGGGTGTAATCCTGGACCTATGACATTGCAAGGAACAAATACTTATTTAATAGGAACAGGGAAAAGGTAACTAGAATGCTTCAAAATTTTAATGGATAATTTCTACTTTATACTTTCTTATAATTTGAATAGGCCTCCAGTACTGTGGTAGTTTTGTTGGCTTTAAACTTTAAAAAAGAAACAATCTTCCTAGTGTTTAAGGCTTTAACTTATAAGGAATTCCATCTTTACATGTTATAGAGTGGTTACTTTTTAAGTCAGTGTTATTTGTGAAAACTCGGCTGCACTTTCCTTTCTGTCCCACACATAAAAAATAACAGCAAAAACACATCAAACCAACTAACTATCCAATTGCAATATGAGGATGCTGATCGATGTCTCGTCCACGTGTGAGCGATAGAGTACCTATCGATTGTGTGAGAGCTATGTATCCAATGGCCTCAATTGATGTATGATTGTAATTGGGACATATCTACTCAAGTTTTTGTTTTAGTATACTTTCGATAAATTAATATTGGCTGGATTATTATTTCCTGCTCTGACTTTTGGCCTTACAACAATTTTTCTTATTATAAGACCACGGCCGTCACTGGAGGCCTGATATGTCAGAATATTGACAGGCGACAACACACATAACTTCTGATTTCCCACACATAGATTTCTCAAATACTACAACTGTTATCGATTACTTTCGATTATCTACAATTGAATCAGTGTAGCCTACAATTTTTGTCGAGGTTAGGTGTGGGGCAGAGAGGAAACTGCAACCGAAAACTCAATGCAGCTGATGAGGATTCCGATTGGTGACCTCTCCATGAGAGGCTGGAAACTCCAACCGTAGTCGTGTTGTAGGCCTACTTTACAATAGCCGTTCAAGAGCCGTAGTTCCTTGGCTCTAAAAATTCTCTTGGGTTAGATACATACATTAGATGCAGCACTAATTTGGATCAGGGATTATCTGTAACACAAATGATTCAGATTTTGTTTTCGAATCTGAATATCTGAATAATTAAAAACCGAATCATTCAGATCAGCTTGTTTCAGTTTTGTTTGTGATAAAAAATGTGTAAGCTTACTTAAGAGTCCCCCCTGCCAGTTTTCGTTTTTCTGCGACACTAGTCGCGACTTGAAGAACTTTGGCTCCATAAGAGCCCATGCTAAATCAGTGCACATTCTGCGATGTAAGGTTGCACACGGACCCATTTAGTGTCCATATTTTTTAACATATCCATACTATGCAATATTATTTACATAAATAATAATCTAAACTACTGGAATTGCTTTTTTATTTTTTGTAAAAGGTCATAAAACACGTTATATTAATGTCCTGAGTGAACTATTTTAAATTGATTATAGAAAAAAAAACTATTAAAGTTATTGAAATTACAAATAGTAATTCTAAGTTAGTAGTTTGGAAATTTTCAGTTACAACTATATTGAATTTAAAATTTTCCCTTAGGCCTACCTCATGAGGCGCCTATATGGGTCCATGTGAGAGCTGTTTTTGAACATTTTTGGCTGGGTAGGGAGGACTCGTAAGTAAATAAACCTTAAAATAAAAAAAGATCAATTTTTATTTTTGTTGGTTTAACCCCAAACATAGGCCCCACTCTCTTTTTGATAAAAATATTAAAAAGTGTGCACAAATCTGAAAATCCATCTATATTAGTTACCTATAACTTGAGGCGAATTCCATTAAGAATTACTTCTAAAACTCTTTAGTCAAACATTAAACCATATCTGAGTCGAACTAGCCTATACTTAACTCGAAGAAAAATCGTCAATTCCAAGGAAATTTCAAAATACCGAGAGTCAACTCTACTTTCTACCTCCATCAACTCAGATGTTCACCATTTTGTCAAACAAGGCCCCAACATAAGTTTTAACATCAGCTTAGCTAAAAATTGTGAAAATGCTAGTGTAAGCTAGCCCTTTTAAGTGTCATTAATAGAAATCTTTGACCATTTTAAAACTTGAGAAATATATCAGCAATAACGGAAATTTTTCCAGGAGAATACTGCTGGATGCGGGAGACGCAAATGTTTCGCAATATATTGCTAATTTGTCTAAAGTTCTCCAAGAAGAAGTCTGTGATATTGAGCACATAGTGGTGAGTCACTGGCATCACGATCATATCGGTGGCGTTCCAGATGTGCTCAAACTAATTAAGTCTGGTAATTCTTTTTTTACCTCTAGAAATATTAGTTAATTCAAAGTAAACTCATAATGAAATTTGTTTTCCTTAGTCTGTTCGAGATTTGGCTGCTTTCGCTCTCAAAATGTATTGCAAGACATGTGATTCCCGTAATCTTTTTGTTTTGTGTTCACTTTGCACAGTTTCAATTCACGTTGTGTTCTTCAGTTTTTCAACTGAAAAAAATAGTCACAAACAGTAGCATTCAATATTTTTTTATTTTATGTGGTCATTTAGGTCTACATTGTTTAAATATGCCCTTTCATGCATTTTATGCTTGAGTAGTTGATTAGTCAAAAACATTTTCATGTTTTTATAAGTTGAACTTAAAACTATTAAACATGTCTTAGAATAAAACCAAATTGTGAGGAATTGCAACACTGGTTTATGCAAGTAATCTTCCAGTAAAACCAAACTGACCGAGAAAGTGTCTTAAACATCGAAAGGGAGTAAAAATTCATCTTCCACTTCTTTCGTTTTGTTAAGGGGACTAGACTTAATTGCCTGAATAACCTAAATCACTCATACTCCAACCAGTGTTAGCCTCAAGTAGCTAGGATTTGTGATGTTCTACTGTAAGCTTGTATGTCTTTAGATTGCCTAAATCACAAATTTGATTCATTATTAAAAAATCAGGGGAATGACGGGGGCATAAGTACTCCAATGTTTCAAGTGGCTAATCACCCCACCCTTTTTATCAACCTCCTAAATATGTCTATCTAGATGTATGTGCTGTGTCCCAGCAGATCTGTTGCGCCAATCTCCTCGTGACAACCCTGAATATCTACAATAATCACAATGGTTCACAATCGTATAAAGCATTGGCAATTTCATGAAAATTCTGCTTCCAGATTGTAAGGTGTGGAAGTATGAGCAAGTAGATGAGGATGGGAACATAGTTCCATGTGACATAGCTTTTGAACGTTTGACAAATGGGCAGAAGTTATCAACTGAAGGTGCTTCTTTAAGGTATAGTTAGATATAGTTATTAAAATTTACAATAACTGAAAAACTTTTCATGTAGGAATCAAAATAAACTAGCTCATAATTCAGTATCAATGAAAAAAAGTTGCCTGATTAAAATAGCCTTAATGTTATGCTTAGACAGTTTTATTCAGACTTAAAACTTTAGTGAGGTTGCTTTACTAATCCAGCTCCATCAACCTAATCAATCAATTACAAGCATGAGTATTGTTCTTGTGATTCCAGGGTAATCCATACCCCAGGGCACACCACAGACCATGTTGTACTTACCTTGGACGAAGAAGGGGTGTTGTTTAGTGCAGACACTGTCTTAGGAGAAGGAACAGCTGTTTTCGAAGATCTTCTGGACTACATGAATTCTCTGCGAACTATAAAAGATGCTAAGCCTAAAGTGATCTATCCCGGTCACGGACCTATAATTCAGGTCAGTATACACAATGTGCATCCCTTACTGGGTTTTAAACAAATACAGAACCCTCTAAGTAGGAGCATCCAATGTTAATTTTTTTAGTTCCTCGGTAGAAAAGCAGAGGAGAAAATTAGCGCTGATGCATGGAATAGTCCAAGCTTGCTCCGTCATCCGCGCTCCTACTCACTATCAAAAATATCAAATTTGGAATGTCACTAACAAAAACAGATTTAACATTATGGCAAAGGCCTTACATGCGTCATTCGGCATGCAGCGAGCAGCGACTCGCCGAATCTCGAGTAGTGTGGACGGGTGTTGGTATATTTGGCAAGTAGCAAACATAAATGATCGTTCAGTGTCGGTCTTTCCCTCACATCACAGTGAATGAATGTTGTACACATCACACTTGTTCGTGCGAGTAAGTAACTACTTATTTATTTGTACTTACAAGTAATTTTAAATTGCCAATGTTTTAAGTAATTTAGTGAAATTATTGCTGTAAGTTTGTCCTGATCGAAGTGTGCAACAAAATTTCATGTACATTGTATGGTTGTAATTTTAAATGTGTTATAACATAAAATATATAAAAATTTGTATATTCTTAAATGTAGGATGGTTGACTCTCATTGACTCAAAATATACTATAGAAATTGCCGTGATTTTTATTCAAGTTACACATTGTTTGACTTATGCTTATTTTTACTTACAGAGATAATTTTCCCTAAATTCAAGATATACATTCACTATTACTTGTAATGACGACCTACCCAGAGGTAAACCAAATGAAAATACGAGTTACAGAGATTACGAATGACGCATGTGTGGAGGCACCTTAAAAGATACATCAATACAACACAATAACATACAACACTGTCAAAATAATACAACCAGCTGCTGGACTTTGGAAAGTCAGCTTGATCCGTTAACTGCAATCATAATTTTAATCAAACTGAAAAACAAAAGTCGCGCCATCTCTTTTTTGGCGGCAGGAACTCTTCATTCATCCATAAGGTGTCTCTAATCAGAGGGTTCTGTACACATTGGTTTTAAATCTTTGTTACTTGAATTATACAAGTTAAGTTATAGTTCTTTTCGTTATAATTCCATCTTTTTCAGAACCCAGACCAGGTTGTGGCCTATTATATTTCACATCGCCAGAGCAGAGAAGATCAAATTGTTAACGTATTGAGAACTGCAAAACAAGCCTTAAGTCCTGCTGAAATAGTTCAAATAATATATTCTGTAAGTGGGTATATTTTAGTTTACACCATATTACACATGTAGTATGCCGATAATTGCACAGTAAATTTACAGTGTACTAAGAAACGGAAATAACGGAAGTAAACAATCAGCTGATTGCAGCAAACGAGCAAACCGACGTTTGATGCATGTTTGTAGGTTAATTTAGAGGAAAGTAGTGGCAGCACTGGTAGCTGTAGCAAATGTTTCTTTTTTTATTACTGGTTATGTTTTAAGAATTGAGAAACAAAATTTTTGAAAGGAATGAGATATGATTAAAATATGTTTTTCCTTAGTAGTATGATGTCAAATATCGTACTTCTCTTACCCAGTAAGTTTTATCGTACTCGCATGAAAATGCTGCTCTAGCCACTGGCTCGGGAGGGAACTATCATGCTCATCCAATAAAACTATATTTACCGCTAGTAATGTAATGTACTATAAACTAATTGTCAATGTGTTTCAAGTCTATTATAAATATAACCCAATGCAAGTTGTTTATTGAAATCTGGTGCTTGATATCTATGTGATTCATCTTTTTTTAACTGGACGACCTTTTTCGTCTCAGAAACTTTTCTGCATGAAAAATAAATCGGCAGCATCTATCAATTTTTTCGTTATACTGCTTCAAAAACAGATGTTTTTAATGCATGTTTTCCGGACCTAAATACACTCTTTTTATTCCTAGGAATTAAAAGCTGATGTACTCGATACCAGCTGACTCTTTATAGTCTTAGGACTACAAAAGTCAAAAAGTGCCGAGTACGTCGTAATAATCGAACAATATTCATTCGATTACAAATAATCAAAACATTAATCGTTATTATCAAAACATTCATTGTTGTCAGTTTAATCAATTTGTGAAACTCGCTCATTTCACCAATCGATTATTACATGCTTTGATACGTCGATAGTTGTTCATTGTTGTCAGTCTGCCCTAACACAAATGAAACAATCAGCTGATTGCTTCAAATAGCAAGAACAAGACGGTGGCATCTTTTGAAGCCATCTTTTAAGATAAACAAGCTGTAAAATTTTGGTTTTCTTAAGTAGTTTACGTATTGTATTGAGCAATATAACGAAAAATATAGTTCATCACACGGACCTAAAGCTGCTTTTCGTTACTCGGTCATTTTCCAACCTCGGCTTACAGCCTCGGTTGTAAAACTTGACCTTGTACGAAAAGCGTCACTTTAGGTCCTTGTAATGAAATATACTATTACCTTACTCCTAGAGTAGTTCTCACGTCCTGTTAAAAAATAATCACAGATAATCATGGTGATAATCATTTTACATGCTCCTCTGAGACAGTTTATATTTCACTCTAAAAAAGTTTCACTGTATATATGACTGTATTTCAATTTCACGAACTATTTGTTTTTTTTCAATTTTTTAAAGGGTTTCAATAAAACTGTTTTACAGGATTTAAATGAACTACTTCTATTAGCGGCAGAAAATAATGTTGTGAAACATTTAATAAAGCTAAAGAAGGAAAGCAAGGTTATTGAAACTGATGAGAAGTGGCAGGTCAGTGACATCAAAAAGTGAACTCTCTATTTAGTAAACTTTAAAAAATTAGAAATTGAATAATCCTTTTGATATATTTTTAAATCTGTAATAACTTTAAATGCTAAAAGGGTAAATTACTTAAAATGTTACACCACTTCATAAGGGATGCTGTGAAATCTTACTTTATTGTGATGTGTTCTTAAGTGTAACATTCTGAGCAACATTCTTGTACATAAAATTTCTGTAGGCAAATTGCAGTAGGAAGGAATAAACACACTCAAGCCGAGAATGGTCATGCAAATTCTTTAATCAATCATAAATAAAAAATAACATCAAAAATAAAACTGTAACGCTAGGCTAGGTGACGAGTCATTATCTACGAGGTATGTAGTTGGGGGGAGGCATGTCCGAGTCGTCCTCTCGACACCGGTGCCTCTCGATGAAGTTGAGGAGTATTTCCGTTGTCACTGGGTTGGCGATCGAGTTGCACACCGCTGCAAATTGTTAAACCATTGTAATCTCACGGTTATGTAATTTATATACATTTGTTAGCATATACTACCCCCTACACAAGTAACAAGTAATAAATTATAAATGACAAAAATCTTTGAAGTACAATAGACTCTAGAAAGTTTGACACATAGTGGGCTTTGTAGGAGTCAAAAGTATCAAGATGTCTAGTATAAGGAGTAAATGAGATTTTACATTAGAAGCACTTAAAAAACAGGTTATATAAATTTACATCTTTTATATTTATGAAAGACTAAAATCCTAAACCAATGCACTGCAATTTTACCAACTTTTATCATAATATAGGTTCTAATAAATATGACTGAACAAAATATTTCTTGTCTCTATTGAATCGATCTTTACAGAGTATCGAAGGATTCAGTGTCGAACTATCAAGTATCTACTTTATTTGCTAAGTTTAATCAAAAACAATTAAATAGGCACAACAAGACCTATGTATTTAAAGTAAGCTAGATGGAATGGACTATCAACTTTTATATAACTTTAGGATATAATGGGCCCAGAGCAGGTTTTAATCTAGAAAATAAAAAAAATTAACAAAAAGATAATTTCTTTTTAAACTATATTGTCAAAAAACATTATGGGGTGCTAGATAACCGTAACATTCAAAATCAAGATAACTATAATACAGACTGATATCATCCAACAATAAGCAGCAAGATAAATTACATAACCAAAACGTATATTGGACTTTCATCTATTTCATGGCCTCTTCCAAAACAAATAAATACTAACTCTAAAAAAACACATGCATTCAAGACTCAAGTTATAAAAACTTATTAATCATTTGTGGGACTTACACTGAGCAGTAGTAAAACTGTTGGGGAAAGACTTGTCCGTTCGTTCTCTCATGAACACCCAAGCGTTCTTTTCAAATTTACATTCGATGATCTTGTTATCCAGCTCCTTCATCGCTTTGGATACTTTCATTTTTGAAAAAGGGGGGTCAAGCCCACCAACAAACAGCAGACCGACTAAACTGGGGACAATTCTGTAAAACAATTCATTTAAATGAATAGAAAGTTAGATGTTTAACTGAATCAACAGAAACAGAAGATGGAATAAGAAATGCTGGAGCTATGTATGAACATGCCTCCCACAACACCATGGATTATCCAATTTATTTATAGCTTTTTTTCTTGTATCTGGGTAGGAATGACTGGTACTAATTCTTTCATTTTGAAAACTATTTTTACAATATCCACAAAAATTGGTTTTATGTTTCAGCTTATAACACAAGCACCTGTGACCACAAAGTTATAGTTGAAGCTATCTAGTCTTCAGGCCAACATTTACAGCAACAGTAAAAAGTTAATTGTTAAAGCTAGTATAGTTCTATTTCATCTGAGTCATACTTTTTAACACAAACTGTACTGTACAATTATTGTTATAAGCACAAAGACCTGAAGCAACTTAATATATTACCTTGTTGAAATATTGATATAAATTTTATGAAATATAGTTATATTTTTCCTTTTTTTCTTTCGAATACCTGTCTAAGATTTTTCTTTATTGGATGATGGACAAAAGCGACCAATATTAACACGCGCAGAACCTCTTTTTATGTAATTGGAGGAAATGTAATTGTATGTTATTGGATGTAATTGAATGTAATTGGTGGAAAAGCTATTCCTACAAATATTCTTATAGTACTTTCCTGCTTTTTCAGGAAGTTCGAAATTAACTAATAAATTCAACCCCTCCTCAAAGAAAGGCTCAAATAATTCATTTATAGGTTAAAAATACGGGCCCCTATTGATCTTAACTGCACAATGTATTTGAGACTAAAAACTCAGTAAACTAGTAAAAAAAAATTCAGCTTTTCATAAACATGGAACACTCGCAATACAATGCTCAACAACTCACGTCATTAATTCTCGTATACTTCTCATCAATGACTTACCAATGAATTAGAGTAAATAAACTTTGTGGGCAAACGTTTGGACATACGGTATTAACAATTTTATTTGTTGACACTTTCATCAGTTGAGGTTTTATAGAACAAAATCAAATATGAGCGCTCTATTGCAGCTTTTTGGTTAAAAATTAACAGAAACAATTTTATTTTGCATGGATGCATAAAAGAGGATGCAAAGTCCATTAAACTTCAACGGTAGTATTTAACTAGAGAAGTGTCAGTACTACTTTTTTCAAAGTCGGTATTGGTAACGGTTCTTGATAAGATCAGTTTTCGGTTCTCGATACCGGTACCATCGAAACCTTGTGTTTCTTACAATGTGTTGTGTGTTGTAATGTACCTACAAACCTACAGGTAATTTTTTGTATATTCTTGTTTTATAATTTATAAATATTTTAATTTTCATGTGTAAGTTTCACCAAATTATAAAATACGACCTCACTGTTTTAGTTATTTAACCTTCTGTTAGCATGCAAGATGTGAAAATAATAATATATGTAAAAAAAAGGGACAGAATCCAAATTTATTTCCATTGATAATTTTACAGTTCCCAAATAAAATAGCCCCAGTTCAATTAATTTTGAAAATTAGAGGAAAAAAGTATATCAAGAGGCAAAATTAAAATAAATTTAGTCAAAAGGAATTTTATAAACATTATCGACTTCCAATAACCCTAGAGAGCTCGCGCCTACCGCTGAAACGTGAGAGCTCGCGCGGGGTAAATATTCACCCCATTATGTTTTATTGTATTTCTTTAACGAAACAACAAGCAATTAATTCGAAACATATTACAAACTTAAATGTCAACTATATTTAACTTATATACACTCCATCATATAGAAAGTCTTAACAGAAAAGCATACTGTTCACACATAAAACAGTCAACACAAGTTTCTACTGTATGTGGTCCTTGCAGATGCTTTTACTGCAATTAGCATAGCACTTGGTAGTTTTTCGGTCCAAATTTCTAAATTTCTTGATCAGGAATCATATTTGGCATTTTTTCCAAGTTAGTTATTGTATTGGTTCTCATTGCGGTATTCCTAAAGCCAGCTTTATGCACGTTTTAGGTCTCTTGTTCATGATACAATTTCAGTACAGCGTGGACTTAACACGAGATTTGCCGTCACAAATTTGGTATTACATCAACCTAGACATACAGATCAGCCACTAGACAAGTCGACTGGAAGGTACTGAGGGGGAGAAAGCACTGGGGTGCATCTTCACATACTTTTTCTTATGTTAAAAATGTGCCTGGAGAAAATTTACCCCGCGCGAGCTCTCTAGGGATAATAGTACTCAGCAGCATTTGCGATCTGCGTAGCGCTCGTCGTGATGCACCATGCAATCGATCATCTTACGTGGTTAATAGATACTTCTGCAGATTACCATGGGTACAGAAGACATCGGTTTTTCAGTCCGGGTCCTTTCTTAAGAACCTGGTTACCTTGAACCGACTTAAGGTACCGATTCATCCCTAGTTTTAACTATCATTTTAACGATGTGTCAAAATGTTTTTCTTTATCTAAACATGTAACTATGCTGATGCAATACTTACCCTTCTCCACCTTCTCTTTGTATTTTTAGCCGGAAATCCACAGAGTTGTGGCTGGGCGGTTTCCATTTTAACACTTCTTTGCACTGTCCCGTTTTGTAGGGCTAAGAACACAAAGCAATATCGGATATCACTCTTTTGTTATCGTAAAAGGCACTTTAATGCATAGATAAAGTCTGATCTTTTACCATGTAGTTATTACATTAGTCGTTGGCTTCAGCAATTTATAACTACAGCAAAATCAATACAAAAAACAAACATTATTTTGACATTAACAACAAAATTAGACGAAGGAATTAAAGTCTGCAATATAAGACCTTACCTTACTTTTTTAAATACTAGATTACATGTGCAGCTTTGATTGTATTGACAATTGGTACAGAAATGTTACAAAAACCCCCATTTAAAAAAAAAATTAAGTTAAGAATAAAATATAAACATATTTCCACTGTAAATCAGGTAAAAGAAAACTTGTGGCTGAATAAATCAAATTTTAAAAAATCATATATTTTTATGACAAATATAAATTTTAAAGTTTTGAAGGGAAAACTATGCCAAAATCTTTGTACAAAGCACACAAATACTTTTTTAACTCTTTTTGGCAACTCACATCATTTGTAGGTTGAAATATCAGCCCGTCAGGCTCATGAGAAAGTTGTTTGGCAAACTTTTCTCCGAGTAAACTCCCGGCTTTCTCTACTGGATAAAACTGTTTCATCCTAATACTGAATGGCTCCAGTTCCTTTCTGATTCTGCCTTCGGTGATAGCTTTGTTTCTCGGTCCTACAACGTCAACCTGAAATATCAGACAATCATCACACAAACTTTATTTTTAGATATAGTTTGAATACTAGCCATTCTCTTCATATAGAGTCATTTTTGTTAGACATGTTCTTATGACCTGCACACAACATTCTCCTTCTCCCTTTTTTCTTAACAGAATAACTCATTATTAGATCAGCAAACGATCCTATTTCAACATTTTATTTATTAGAGCTATCTAAAAGCTGTTCCCACGATCCACGATCTAACCATTCATTTTTAATCTAAAAGACAGCCTTCAAAATTAGTTTTTTTATCTATTTAACTTCCGAAATGGATTTAACAAAGAAGCGTCTCCTATAAAACAACAATCAAATTGATTATAAGATGAATGTTGACCACTTTTTCACACTCAACTTACTGCAACACAGTAATTTTTTTACCTTGTAATCAATCTTGATTTCTATACCAAAGAAGAAATTTTAATTTAAATTGAAAAGTATAGGTGCGGGATACGTTTTTTCACTTCAATTTATGAAAATGCCTTAAATCCCCTTGCATATGTAACATCATTATTTAAAAACTGGGCCAATATAGGGAATACGGATTCAAGACCAGTTAAGTTTAAAATTTGATTAATAGTTGGTTAAAAGTTAAGACTCTATAACTTTCAATCATATGAAAAGCTTCATAGGTAGTGAGGGATAAGATGAAGCTTGAGTTTGAAGTTTCGGCAGAGGAGGGGAGGAAATCATCGATGACGTGGAAATAAACAAAGCCATATGATTACGCTACTAGTCTGGTAGCTGAAAAATACTAAACCAAAACAAAATGTAGGTTGATATTAGAAACAATGTTTTGCTCCATCAATAGACATGTGTCATGTTTTTGGTTTAGCATGTAACATATGACTGACACCTGAAATTCTTAGTTGAATCAATTGATCATCTCTTATTATTAATTTCCCCTCCTCAAAAAATCCTAATTCATCTGGGTTTGTTTGTTAACACCCAAGCTTCATTATGTGCCTCACTACCTCTAGCTTGTGAAGCTTTGTGGCCACATCTTTAGCAACGAACTAACACTGGGAACACAAGATTCATAACTAATTTTCATCAAGATTTTAATCGAAAGTTAGATTTACCTCGATGACTTTCAGCCTCATCGGGAACTTCATATGGGCCACGTCCATGCCATCACACTTGACAATATCATACGCCAGGTACCGGGGTATGTTCTGACCTTCATGCTTGTCTATCACCATTTCCTGGAACATCGACTTTTTTTAATTTGATGTTAATAAGTTAATGCACTCAATGACCATTATGAAACATTTTTAAGGTAACCAATGGTAAAAACACTTCTCTCTCAATCTGTGAACTGCACAGTCAACACAACAAATTCAAAAACATCTTTAAGTGATACAAAAAATCCAACATTTTCTAGTTATCAGGTGATTAATAAACAAAAATTATAGTACTAAAATCTGTGATGAGGGTACCCTGAGATACCCGTATGGGAGATCCTGCTACAACAAACTCAAACTCAAACTCAAACTTTTTATTCGTCACAAATAGAGTTACAAATTGAGCATAGCTCATTTAACAGGTGACAAGTCATTGTATAATTTACTAAAATACTTTTACAACTATTTACATAAATCTTATGCATTAAAATTCCAATTATACAAAGCAAAAATAGATATGCTAACCATACATTGTTATTGATTATTTATTCATAAAAATAAAATCATTAACTGAATAAGGAGCTGTTTGGACAAGATAATTTTTGAGATCCCTCAAAAATAAGCCTTTTTTGGCCTCCCTTCTTAATTTCACAGGACATTTGTTGAATAGTTTTATAGCCATGTAATACGGCCCTTTTTCAAATGATGTTAATCTGTGTTTTGGGTACCGCAGGGTATCTATATTCCTTGTTCCCTGCATGCCCAGATTGCTACCAACAAAATATTTGGGGTATTTTTTAAAGAAATTTAATATTTCATAAATATATAAAGCTGGGACGGTTAAAAGATTGTGAGTTTTGAAAATTGGTTTGCAAGATGCTCTGTATTTCAATTTGAAGATTGCACGAATGGCTTGTTTTTGTAATTTAAAGACTTTATCAATCTCAGATGTTGCTCCCCAAAGAATTATACTGTACCTAACTATTGATAGAAAATAACCATGATAAACCTGAAGACCTGTATTTATATCTGTAATATTTGCTATTGTTCTTAGGGCAAAAAGAGATTTACTAAGTTTACATTGCATCATTGAGATTTGTTCCTGCCATTTTAAATTGTCTTGTAGGGTAAAACCCAAAAAATTTACACTATGAGAGCTGAAACAAATTTCATTATCTGGCATAAGAAATTCTTCAGATGGTTCTGTCCTGTTTTTAGTGGCAAATGATAATATTTTAGTCTTGGAGCAATTTAGACTAAGACCATTTTGAGTAAGCCAATCAGAAATTTCACGGAGAATATTTATAACCTGAATTTTAGCTACACTTTTGGTATCATCCTTAATTAACGCTGTTGTGTCATCTGCAAATTGATAAAGAGGTGTGTTTATATTAATGGGTAAATCATTAATGTAGAGTAAAAATAAAATCGGCCCCAAAATAGAACCCTGCGGCACTCCACAGATAACCTCCTTCCATTCCGAATAAGTTGTACCATTTTCACTAACTAATTTGGTTCGTTGAAATCTTTTGGACAAGTAAGAATTTAATAGAGAAAGTGATTTGCCTTTAAAGCCATAATAATGCAACTTAGCTATCAGCAGTTCGTGGTTAACACAATCAAAAGCCTTGGACAGGTCACAGAAAATTCCAAGAACTGACTGAGACCCGTCCAAGGCTTCCAAAAGGTCGCTTACCAATTCAAACACTGCCATCTGAGTGGATCTGCCCTGTCGAAATCCAAACTGCTTCTCATTAAGAAGGTTGTTGTCTTCCAAATACTTGACTATTTGGATACACATAATTTTTTCCATAATTTTAGAAAAGGACGGAAGTAAAGCCACTGGTCGGTAATTGTCTAAAAGTGTTGAATCTCCTTTTTTCAACACTGGGGAAATATTTGAAAATTTCATTTTTTCTGGAAAAACTCCAGTACATAAAATGGTATTTGCAATGTGTGTTATGGGATATAAAATATGATTTACGGATTCTCTAATTATTGAAAATGGAATTTCATCCCACCCAGCTGAATGCTTGGTTGGGAAGCCAGTTATTACATTAAAAACATCTATATAGGTTACAGCTTGAAATCTAAACTGTACATCTTCCAATTCATAACATTTCACATTGTTTATTGCATCTTGCATTATACATTTCGAAGATGCATTCTGTCCTATCCTGCTGAAGTGATCATTAAAAGTTTTCGCTATTGTTTTTTTATCTCTAATAGTGACATTATTGTTTGTTATCAATTCATTACAGTGACAATGGTCTGATACAAATCCAACTTCTTTTTTCACCACTTGCCAAGAGGTTTTGGCGATGTTTTTTGATTTTTTTATTTTTGAAGAAACCTCAAGTTTTTTAGCTGCAATAACCACTTTTTTGTAAATAGCTTTGTACTTTTTAAAATAAGAATGGAAATTTGGATCTGAAGTTAGTTTTGATTTTTTGTAAAGTTCTCTTTTGTTTCTGCATGATACTCTTAGTCCAGTTGTCATCCAGTGGTTTTTAACTTTATTTTTCGAAGTAAATGTTTTAATAGGAAAACATTCTGAAAACAGGCAATGAAAGACTGAGAGAAAACTATTATAAGCCACATTACTATCATTACTAGATAAACATAAAGACCAGTCCTCCCTGCTTAGCAAATCCAAGAATCGATCAATTCTACATTTTGAATTAATTAGCCTAGTTGATATGATTGTCTTTTTTGTATTTACATTATTACTAATATACAGTAATTGAGCTGTATGATCAGATAAGCCTAACTCTAACACATCTCCTCTTAAACAGTTAGTTCCAACGTTTGTTATAATATTATCGATACATGTCTTGGATCGTTTTGTAACTCTTGTTGGTTTTTTTATTATTACTTCAAAGTTAAAAGACTTAAGGACAGCACAGAAAGTGTGTTTTTCATTAGAATCTTTTAATATGTTAGTGTTAAAATCCCCACATAAAAATATGTCTTTGTTTTTTGCTGAAGTCACCAAAAAATTCAGAAGATTTTTAAGTTTGTCAATAAACTGCTTAAAACTACTACTGGGTGTTCTATAAATTGCAATTACTAAACAGTTTTCTTTGTTAAATCTCAGGGACTGATCCAGAACTATCCCTGTACATTCAAAAACAGACTCAAGAGAAAATTTTTCAATACTACAATAGGGAATTGCCTTAATATCTTTTCTAATCAGTATACATACTCCACCCCTTTGCTTTTTATCTCTTACATCAATAGAAATAAGTCTATAATTACTTATTGTATTTGCTATATAATAATTGGAATCGTTTAACCAGTGCTCACAGAGAGTTATTACTGCTGGATTGAATTTATTAATCTCCAATGATAATTCCAAATCTAGCTTTGATCTCTCTAGACCCTGAATATTAATATTGAAAATCAGTAAAGTTTTATCTATAAATTCATCCTGATTATCTTTATTTGAATACTTTAACTCTCTGTGGGCTCTGCCAGACTCATTTCTAAAAAATTACATTCTTTGGCCTCTTTCACATAATTAGCTTTATAAGAAGTGGAGAGGTTACTACTAGATACCTTTACCATCTCTGAAAATGAGAGGGGGCCGGGAGTAATGATGGGTGGGGCATTCACTATTTCACCAGGGCTCACACACTGCTCAGACACCTCACTGGACACAGATACACTGCAGCACTGATGTTTGGACTGCTGTACTACAGGTTGGACGTGGTCGGCATTCCACTGCTTGGGGATGCTGTCATCATTGCTGGTAGCATGAAGGCATGAGCCGGAGTCTGCTGGTTTTGTGGAAGTCATCTGAGTGGTGTCTTGTAGCTTTAATAAGTCATGCAGTGTTGTTGCCAGGGAAGAATTGCTTCTTGTGGTTGGTGTGCGATTCTCCATTACAGCTATAATAACTTTTGCACCAGTAGCCTCTTGGAACCCTCTCAAGTTAGTCAAGAAGCAGTCAGGGGAGACTTTATCCAATACACAGCCAAGAGGTGAGCAAATTAGTTGCGTTAGGTTGTTTTTCCTGAAGTCCTCTGTTAATGCCTGAAACGCCCTTTCGTAATCCAACTTGGAAGGCTTCTTGAAGTAATTGGACTTAGTCACAAGGCTATATACGGTAGATCTGTCTCTTATTATTTGACGTGCAAGATGTTGATTTATGAAGTCAGCTGGTGTTGGTTTTCCAAAATATTTCTTAAAGACCACAGCTACCCCTTTAGACATGTTTTTGTTGTCCTCGATATCTGCAGAAATACAGTGTGCGAAAGCTGTGTTTGGATGGGTGGAGAATTTATTTATCATATCTGTCATGTTGGCTTTGATAATTTGAATCTTACTTTTTACAAAGGGTGTCAACTCAGGTGTTAGGGGGTATGTTTCATTGGATGATGACGCTGCTTTAGCTCTCAGCTCAGGCCCACCCGCACTCTTTGTATTTGAAAGCCAGTTTGCAATACACTTAGCCACTACTGATTTTCCGGCTTGATTTAAATGGAGTCCATTCCTGGTGTAGTGGCTTTTGTAGTGTAGCAAATGATTGAATATTAAGTACTTTGCATTAATTTCCATTGACAGTGATAGTAACCAAGAATTACACTGCTCTATCTCAAAAAACTTTTCTCCGTTTTCCGGCTGTTGATAAAGGTAGGGCAGTTCAGTTAGTATAATTTTGGCTTTAGAAGTCTTAATAAGTGTTTCAATCTTAGATAGAGTAGCCTTAAAGTGGGCTGGGTCTGTTCTATTTGTTCCCCCAATAAATATAATACAGTCATTTTTGGTAAATCTGTTGATACATTTTCTCAACTCCTCCACAGCGAACAAAAGTGAGGCACCTGGATAAAAGGAGGATGAGACGTCATATTGAGGCATAAGGGGGGCCAGGATATTAGACAACTCCCTTGCATGACTATCCCCAGTTATAAATAGACAAGGCTTCCTCGAGGACTTTGTAACGGTTTTTGCCCCAGTTTTTACAATCCCAGCCAGTTCATTTGAATTATTAGAGTCTGGGACCTCTAGCAGAATTGGGGGCTCGGTTTCATTTGCCAGAGAACTAGCACCTGTAGTATCAGTTATCGTAAACTTATTTTTCCTTGATTTAAGTTTAGGCTGTGTTTTACGTTTTGTTCTTCTTCTGCAGGTTTCACAGTTTGAGGAAGTACTAAGCTGGATAGTTACACCAGTATCGTTGTTATTTGACGCCAATTCATCAGACTCCTGGAGTGCTGCTAGAATGCCAAATTTATTGCTGGTTTCAGTGCTATTAAATAACAAAGCTTCATTCTTGGTTTTTATTTTATTTTTTCCTCTCACAGTATTCCAACTAAATGTATCACATCCTTTAATATTTGTGTGATTCTTGGTAGTAATCACAATTGGCTCAACCGAGGGTTCAGTGCTTGTAAAATGTGTAACTTCACTGGAGTTTTTGTGAGTATTAGAAGTCAGAATGCCACCTTTTTTGTTAAAAACAATGTTGTACCAATCGTGGAGTGGCATCTCCATGTTCAGTGGGTTTTTACAAAAACATTCAGCCACCAGCTTAGTGTTTACCAAGACGTTTATTCCACATTCAAAGCTATTCTTCTGCTGGGAACAGGGAATACTAAGAAAACTACTGCTATTGAACTTAAGTTTAGCCATGAGACTTAGGGCACTGGGCTTATTATAGTCTGAGTTGGAGTCAAGGTGATATACTAAGTTTCTCATATTGTCAAACACTAAAAGGCTCCAATGAGAACCAGAGTCTTCTTTGGCAGGGTTTAGGCTGTCATTTAAACAGCATAACACATACTTGAACTTGGTAAACCTCAAATTATCCATTTCTAACTGTACATTTTCCTGACTGGAATGCCTGAGTATCTGGGTTGTGAGTGGGCCAAGAAAAAGGACAGATGATTCATCAAAAGTAAGATCCCTACTAAATGAGTGAAAATAGGATTGGAGAATTGTATCGTCAACCCAACGAGCTTTGGACCATGCTGCATCATCAGATCTCAATAGCTTAGAGACTTTTTCAGCATACTCATTGTCATTGTCTCCTATTTTACTCTCTAATTCTTCAAGTTTTTTCTCTACTCTAGATTTTTGGTTTATTAACTCGGCTAACTTTTCTTTTAAGCTTTCGTTTTCCTTTACAATCAAGTCAACTGTTGTATTTTCTTTATTTTGTTTGTCTTCCTCTGTTTTTAGTAGTGACTTTAGTTTCTCTACTTGTTGAGTATAATCCTTAAGTCTGGTTATACATGCTATCTTGTCTTCTTCCAGCTGAGAGATTACATTATCCCTGTATTCAATTTCCAATTGGGTTTTATTTAATGAGGTTTGTATTATCCGGGAGCATTCATTTTCTGATGTAATTTCAGATAAAACCCTTATTTTGTCTTCCAGTTCTTTAATTTTATCTTCAGCTATCAGTTCAAGGTCAGTTTTATAATTTTTCAAGTCATAAATTTGTTGCTTTAATTTATCATTTTCAATCAACAACCGCGCACCAGCCTCCGCAGCTATTGAAAGTGATGTGTTTGGGTCAGGCTCAGTGTCATTGTTTATGTTTTGAATTTTTTCTGTAAGGCTAGCCAGAGAATCAATATGATCTGATGTTAAACATTCCTTACATTTCCAGTCATTTGTTTTTTCCTTGGCAATTTTTATTAGCTCAGCATCTGCCATATTTATACATTTTGTGTGGAACCACAATTTGCAGGCTCCATTGCATAGGACTGCACTTGACTTAACACCTTTCCTGCATGCACCACAGGGGAATTTAGGCATGCTTTACAAAATGAAACTCAAAACATTAAAAGTAGAAAAAGAATTAAAATATATACAGTAATAATCCAATTGGCTTATTTTATTTTGTCGATAAATATTGTTATTATTTAATGTATATTGGTGATATATTAGGAGAAAATAAATAAAGAAAACCTTTATTTATTGAAAGGTTATAAATTCCTGACAATCCAGTTATTTGGCTATTGCATGAATGAGTTATATTGAAGAAGGTGAGTGGGTTGTCAACAACTGTCCAAGGGTCAGCTCTGATAGACTCTAATGTGTTCCTCTGTCCCTCCACTGGACCGGTTCTCAGTGCAGAGGCACAACTGCAGACTCCTGTTCAGTAGCTTAGCAAAGGAAACAGCTGATCTTGTTCCTGTTGCTTCATTCCACTTGGCGTATGAATTTATACTCTCTTCTGTAGTGTGTAGTAATTGGTGAAAATTATAGATCTATAATTTATTTGATGAAAAGTGGTATACTTTTAATTTTTTGTCACTACAAAATACTACAACATATAACCTTTTCAACACAGAATAAAGACTCTAGGAAAGAGGCCTAAAATGAGATATTTCCAGAGAAATATGAAATATAATAGTCTATTTTAATGGTAGGTAAATAGGAATTATTAAATTATTCAATAATTAATTCAATAATTAATTAATTAATTCAATAATTATTAAATTATTAAATTATTGAATTAGGAATTATTAAATAGGAATTATTATCATAGATAAGTATGGTAGGTAAATAGGACTCAATTTAAATGGATAGGTAAATATGTTTTAGTTTTTTTTTTTGTAAAATAACATTATATTATTATTATTTTTTATGAATTAATTATATTTGTAATTTGATCTACCTTTTAATCAATTTTATTTAAAACTTTATTCATATATATAAGTATTTATATGAGAAACATTTGACGCTATTTATGTATATTTTATACATGTACAAATAAAGAATATTTTGATTTGATTTGATTTGATTTGGTCTAATCCAATAATAATGTAATCTGGTAAAATATTTTATCCATCCAATGCAAGGGCGAAGAAGTTATTGCGATGGATCAAGATCAAGAAAACAAAATGTAGGCAAGGAAGTGAGGAATTCTTAAAGATTTTGATAAGCTCAGACTACATACAGAAGGTATGGTAAAACAATAAATTAAGATTATTTCCTTGTTGTTAAGATTATCAAGCTGGGTGAAAAATTCAACTATTTAAGGAGCATTCAAAGATATGTTTTACTGCTTTTGGATGTGACTCTTGGTACTTACACCATCCAGCAGAGTATTTATAAGGTGTCTGTTTGGATCTTTTCGATGAGGGAACTTCAGACCTTCCACCTGGAACACACTGTTGTCTCGGTCCAAACAGTAAACTTCGCCTTGCTTCAGAATCAGCATCATATACCTGGGAATGAAGATAGAATAAGAACAATTTTATCGCTATTGTGAGGGTAACCAGTTGAGCATGGTGCCTTTGTAGTTTTTACACTACACTTTAAGTGAAATTGACTATTCGTCCAATTTATTGTTTATTACATTGTTTTTGCTACTGGTAGATTCTGCTCTAAACAGGCACCAATTGTATATACAATCCCCTTTTTCGTTGTATTGTACTGCAAGTTTTGTCCCCTTATTATTCAGAATTCACCCAAATAATTGAGCATACACATTCAAGACGGAGAATCATGGTAATTGATTTTAAGATTGAGATTGCAAAACCTCTAATCTGATTGTACTTTAAATCACATTACTTAAGATTCTGATCCAAAATCAAAAAAATAAATTCCTACCCTCAGCCAATGAAATTATGAACAATTAATTAAGAAGCTATTACATTTTCCATTACTAATTGTCATTGCCACCCTTCTTTGAGGGTGGTTTATCTTAAGCAATTTTATGAGTGCCTTTTTCTGCCATTAAAAAAAATCTCAGTCTTTAGTTGCGGGTAATGAAATACATTTTGATTTTGGATTATAAAATACTGTAAAATTGCCTTTTTGGAGGATAAAACAATGTTAAAAATTAAGGTAATTGCGTTGAAGAATTTTTACTTATTAGTGGCAAAATCTTCAAAACAATTCAGAAAAAAACAATAAGGTAATCTAAAAAGACTTTGGAGAAGTTTTTAGATCTACCTTGTAACTTAAGGCTGACGACCAAAATTTACCTGCAGAACACAAGGTAACTTAGCTGAACTTAATCAATGCCTAACCTTTAAATAATATATTTTCATGGAGTGCCATTCTTTAAAAAAACTCTTGTTACAAAATTAAAATGAAGTAGCAACAATCACCTTGTGCCATCAGCTTTCCAAGAGACTTTGTAAGGCATCTTTTGAAGCAGCTTGATATTGCTGAGATCCATCGACACTGGCTGACATCCCGGGAACCCTGATCTGAAAACAAAATGCTTTTACCCACCTTGTTTATAGAATTACTACCAATTTAATCAATATCAAGCCGTAAAAAATAAGCCTATAAGTATTACGAAAGAAATACTATGAAGAAATACCAGAATGCTGTAAAGAAATGCTAAAAAAATACTATAAAAGTAATGCCATAAAGAAATAATGCTATAAAGAAATACTATACTATTTTTTTGTAGTGTTATTAAAATAAGTCATATCATATTATCAGAACAGATCTTGGTAAAGCTACTGCATGTGTAAAAATGTGTATTCCTGGGCAACCACTCTTTGTCTCATGAGAGTACAACTCGGATTATCCCAATCAATGTAGCCAAACACCTATCAGCTGGTGAAGTTTATGCCAGGATTTTCTGGACCACAGAGGACAAAGCTTCAGCGGAGCACCGTTGCAGCTCTATAAGCTCTACCGCGGACCACTCCAGCCCCGCTACACCGCTGCTTTTAAGATTGTCTGCTTTTAATTTTTCTTTTTAACTGGAAACATCCAGTAAGGTTATTAAAATGTATTCTCACTCAGTTTACTTTAGTGTCCAGGAAAAACCTATCTATAAATAGTGGCCTCTATTCCAAAATACACTTTCCTATAAATAAAATCTAATTGGTCTTTATTTTAGGAGGGCTGCCACTACTTAAAATTGAATTGCTTTTATATTTCTCAACATATCTTGATGAAACTTAGTATGTGGCTTCATCTAATTTAGATTTAATGGATTGTAGCCTATATTCCTAGATTTTCACATTTTAGTGGCAGTAAACCTAAACATTATTCTAACTGAATATCCTTTTGCATGCTTATTTCACTATTTAAATGTGGAAAAATCGGTTAGGCTGGATTGGAGTAAACCTAAGCAAAGGCCTGTGGAACACCTTCTGAGTTCCGGCTACTACAGGTAGTGGTGACATAACGGGTGTTATGGATAACACTCAAAGACTGAACCTTCCTTTTGATATGCACCATTAGATATTTTCATTAGATATTTTTTTTAATTATCTATGACTCTCACAATACTAGAAACTCATTTAAAAACAATTCATTCTTGTAGGGAATTTTTCAAATAGTGGCGGCTCTCTTATAAAAAAGACCCGATATATAAAGACCGATGCATTGTTTTGTCACACTCACTTCTGCCACTCGCACATCTCCTGCACCAGAGTCTGTATCTTGCTCAGTCGCGGCTGGTCCTGGACGGGATGGACGCCGGGCACCCCCTCCATGAATGTAGGGTTCTTGTTGTTCACCTCCCTGCGCCGCCGTTTGTTCTTGCTTCCTCCGCTGGTGGGAAAAACAAAAAACATCACTTTAAAATGGAAGTATCCAATTGGGTTTTCATCCTGCATAGGCTGGGAAATAAATAGTATCTAATAATTGGAGTTCCAGTTTGATTATTTGACCTCTTTTAGAGTAACTAGGCAGCCTTAAAATGGATGTTTTATGATTGTAAGATGGTAAAGTCTCTTACTCATGAAAATTATAATAGTTACATAGATTGTTGAACCAAGTCTATACCTCGAGTCAGAGGAATCTTCTTCATTCTTTCTCCTGTGGTTCTTCCATGAGGCAGGTTCGTCTTCTTCTTCAGGCTCTTGAAAAGTAAAAACAAAAATCGGTATTTTTCAGTGTTTCAAAACAGTTATTAATTGTTTGATAACATATACATTCTATAGGTATATTAAAAGGACAAGCGGTCTTTGTTAAAAAAAATATTGACAAAACTATTGTGTCGATATTGAAGGTTTACATTTTGTTAGAAAGCCTTTAACGTCTAGATGAGTCTTTACATAGACTCGACTCAATGCATGAAGCCAAAAACCCATGGGAAGCTCTCAAAGTTTAGTTTTGGCCAATTTAAATAATACTGGGCAGTAATTAAAATCTTGAAGCATAACAGCAGTGTGTAAATCGAGCAGACAGATAACTATCACAATATTGCTTTTGAAACAAACACATGGTTAGCTCATTTCTATTGATCAGGTAAATTAGCTTTGTTACATATATTAAATCCATTCAACTTTAAGATATTAAATCATTCTTATTAGGCATTTTATTTTTATCTGACAGAATACAGAAAAACTGCATAAATTCTCAATCCACATTGGATTTTCAAATATGTTCTTCAATTTTCTAAGAGGTATCTTTACTTTGGATTTCCTTTAGATCTACTTTCACCTGTTCAAAGAAACTCAAGTATGAGGAGGGTTTGTAGAGAAAATTTTCTACCAACAATACAACACATTACAATACATACAATATTGGGGTCTGTGGGCCAGACTATTTAAGTTCTGGTCGGGTCGGGTCGGGCCTTTAATTTTTGCTTTCGGGTCTCGGACCAAAATTGTGTCGGGCCAAAAATATTTAAATAATTACTTTTGTATGAATTAACAAGAACCTAAAAAGAAGCTAAATCAAGAAATAAAATGCAAAATTAATAGAAGAAAACTACCACTATCTATCGAGGCCTAATTAATTTTTAGTAGGTTAAAATTATACCATAATTCAATTTTAACCTACGACAATAAATTAAGATAAAAAACTAATACGTGAACAAATTCAGCCAAAAAACTATGAGAGCCATAACAATCAATGATTATTATCATTACAAAGACACACTTTATCACAACGACCATAACACCAATAAACAATATAAAATATGAATATAAATTTGAAGTTGAAAAGTGCAAGGTCAGAGCTAAATATAGGTGTAGGTAAGTTTTTAATTTCCAAATTCTGAGAAGTGGTATTTCTAGGTAACTGTCAAAATACATTCTTCTAAAAGTTAATGAAATATTTTTGAGGGTATTTTTATGAAAAACTTATGATGGCTGCGAAAAATGAAAGCGTTTATCTGTCGGTCGCGGATGAACGGCAGATGTCGCTTTTCAAAACTCACGATCTGCCGCGAAATACGATCGCGCGTATTTGCTGATCGCTGATAATCGGCAAATGTAGCCTTGCAAAAGTCGCGGTCGGCTACAAAAAACAATCATGTGTATTTTCCAATCGTAAATAAACTAAATGCAGCCCAGCGTAACTCGCGATCGGCTGTAAAATTCGATCGCACCCACGTAAGTCACACGTAAATTGTAAACGGCGGGAGTAACGTATCCAGCGCGGCCCAACCCGATTTGGCCCGAAGTATTTTTTGGCCCGACCCGATGTCTCGGGCCGGCCTTTGACCCGACCCGACCCGACCCAAAAAACTCGGGGACCCGCAGACCCCTAACTTTCATACATTGTACCAAAAAAATCATTGTCCTCCCAAATGGACAATAGGACTGAAAGTGGAATAAAAACTTAAACACTCTCTCACCGTCACACCAGTCCGGCAGAGGCGGCGCAGCCGGAGTGTACTGGACCTCATCATATCGTCTGTACAACTCCTCAAGGTAGTCTTGCTTGTAGATTCCAGGGGGCCTATGACACAATACTTATTGTCAATCAAACACATGTTTTAAGCAAATATTTTTCTTAATTTTTCTATACAATGCATTGTCTTACAGATTATCTGGATTAGTGCAGTAAGAGGTTCGTTCTATCCAAATAGCAAAAATTCCAGAGAATCTAAGTTACAGTATTATAACAATAGCAAATATTATGAATAGCTTTCATGGTATTCACGATATCACTGTCATCGTCATGGTCGACAACTCTCATTATGAAATGACATGAGATCTGATATTATATAATTTCATCTTCTCGTGGGACTGTAGTAACAGTCTGTCGAACCATCTTGAGGCACAATAGCAGTATTCGAGTCTCATCTTCCTTGCACAAAAATCTAGTATGTCACACCAAATCTCAGCAGATTGGTTATTTGACTGTCAAATTACAGAGATCAAACCTTTCTCGAAGGTTCAGATTCAACTCACTACTACCATGTTTTAGTTTTTACAATTATTTCCGTGAACATCACAGCATTATGGTTGCATCTGAGGCTTGGAAAATGCTACATAGTACTGAAGAGAAAACTGACATTTTCACCATTGTTTTAGTTCTCAACCTAGTCAAGATAATTCAGGTATGATAATCCGAGGTGTGCTGCATCAAAATCAAGTAACTTCACGACAACTCTTGATAGTGACATTAAAACATATGTCCTATTATGTTTAGAAGCCATTATTCATTTAACAATAAAATTTTCAAAATTGAACATTAAAAAATAAGTGCAAAAAATTAATACAGTACTGGGCTAAAATTGACTTTCATGAATGTGCCATTGTAAATAGGCCTAGTTAATGAATCTGAACAGTATACGATGGTTTGTGTCTGATTAAATTACTTAAACATAGGAATTTTGCAGGTAACATTTTAGTTTTCTGGGTAAACTTCAAGGTACAGAGACCAAAGAATCAGAACAAATATTGCTCTCATAAATAATTGATCTGTCACAACTTCTTTAACGCCAACATCGTTGATGAAGTAGTTTCCTTTTATTAACAAATGAACCATTAACCTAAGTTTGATAATTTCATAAGATGATCACATTACAGTTTTGGAGAGCCATACTGGCAGGTGAGTGAGTACACTGTATTCGGAATTGGTGTTAAACATCTGTTTTGTTTAATCAATCAATCATATGAGTATATGGTTAAATAAAGACGTTCTTACAACATGATAGTTAATGCTGCAAGCTCAAATGGAATGAATATTAAATCTAAACAAGGTCTCATTAAAATGTAAATCAAACTTACATGTAATATAAATGTGTATCACGTGTATCAATGTGTTACATGTAATGTTGTGTAATATAACATGTAAAAGTTCCCGCAAAGCTTACTGTAAGTCTAAGAAGAGGTTTTATTCTCATTAGTAGTGGCAACTAATCACAACTTTCGGTACAGTATTGCAACACAAATTTCATAGTGTTAAGTGCCTTAAAAACATCAACAGTGTTTTGACTGTTCAACACAATCACGAGTTTTAACAGATGATTTTTATAGTTTCCACTTTTTGCCACCCACCAGTCCAGAACTATAATTTACAAGAAGAGTTTACCTGGCTTTGGCAAATTCCTGAATAGCAGCATCTAAGCCCCAGTTGAGTTCATCCACCAAGTAGGCAACCAGAAGGAAACCAGTCCGGTTAAAACCATGTGTGCAGTGAACACCTAAAATCAGGTATGAGAAAAATTATTTCACTGAAAAACACCAGCATCTAAAATTTAAAACAGAAATAGCCTTATTGATGGGTGCACGAAATAGGGCAGGCGGTAAAAAACTCATCGATTATCTGCTAAATCTCAGCTGAAAAGACTGAATACAATTTTTTTGTTGAACTGATGAAACTTTGTTTACGTTTTTAAAGGCCTTTTACGTTCAAATTTTTGTTTACTGAAAGAGAAACATATGATCATATAGTTTATTAACGGCCAAAACAAATAGGAATAAACAATAATTTTGCCACCAGCACACCCACTCACTCACCCGCCCTATTTGGTGCTCTCGATAATAAAACCTATTCAAATCAACATAAGTAAATCACACAATGGTTTTAGGATTTGATTTGATTTTTGAATCTGATTACGGTAATGAAGAGTGAGAGTAGTCAACTCAACCTCACTTAACCCTAATCCCAAAAAACCCCAAAGTGGCCTAGCTACAAGAGCCTCAGGACCTGTCCTCAAGAAAAGCCTACAAATGTAAATAATGAGAATGCAAGAAGACAAGTTTACAGTCAATGGGTTGACTATAGTTAGTCAAAAAAAATAATTATGGTAGAGCCCCTCAAATCCAGCCTCAGTTTTAGTGGTCCTCAATTTATCCAGCTGCTTCTCAGAAGAAATTATAAAAGTGTATTCCTATGACTTACAGATGCACAGCCTCTCCTTATACTCTCTCGTGCTATCACTCTGTTTAAAATTTTGCAGAATTATATCTCTGCTAGTTTATGTTGTACTGTGTACACTTCTCAGCTGAGCTAGTAAACTCTAAACAGTTGGTTGGTTTTTCTCCAGTACGGTTATTAATTTTTTCGTTTTGTAAAGTGTTCAAGTTTTGTGTTGTGCTGGTTTAACTGAAAGAGACTGAAAGAAAACATTATGTACAAATCGATTCATTAGTCATGTTTGATTTGTTAGGTTTGAATTTTTTATAATGGGTTGAGTTATTCAGGCAAGTTGTTATTTGACCATGGCTCAGTCCCAAAAAAGCCAGATATTAGAAGTTCTACTCCAAATGCAATAGCAGAGAAATTGCCAAAAAACCTACCGATGATGTCAAGGGGATTTCTGGCGATGAATTGCTTGCAAACTTGGATAAACAGTCGAGTCTGATCCTCAGAAGGAGTTTCCTTGTGACCACGACATTGCATCTTGACGTACTTGACCTCTTTCTCAGGTCCATTGGCATGTGCGATATCATCTTTGTCATAAAATCGGTTGGTGAATGTCAGGTCAATCCAAAGGCCAACTTGTAGCTAGAAAACAAAACATGTCTGAAAGAGGTGAATTTTATTGTTACACTAGGTAGGTACCCGTACTTGGTTTAGTAAGTGTTTTGAGTGGTAAAGAGTTTGTAGTGCTCTGACTTAGTACTCATGAGAAATGTTTAAAACATGCCTAGTGTCTGTCAGACATACAGTAGACACCCTCTTAACCGACCCTAATGGGACCGGATCTGAATCAGATAACTTAAATTGTCGGTTAAAACAGTAAATGTCACGGTTTTTACGATATGTAAATGGAATAGCTTGTAAAAACGTTTATATACCAATATGCTACTAACATTGCACGATATATTTTGAATAAATTAAAAGTAATTTAACTTGTATAGTTGAGCGTAATGTTCCCATCGCCAGGTATGGGAAGATAAATGCCGCGATTTCACTACCCCACCCTCTAGAAAAGGGTGAATGAATGAATGAATGAAAACTTGATTTATTCCTCTAAATGTTATTACAAAATTTAGTAATATATATGATACATAAAATATACTATTTGTAATCATACTAAATATTATAGCAAAATATGGAAAAAGCCCACATGGGCATCAAAGCCTGTGCGTGGGCTCTAAAAGATAATTTTATATATGATGGTAAGCAATTCGTATCAAGTATCTGAGGATAAAACTAAAATGGTTAATTATTTAATGAAGTGGTCTTGGATATATTTATTATATATATATATATATATACATACACATACACATATATACATATATATATACAATTTAATAATATATAATTTGTTCAAGCTTTACAGGTAAAATACTAATATTAATCAATTTGTAATGCATTTGAATGAAAAAAGGAATGCTACAATGCTGATAAGGAAACTCAACCAGATATTCGAATGAGTGGAGGGGGGGGGACTTTGAGAGAGTAGGGTCAGGTCCGCCCGTACCTGCTGACGATAAGAGATTCGGCTTCTTCAAAACTAAGCGATAATAAAAATGTCTTTATTTTATTTTTAAAAATTGAAAGTGTCGGAAGAGAAAGAAAATTATAGTGTGGAAAACGTTGGCATATATTAATATAAAGTGTTTGAGCAATATAAAATGGATTCGTTGTTAAAATTGATTTTTGAAGCTGGAGAGAATTTATTCCAACATTTTGAGCAAAACGAGTATGGTGGGAATGAGTGACCTGAGAAAAAATTTTGTCATAATTTTTATAAATATGTATCAATAAGGTTTTTATAAAAACATGTCTAATAGGTAGAATCTGGGACTCAATAAAAAGAGCGTCAGAAGGGTACCTTGAAGTTTTTTTGAATGCTGCCTTCAAAATAGCCTTCTGACACACATTTATAGGCTGAAGAAGAGATTTAAATGAACCCCCCCAGGCTATAATTCCAAAAGTAATAATAGACTGAACATAAGCGAAATATGCTAGTTTCAATTCATTATTGTTTAATATTTCACTTAATTGTCTGAATGCAAAAATGTATTTCCTTAATTTATTTTTTTAAAAATCAATGTGCTCACTCCACTTTAAACGATAATCAAATGTAACTCCCAGGTATTTATAAGATAAAACTTTGTCTATAGATTTACAAGAGCATGAGTTTCCCTGAGGGTCCATACAATCATGAATAATTAAATTTTGAAGTTCATAATCTGTAGTATTTTTCAAGGAAATTGGCATAAACTTTGTTTTTGATATATTCAAGGACAAAATATTTTGATCGAACCATTTTTTTATGATTTTGAGATCATTATTTGCCTTTTGACGGACCTCATTCCAATCTCTACCCTCTACAAAAATTAACGTATCATCTGCAAATAAATAAATTTTACTACTCAAATCAAGTTTTGAAATATTATTTATGTATACTAAAAATAAGATAGGGCCAAGTGTACTGCCTTGAATTACGCCATAATCTATAGGTAAGAGGTCACTGTCTATGCCAGATATTGAAACACACTGTAATCTACCGCTGAGGTAGCTCCTGAACCAGTCATGGGCGCTGCCCCTAACTCCAATGTATTCAAGTTTATTTAATAATTTGATTCTATCTACTGAGTCAAATGCTTTCTTTAAGTCCAGGAAAACTAGCATAGATCGTTTTTTATTTGATATTGAACAATTTATTTCCTTACAAACATCAAAGAGTGCATCTGATATGTTTCTATCCTGTCTGAACCCATACTGACACCCACATATAATATTATTGGTTTGCAAATAAAATATTAACTGATCTTTAACTATTCTCTCTAATATTTTAGATAAGAAGTTCAGCATAGAAATAGGCCTATAGTTATTTTTGTCAGATTTGTCATTAGATTTAAAAAGAGGGGTAACTTTTGCAATTTTTAAACAGCTTGGAAATGTGCCTTGGGTCAAACTCAAATTAATTATATGTAGTAGAGGTTTACTTAAAATATGAATATTTTCTTTAAAAATCTGTGCCGTTATCCCATCGCATCCAGGGGCAGACCCTCCCCTAAGTCCAAGTACGTGTCGTGTAATGTCGTTTTCTGTCACAGTTTGTAGAGTGAATGTAGTGTCTGTATAATAGTCAGCGTCACGTACGACTGGGTCCCCGCTGCAATCAATTGCAGCAGCTAAATTTTGGCCTACCATAGAAAAAAAAAAATTAAAGTCGTTAGCAATCTGTTTATAAGAGTTTGTCCCTACATCCAAAATATTATCATGAACAAAATGTTTTATTGGAAATTTGTCTTTAGATTTAGATTTGCCAGAAAGCTCATTGATAATACTCCAAAACTGTTTAGGATCATTTTTACATTCATTAATTTTGTTTCTGTAAAAGTTCTTTTTAGCCAACTTTAAATATTTACTTAGGTTACTTCTTACTTCTTGATAGGAACGAATTAACTGAATATTAAATGGCTGTTTTTTAACATCCTTACTTAATTTATCCCTACGCCTGATTCCAGTAACAAGTTCAGAAGTAATCCAAGGTTTCAATTTTTTATATCTCGTACTATTCTTCAATATTTTTCTAGAACTATCCATGGATTTTATAATATTTTCTGTAAACATTTGAAAACAATAATTAACATCCGCTTCATTTAAAACAGGATCCCAGTCAGTGCTAGTCAATTGTTGCGTCAATAAGACATTATCAACAATAGTCCGAGTGGCAGTGGAATTATCAGTAGGGTCAGAGTCCAAGTCACCTGTCGCCGTGATCGTGAGGGCAGTGCTGTAGTGGTCCGTTATACTTGTATGCAACACAGCTGACTCGACTTTATTCATCTCTTTAAACCGAACAAATATATGATCTATACAGGAACAGCTATTTTCGGTAACTCTAGTTGGCTTGTCTATGTAATTAAAAAGACCAGCCTCAAACAATATATTTAAATATGTATCAGAAACACTGGTACTCTTTAGAATATTTAAATTTACATCTCCTAAAAAAATACAATTTTTATTCCTATTTAAGCCATTGTAATAAGTTTCTAGTCCCTTCAAAAACTGTTCGATGTTGCTGTCAAAAGTTCTGTAAATAACAAGTAAGTTAAAATGTGTATTTATTGCTTCAAAGTCTAAACTTAACCCGTAAACGTCGCCTAGTGTGACTTGCGAAACAGTAATAGTAGTGAGTCGTTTGTTTACAAAAATAACAACACCGTCATTTTGGTTCAGTTGTCTGTTAGTTTTGTACATGTCAAAACCGTCAATAGTGAATTCCTCCCCACCACTCAATCTACATTCGGTTAAAACAATTACATCCAACCTGAGAGAAATCAAGCTAATATTTAATAAAAGGTCATCAAAGTTTTTTGAAATACTCCTAATATTGCAGTGAAAGATCTTAAGACTATTTATACCTGTAAAACCAGTATTAAAAAATGTATTGTACTCACTAAATGTTTCTAGTTCAAGACACTTATTTTTAGAAAAGAACAACTCAAAAGAATTTTCATCCTTATCTAACCAGGCCATTCACGCACTTAGCCTTCTACCCAGTGAGTTACAAAGCATTGATATAATTTGTGCTGGCGATGTAGCTACCTGCCTTAAACTCGAAAATCTAAAAACAAATTACAAGATATTTGATTGAAAACTACATTAAACTCCTTCAATCATATTCCATTATATTTAAATATAAGAATTAGGTGATTTTTTATGCATAACACTAAAAGACTAACAAAGGAGTAGTGAATAATTTATAACTGCAATTAAATAATTCAGATTAATACTTGTAAGGAAAATTTAACCATTTTACCACCTAAAATATTTTTCCAATGATACAGAAAATATATCCTGTTAAATTGATTTTAAATTACTGAGAAAAAACCATCTCATAGCCAACATAATTGAATTACCATAACTAATTTATTTTGACCAATCATTAAAATTAATTTGTGAATATATTAAATAAAATAAAAATCAGTTTTTGGAAAAAATCAAGCATTTCTTTATGAAGAAAATATTCCTTTTATTCTGAAACTTATATGCATGGTAGACACAGAAAGCTTATAAGTAAATAAGATACATACCAGACCTACCTTAGTAAATTTTGATTTTTAAATTAACTGTCAGTACCTGAATAGGTGTTAAACTGAACTGATACTAAAACAGAATCAGTTAAAACTACATTCAATATTTGACCAGAAAGGGCGGATAATCCGAACGGTTAAAACGAGGTCAGTTGAGAGGGGGTCTACTATAGTCTGCACCAGAAATACAGTTTCTAGTATGGTACGTGGTTTAAACACTAGAAGCGAATGGAAAGGTCCAAATCATTAAACAGTAATACTGAGAAATTAAGTTGATTTTTATTAATCTAGCATATGAAAACATCCAAAAGTCTTATATATTAACTAACTGTGATATTACCAGTATGTTTATTTTGAAATATTTATCAAACATATGCAGTTCTGAAGAGGTTGGCAACCTTGTTTAACCTTGGATTTGCCCTTCCACATAGGCCGGTGTGGAAGTTATCAAGCAAAGAAAGGAGTGAGCCGATACGATAGAAGAGTGAGCACTACTGCTAAAAGTATGCGCAGAAATTTGATCCCACGATATCACTACCAAGGTCCTAAGGTCCGGTGCGCTATTAACCGTCACCAACTCACTATATTTTCCTTCATCTCTAATACCGTACCAGTTTGTGTTCATTTTATGAACTGATGGGCCTTCTGGTTAAATTAAATATTTATTTAATACCCCTGTCGCAGCAGACCTGCGTACTCAGCGAATTTCCATAGGATTTACTTTGTATATGTGAGCATTCAACCTATTTGAAGGAAAGTATTGTCTGAATGATACGTTAAGTAAATAATATATTAAAAACGTATGTTTAATCATTTATGAGCTTCGAACATGAAGAAAATTAATAAAGAGACCACATTTGTTTTCATTAGTCACTTTTATATTTTATATAATTCTTAGTCTTTTAATTTTTAATAACTGTAATCTTGTTATAGTACCTATATAAATGTCAACAAACATATAATCAATTAATTCAAAACACTGAAAACAAACAAATAACTTAAACCAAGGCGACACTAAAAAAACAGGCCGTAATCCTCAAATTCACATATGACTGTAAGCGATGGCTATGACGTAATGAATCGTTCGTGATCAGCTGCTTGCTCCTTGATCAACGTCAGTCTGAACCATGAAGTGTCATCATAGCTGTTGTGTAAACACAAAAACGGATTCACGTGCATATTTTATACTCAACACAAGTGTTTCTAAATTCAAAATAGACAAATTTTCGCACTATTACTCAAACCAAGGTGTCTTCAAATAGGCTAATAATTTTGTAAACTTTAATAGTTTGCTCCTCGGTGCATATACATTTAATTAATAAGTCAAAATAAAAACAAGTCTAAAAAACTTTACAATTGTTTGCTCTAAAGTTTTTGTACAAGCTCCCTGTTACTGCTAACGTTATTTTGTACTCTTCCGTATTCCCAATAACAATACAAATTCGACAATTTTTACGAAAACAATACTTTCTCTAAATACTATGTTTAGAGGGGAGAAAGTATAAAAAGAAAACATATTTATGTACTCAACTATTTAAAAATATTTTAAATCCTATTAAAAGAAAAACACACTATTTTGCTTTAAACAAATTTTTACTTTTTTATACAAGGGTGGATTAAAATCTATTCTAATAGTCTGGTCGGCGAGCCATGCGACCTTCAAGCAGGGTCCGACTCAAATGTTATGATTCATTCTAGTACTAACTATTTGATGTACTGAACAAGATCTTTTCCACAGTCATATTAAATTAAATATGGCTCAAATGAAAGCTACAGATTCACTTGAATGTTTTAAGACCAGAACGAATAAAGGGACGTATTTAGGACCTAAAATATTAATCTTTTCTCGCTCTTAGAAAATTTAGCACTTATATTCTGTCGATGATTGTTTATGAATAAACATACATTAAATAGCTTTCGTTTTTTAGGTACAATCTTAATTCTAAATCGTTTTCAAGCACCACACTCGCATCAGTTTTCGGCGAATCATTTTACGCCAAACTTATCATGGAGAAGATGCATTCTGGTGCTGTTGAAACTTGAAAATACATAATATCTTCTTGATGCACTGATTTCCGCGGTAATTTTCGGGATCCAATTCGCTTCAAGTTCACCGAAGCTCACGATTTCATAATCTATTTCGTTGTCGTTTTTTTCCATCCCAGCTCCACTTTCAATCTCTGTGTCACAACTTGCAGACAACTCTGATGACGATGGCGATGGTTCATTTTTAAAGCGAGTTATACAAATTTTCGCACAAGTAGCAGAACGACTGATTACATTTTAACGCTCTTCAAAACAATGAATGCCTACCACCATAGCCATCTTACCACTGATCGTTTTGTCGGTGTGAAGCTGGAGCGTGGTATCGAATTTAACCACTGCTGTTTTCGTGACTCGTTTTTAGGAACATTGAAAACTGAAACACTAGTACCTGTAGTTATGGTGTTGCTGAAGCAATCAGGCATACAAGAGGATGAATGTATGCAAAAGAGGTATACATTTCCTACATCAATTGCGAATTAGCTCTGACATGAATGTTTCAAAATTTCTAAGAAGGTTACACTATGATTTTCAGCAGATTATCAAAACAAACAACAAATAAACATTTACTTAGAAAGTAATTACGTCATAGCCATCGCTTACGATCATATGTGAATTTGAGCATTACGGCCTGTTTTTTTAGTGTCGCCTTGCTTAAACTCATGAAAATATTAAATTCAATCATATGGTCAGTTTTACAGTACTTAAAACATCCCTGTTGTAACAGACCTACATCTCCAGCCAATTTCAATAAAACATATTATCAATCGTCATCATTGTAAACTTACCATATATTATGATACATTTTCAGGCAGTTTAGACCAATACAACCCCCCCTCCAAATGCTCATACTTTCATTATTAAATTTAAAAATAATTTGTATTTTTTGATATAGTATATATTTTCTGCGAAATATTGATCAATGAACTCTTAACTATTCAAAATAAACACAAATAAAATATTCATCCCCTGCAAATTTAATCATATGTTCAGAATTGTATTTTTTTAAATAGGCGCTATCTTAAATCAGGGTGACTATACTTTTTGGAGGGAAAAATTAAAAATAATATTGGCCAATATACTGTGTTTACCACATCCAATATTATCCAATATCTAAGCAACGGATTGACGTAGAATAATAATTCAAAATGCTAAATTGTTTGTTTTTTAAGCTGAATTCAATTTTGACAATGATATTTAAAAATAATTAGTAAAAAGGTGCTACATCTTGAAAATAAATTTTATTTTGTCAAAAAAACCTTCTTAGATTAAACCAATCTTGCTGGTTTTCGAACTCGAAGCCATGAATGACGCTTTACACGTTTGTTCCAAATTTCATCAAGATCGGACCTTTTTTACAAAAGTTATCGCGCCTACGGACTGATATATATCCCTATATATATTTATATATATATGAAAATGAACGAACAGTGTTTTTGGGGTCTAAGGACCTCAAAATAAAAAGTTACGGTGGTCCCGCGCTTAAGTCTCACCGTGCCGCCTACGGTAATAGCTACTTCCCTAAAGGGGGAAATTCGCTAAAAAAGTGTTCTTCATAAAAATAGCTTGGTATTCAAAAGAGTAGGAGTAGTAGTTTACACAGCTTTTTGGGAGTGTATAGCGTTAACACATAAAATGTAAAGCACACCTTGTAACTCTTCATGGAAGTGAACAGCATAGATGGTGGAAAGCGGTCAGCTTCTGGGACTTGGTCATCATAGCGGCTATCCAGCGGGGTCTTGAAAGCGATAAACTTATCAGCAAGCAGTTTGTATGCTTTTCTTGGACATTTGAGCCATCTTCTTGGAATTGGTCCAGGATTCCTGTCCTGCTGGTAGCTCATATTTTCTGAAACATAATGCTCAAGTAAATGAATAAGTACTGAGGTCGCAATAAATCAGGAAAAAAGCATTGTTCATTGGTTTTTAGCAGAATAGGCTATCTAGAAAACAATAAGTTACCTGGCTAGATTTTCTAGTGAATAATTGGGATTGGAGCTGTACCTTAAATACTTTATATAGGCCTATTCAATTTATAAACTAGAGAGCCTGTTGAGGGGATATTAGAGAGTTGTCATCCATCAAGATTCTTGAATTTGGTTTAAGATGTTAACTTATTGTTCCTAGGTGTGTTGTTAGCTAGGTGTGTTGTAGTAACCATCAGGGACGCCAGTTCAAGGGATGCAGGTTTGATACCCGGCATCCCACAAAACTTTGAGGGTTTACAACAATTTCCTCACAAGCGTTAATTGCCTTCCGTGAATTGCCGTTGAGTGTTGACACAATAAAAAACAAACTCAAGCCCTCTCAAGCCCAAGTCCTTTAAAATTATAAGCCCAGGTAGGTTAAAAACTCTTCACTTACAAGGTCTGGTTACTTTTTTTGACACTACAACGAAAGATATGCTTGACTGACTAAACAAGGAACTGCATCTTGCATATTTGCAGCAGTATTCACACACACATTATTATGTTGCAGTGAGTTCAGGGGAAAAAGAGTACCTAGATTGTGATTGTAATACTTCTAAAGCTAGGTTGTAAATTGTAGTATAGAGAGATGAAAGAACAAGTTCAAAAGATCAATGTAAAGGCTAGCAGTATGGTATGACCATCTATGCCTTCATATAACGAAAAAAACATTCCAAAAGACCAACACAGTTTTCACTCTGTACAATTTTAAGGATTTTCACAAATAAACTTCAATCACAGAAATTATTGTGGGTACTTTAGTATTATACAAAGGCCACTATTTTTAAAGAGTTTTTTTAACTGGATACCAAAAATAACTACATATTTGGAGAGAACATACTTTAATTGACTTCTGTCCAAATTTGACATAATTATGATGAGCGGTCTTTGTGTTATGCCTCCCAGAAGGCAGCGATGCCGGCGAGGTAAAGAGTCACCACCGCAGCAGCAACACCCGATCGCCACCCTTATACAGCGCGCTGCGGCGGTTATGTTAGGTTAGGTTATCTTAAATATGTTAGTAGGACTTTCCTCGTTTCATTACAAATCAAACGATACTGGATGAGTCATACTTTCGCCCGCCAAATCCTGTAGGCAAGTGATGCACACACTCTGGTCAACAACCTGACATAGGCCTACTTAGAGGGGATTTGGCGGGCGAAGGTATGACTCAACTGGTATCGTTAGATTCCTATCGAAATGAGAAAGGTTCTACTATTGTATTTATGATAACCTAACCTAACATAACCGCCGCAGCACGCTGTATGAGGGTGGCCTCCGCATAATACCAAAGCACCTTATTGTGGACAATTACATAGAGGACAGTTCATGGCAGCTGGTGGTTGGTTATTGAACCGATGGAGAAAGGTTAGGTCAATTATGGTGTAGTGTATCGAACCAATATGGCATTTGACCTCAGCAAATTTCCATTTTCTTGAGAGTTTTGATATAAAATTAGCATGCTAGTTGTCAATAACCTGATAGGTATCTGCTCATCAAAACAGCCTACACCAACTGCTTTAGAACAGAAAATTTCACTGCAGCTCAATCTTAGCTTCAGTTGTCTGTTTTCTTAGAAATATCAAATTGAAAAACAATAGAAAGAAATTTATATTGTGTTATTGGTTTTGTTTCTTACCTGGGTTTCCAAAATAATTATCAGTCTCCTAATCGGACATAATTTAACACATTAAGTGACCCTAAGTCAATCTTTAAAATATCATAGTTAAGAGTTAATTATTAGCGAAAATAGTTAAATTATTTCCTGAAAACCACTGAACTTCATTAGAAAAGATTACTGTAGTAAAAGCACCCTGTCTACTAAACCAAACGACAACGTCGGTCGTCGGTGGCAGACGTTGTTTTTTACGATTTGACAATACATTACAACAATAATTGTTAGAAGAAGAAGAAATACAACAGCTGACACATCACTATAGCTAGACTGTAAGCCAATGTCCTATTTTTCAATTTGCGTTAGGTAGTTACTATATAAAATTAATATTAATGACATTATGATAATGGTAGGCCTTGAATAAAATAAATTATTGATGAATAAATTAAATATTTAATCACCAATTCTAGCCCTCCAACTATCTAATATATTTATAAAATCAATCTATGTTTCTCTTCATTATGAGTTTAACCATGGCCGTCTCTGAAGAGATTTTATCTCAGGGTAAAAGCTATGCCCAATAGGATAACCATCCGATTGACCGAGACCGTCCTAACTTAATTTTGTGGGGCTTCCAGATATGTGACCGAGACCCCCTCCCCTCCTAGATACTGACCCTGAGTACGTCACTGGGTGGTTTGGTTTTCATGAAATTTGGCATGTATACTATTTATCAAACCGTAACAACTCCAGTTATGCTTCTGCTGCAGATATGTGAGAATTGAGTGGTTTACATCAGGGGCGGACTGGGAAGAAAAAACGGTCCTGGCATCCTTCTGGAAACCGGCCCCAGACAGGAAAGAAGGGGAGTACTTTTCCGAGGGGGTTAGGGGGTATGGAATACCCCACAGGGTGGGGTGGGGTCTGGGGTCCACACCTGGGAAAATTTGCAAAATGTGAAACCCAAAATCGTGTTTAAGGCTATCTGAACACCTAGACATGCCTAAAAGGAGATGACAGATCTCTGTCTAGAAATGACAGATCACAAAGCCCGGGCTTAGGGCCGTCCCCCATGAAAATTTTCCTTCAGATCTGATGAAAAAAAACATCAGACCTGATCAGAAATACCATCAGAACTGATCATTCCTGGTCAGGAATTGGTGCATTTTCTGACCAGACCTGATCAGGAATGTTGTGATTCCTGATCAGGTCTGGTCAGAAAATGCACCATTTCCTGATCAGTTTTGATTTGTATTTCTGATCAGTTCTGATGTGTATTTCTGATCAGATCTGATCAGAAAATGCACCAATTCCTGATCAGTTCTGATGTACATTTCTGATCAGATCTGATCAGAAAATGCACCAATTCCTGATCAGTTCTGATGTATATTTCTGATCAGATCTGATCAGAAAATGCACCAATTCCTGATCATTTCTGATGTATATTTCTAATCAGAACTGATTACAAAATCCACCATTTCCTGATCAGTCCTGATGTGTATTTCTGATCAGATTTGATCAGAAAATGCGCCAATTCCTGATTGTAATTCTGATCAGATCTGACAGCATTCCTAATCAGGACTGTTCAGAAAATGTATAATTTTTTAATGTATTAGATAGTTTACAGTTTTTTACAAAACTGCTGATTCTATTTGGATAGGTAATAAAAAATTAACACTTTTCAAAACTGAGAAAAATATTTTGTAATTATATTAGCAAAAGAACAGCAATGTTGAATTACATTTTACAATAAACGACAATATATATCAAATACATTCTGTTAATAGTGAATTGTAATTCAAACTATACCATCATAAAGTAAATTATAATGTTTATTGTAAATTACTGTCTTACTTTTAAACATAATGTTAAAAAAAACTAAGTTGTAAAAGTATAACCTCAACTCAGTTGTAAGTAAAGTTATTAACAGTAGCTCAGTTACGGTAACGTTTCTGGAACATCCTTATAACAATGAATACACACAAAAATGATGAAAAGCAACAAAAAAACTTTAAAATGGGCAAAACTATTTTTTAAATTATATTAAAATATGATATGAACAACACCAAAGGACCTGAAAATGCACCACTTCTAAAAAACCATCAACCAAGCGATGTACATCGTTATTTGGTATTTATAACAAAATACATCAAAAACATTGTAATAAAAATTAAAACATTATATAGTAAATTAAAATGTTTCTGTAATACATTATTGTATTAAAAATCTCTTAAATTGTGTGCGGTCGATTGCAAGGGCACTTGGTACTGGCAAACTATTTTGATGGCGAGGAAGAGCGAGAGAGAGGTACATACACTGTATTAATGCCCTCTCTCTTCCTTGAAAACTTGCTAGCACTGTGTTAACATTAAAATTTGATATTAAATTAGTTATTATAAAATGTGTTACAGGAGTGCTGATGATGTGTGTGTATGGTTGTAGCTTGGAAGAACAGTAGTAATTCTGAAGATCACTTTTTGATTTGTTTTCAATAATAAAATAGTACCATTCAATTATGTAAAAAAAGGCCTGGTTTGCACACATGTCTAGTAAAGTTGTGAGTAGCCAGTAAAAACAAAGGATTCTTTGTAGTGAAGAACAGGATCCTTTGTTTGTACTGGCTACTGAAATCAGAACTTGTCACCGTATAAACCAGGTGATGATTCATCATTTCCTAAACCGTAGGTTAGGAAATGATTTGCATAAAACAGTGTCAGCTGACATGTAACTTTTAAACTTAATAGCAGAGAACGAAAGAGAGGGAACGGGTACAGTGTATGTCGTTCGCTCTCGCTGTTGCCCGCACTGTCTCGCGGTTGACCGCCTAAGTTAAAAACAATTGTAAGAATTTTTACATAAGACCTGCGCTTTTTAACCAAAATCCTTACTGTTTTTAACAATAAAAAACTCAAATAAGCTGTTTATTTTTGTTTGTATATATCGTAGAGCTTTCTTCCCAAGTTTTTTGTAATTTCTTGTTGATTAATGACTTGAAGGTTATGTTTAGTGGATAACATTTTTGCTGCATCTGAAAAAAGGATGTTGAAGATAATTTTAAAGGGATATTACATGACAAATCAACACAGTCATTTTACTTCACCATCTCAAAATGTTATTAGGATTGGTACCAAATCAGCCATTTAGCCATGAAATTAGCTTATCAGCCATTTTGTAAAAAATTTCTCATTCAAAAACCAGTTTTACACATAAAATTATAATCCACACGCTTCAATACAATTACAAAACAATTGAGTATAGCCTATTAAATTATTGTTCCTTTGGTCCCCGGGTCATTCCAAGTCAAATCATCCAGAAAATAAAGGATTTGTAACCCACCATCTCAGAATTTGATGAAACTTGATGATTTTGTTCTTTTCACATGCCTATGGAAGAATACCAAATTTTAGCTTCATATCTCAAACGGTTTTTTTCTTGCAGACATTTGAAATTAGTAAAAATCTGTCGTTTCTGTTGTTCCCGAGCTCCAAGATAAACTTGCATAGCTTAAGAACAAAAATTTGTATCTTTGCCATTTTTAATCCAATTGTTATGAAAATTTGCAGTAATATTAAGTAAAGTGTGCTAAATCCAGAAAAAAATAAATCATAATTACAGTAGTCCCACAAACCCGGACTATTGTGGACCGAACGGTGTCCGGGTTTGTGAAAATTCCGAGTTATCGGGAAATGAGTAAAAATAAGAGAAAATAAGAATAGTTTCTGTTATTTCTATAAGAAATCATTTCTTTATTGCATAGTAAAAAATATAAAAGCTATATTAGTTACAAAAAAAACTTAAAGAAAAACTAAAACTGTTTTAAATGTGTAACACCGTGCTTTGGCCTTGAATCTCAATGCACTTTATTGCTCTGGCAGGCTTTCCGAGTTATCCAGAATTCCGGGTTATCGAAGTCCGGGTTTGCGGGACTCTACTGTATCTTTCTATATATAGGTCATTGAAAAAAATATTAATTTTTTTTTATATTTTTAGTCCAATTACAGTGTTTTACAAAAAAAATTAATATCTCCTAAAGGCACATTGACAATCAAGTAAACTTTTTTTTAAACTTATCTACATTAAACAGATGCAGCAACAAAACTCATGACTTTTAACATGCTTTGTAAATTAAAAAACTTTTTAAAAATGTCCAAATAAAAACAAGTTTTTTGAATTTTTTAAATGGAAGAATTTTAAAAATCTAATTTTGGTTTGCACCATTAAATTCAGCTTGAAAAAACAAATATTTTTGTACTTTGAATGTTTGTTCTATGTCTACTGGTTGCTGAGATATTGATTGTTGTTAATACGTTACGTTGTTCAATGTTAACCTTATGGAAAATAAATAAAACTCAATATCTCACTTATTTTTCAACTTATCACAATAAAATTTGGTATATAGCATCTCCTATTTGACTTTTCTTTGATGTTGGCTAAAAACATAAACATTTTCCATTCCTATGTCAGCAATCCTGCATACTCATAGAAACGGAGTGTTAGCTTATCGTAGCAAAAAATAAACAATTTTGCTGCCTTGGGAAAGCAAAAAATAGTTGATTTTCAATGAACCCACACACCAAATTTTATTATGATAAGTTGGAAAACAAGTGAGATATTGAGTTTTATTTACTTTAGTAAAGAAATAATAGTATATTTCACTACTAGTCTCGAAAGTAGCCCGTTTTGGGGCAAAATAGTGTTTTACATGCGAGGCGTCAAGCCTCGCATGTAAAACACTATCGAGCCCCGAAATGGGACTTTTGTGATGAGTTTTGAACAATACATTTCATTATGATGCAAATAAGTAACCAAACTTGTAATAAAAAATCATCCAACATTTCATAATATAGTAATTTCTCTATAAGCAAACACAATAGGGCTGAACTGTCTATTTTAGTTTAGAGTCAGATGGTTGAACTGTCAAAACTGGAACTTCGTTTGTTTGGGTACGGAAATGCAAAGTTTGGGTAACGAAAAATCTGCTGATCATTATTTCTTTTGATGTAAGGAAATCGAGGGTTTTCGTAGATCTCAGCTGTACGGTAACGGGCAATTTTCGTATACAGAGTGATGAAAAATGCTTTCTGAGGTCATAAATACGTTAAATCAGTTTAAACTGTTTTTTGCAGTCAAATATACGATACGGTAATGCTACAAGGAACTTAAAGTTTCACCTAAATTTATTTTGAATTGCTGTTTTAGTAAGTAGACTTCTTGGCAGGTTACCTGTGTTAGTTAACACTGGGTTTGCAAATTATCGTGGCCTATTTATATACAATTCACATTTATAGTTTTTCACTCCAGGAAGAAAGCTTGTAGTTACAATACACGCTTGCTTACCTACATTAAATGCAAATTAGTTAAAAATTAGCAAAAATGCCTAAATACCAAGAATATTTGCTACCTAACATTATTTGTCAACCTTGGAACATCATATCGTCCAAGAGAAAACAAAACTTTGTATCATTATAGCCTACCATAGTTTTTTAAAATTCCTTTCACACCACATGAGAATTTCCGCAGATTGATGAAACATCCAAATGAAAATAATCTTTAGTGTAACATCGATTAAAAAATTACGAGCCAATAAGGAATCTGAAGAATGTTATGGAGTTTTCCGTGCGCTGATCATATAACATCATAGGAAATATAAGACAAAAAGGAATCATAAGACACCCACAGAAAGCAATAGCCTACTAAAAACCTACCTGAATTTTTTCTCCTTAAGTTGTGTTTTGAAGCCAATCCATAGACTGAATCGATTCTCACAATTTCTCCAAAAAGCCTAGAAACTTGTAATATTTTCTTGGTGTTAAAAATGTAACAGCAAGCTCCTTCCTAAAAGAAACACAAAAAACAAAAAATTTACAAAATAACCAAACATTATTAAATTGCAGATAAACAAATGTAAATTGCATGAAGGCTACTACAATATTTAAAAAGTTAAGTTGGCTAAGGTACTCATTACCAACGTTTCCAAATAGGCGGGTGCAGTTTTGTCAGCGGTCTAAATTTTATTGGAAATTGGCTATCAATCTGAAACTTTTGTACGTCTGTAACCGAAATTAAGATTATTCGATTTCATCGAGAACAAATCAAGACACTTCAAAACATCAATTATCTATTCTAAATAAACAGAACAATGTAATCAAAAGCATTAAGGTGGAGTCTGATAAGGTCTCACCTGATGGGCCTACCCAATCAGAGTATATTTAAGTTAGGCCTTTGATAAGTGCTAGTGACGGGCAAAAATAAACAGTAGAAGTAAAATAGGTAATTTGCATTAGCAGAACGAAATATAATCAGAGGTTATACAGTAGGTGTGTTTCGTCTTAAGCTTTGGCCTATTCCGTTGCCGAAGCTGTCAAACATTATTTATTTATTCTTAAATGATCTGGGGCAATAAATAATGAAAAATTAATCTCAACAAATATTAAATGTGATTAAGTACAAATTACAGTAAATAGGTATATAAACAGCTATTAAAAAATTAACATGTCAATTTAACTTTAGGTATCAGCTGTAGTGTTCTGAAGATATTCACTCCACTCCAACCGCTTCAGGTGTAGGCCTAAACGGTTCCCATAGCTCAAGATAAAACGCCCAAACTGTATCCAACAAGAAGTTCAAAATTTAGTAATAAGGCTGAGGCGCTAATTTAGTAATAAGGCGGAGTGAGGGCTGAGGCTGACGTAGTTAGGGGGTACGAGTTTCATAGCCTATCTGATCTTCTGCCGTTTGTTCCTATAGCAGACAATTCAACATCTGATTTTCTAAGAAACAATATCGAACGATCTACCAATAGTCGAAGTTCGATGTACCGTCTGTTGGACAAAACTCAACATCCGATTCCATTGTATTTGATATCGATTGATTTGTTACTTTACGAAAATATATTTATCGATAATATTTTAGTACAAGATGGCAGATGATGAGAAATAAGGTAGTAAGTTGTGTTTAGTTAGTTAATTATAGTAACGTTTTAATTTAGTTTTTATATTAGGCCTATGTTTAGTATAATTTTAGTTTTACTTTATTTACGTTTGGTATGGTTTGTTGTTTGTGAGAGAATCAAATGATATAGGTAGGCCTACATATAATTGACAATGGTTTCAGTATTTGTTTGTTATCGAAGTTTCTTCACTAGCCTACTGACGGTTGTTTGTTAAAACAGTACATCAGTTGAGTTAAACACGATAGGTTGATAGTTAATATCGAATAACCAAAATCTGAACTGAGTACCGAAAACAAAACTGATCTTTGCCCATGTTAAATCCTATTGAGAATTTCAGTTATCAAACCTATAAGCATTAAAGGTAAACAATGACAATAAATATAAACCTGGAAGATCAGATATGAAACTCGTACTGAATTATCACATGGGAGTGTTTTGGAAAAGGCTAGGAGAGTTGTTATGATATGCATAATTACCAAACTTGTATCAACTAATCAGAACAACTATAATGGAATGCTGAAAGTTGAGGTTAGGTTATCTTGATTTCACAAAACATGACTAAATAAATATCCAAAGTATAAACTTACCAAGAACGATGAAAGCCCGTAGTAGGGTTAACTCATTGTGTCGTAGTTATTTGAAGACCGCAATTAAGTCTAAACTTCCAATTTAAAACCTTAAAAGCCGTTATGACTTTAACTGAAACTGAGGCCAACGGCGTCTCACTCCACACTCCACACGTCCACACTCAGGCTCCAGTTCAGTCCAGTCCACCGCACCGCACTGGTTAAACGTCGCGGCGTCGCGCGTCGTCTGAAGAGAGGTTTTGTCTTGACACAATTCACGCATCATGCTAGTGTTGTTATTTATGGCCCATATTATTTTGGCAGGGTGATTGTAGGCTATTAATTTGAAATAAATTGCTTATATTGTGTCAGGCATTTCTTAAAATAGTAAACTATTATAAAACATATTAAGTATACCGTAACAAATAACAATTTAACAAATAGTGTAATAATTTTATATAAATAATTCATAACATAATTTATCATTCACAACACATATTCATTAAATTCGTTAAATTTTTAAAAATTATTTTTATATTTTTGAATTTAAGTTTGGACTAAATAAACGATTACTGTAGAATTTGTGTATTTTTTTACACCGAGGATGATAGTTTTTTATAAGCGCACAAGACTTGTTAATCAAAACGTATAAAGATCGAAAGGAATAAACAACAAAATAAAAAAATATGAATAATAAAACGTTATATTTGTTATTTAATTTGATTTTATATATACTTTTGATTCATATTTTTCACGTGAAAATAACGTTTTTAATTTCACTACATTTTTCACTTTACATTTTTTCATCATTTTCACGTGAAAAATATGTTTCGCTTTTTACTTTTACGTTTTTTTACTTTTTTCACGTGAAAATAACGTTATTTTTACATTGTGTGCTGACTGGGTTATAAATTAATTATTGAATAAAAATATTCTTAGAAAATTACCTCGTGTATGAAAACATATATCATTGAAGCTGTTTTCTTCTAAACCAAACCATTTTCAATTTAATATTTTATCGACATATATATAAAAATATTAAGACATGACTTCAAATATTTATTAGTTCGCATACCTTAATGTGTTGGGATTGTGTCAGATCATATGATATCATATTCATGACCAAGCCTGATCCGTCTTGATCATGTTGAAATCAGCCCTAATCAGACTTCATTAGTTGGGATCAGACCTGATTGGGTTCAGGAAGAAATGCATCAGATCTGATTGGGTTCAGGATGAAATGCATCAGACCTGATTGGATTTAGGATCAGACCTGATTAGGTCTGATTATATCAGATCAGACCTGATTATATCAGATCAGACATGGTCAGATCTGATCGTGTTCAGGAATTAACACATCAGATCTGATTGGATTCAGGATCAAACTTGATCGGACCTGATGAGATCTGATTGTATCTGATCGGTCTTGATCAGATCTGATCAGATTCAGGAATTGACGTAGCAGACCTGATTAGATTCAGGATCAAACTTGATCAGACCTGATTGGATTCAGGATCATACTTAGTCAGACCTGATCAGGCCTGATTATGTCAAATCAGACCTGGTCAGACCTGACTGGTTTATGATCAGATCTGATATATTCCTGTACAGATCTGATCAGACCTGATTTAAAATTTTCATGGGGGGTGCGCCGGTAGTGGCCGCAACGGTTGGAAATAAGGTATTTTCAGTAAATATATGATGCCTTAATAGGCTGCAAATTTTTGAGCTACAAAAGGCCTACCTTTTGACGAGGCCGTTGAGGTCTTTAGGGGAGCCGCACAGTAATCTGGGCTTAGGGCCGCGGCGGCCATAATTCCGCCACTGGTGCTTGGTGCTGCGGCCTCTCTTTCACAGTAACTTTTATCGAACATTTCATTGGATGGGCCATCGGCCACGTTGTTCCACAAGGGCCGGCCTCAGCTCAGCAACAAAAGAGGCTGATTTTTATTTTGATTTAGGCCCACTTTTTTAATCCACCGACCCTTTTCTGACCTAAAGAGACCAGCCCTTCTGGCATTTGCCCAAATGCCCAAATGGTCAGTCCGCCCCTGGTTTACATTCAATATCCGGTAAAATTCAACTATAAGACGCAATATTCCAAGTTTTATCAAGATATGTCATTATATCTTTATCCCCTTCTAATGATCTGATCAGACTGATTTTCAAACACTTCTGAAGTTCGAGTTTCGAATTTTATTTGGATGGGACCATTTTTTTACCGTAAACTCGTCCGATTTGGACAACATTGTCCATTTGTTTATCTCATTGGAAAAAAAGAAAACCTCTCTACTGTATCATGCTTCTTTCTCAATTTATTTTGGTAAAACCTAGTAGTGTCTGGCTTTGTCTAATTGAGATTCCATTCATTTACACTTTGTGGCAGCAAACGTGCATACTCATTCCTTATGTCTTATATCCATGGGGGAAATAAATAGCATTCTACAGCTTTTTCATCATTATTTCTTGACATGTCTTGATAAACATGGTATATGGTTTCTTATTGTCGAGTCCTTCTGGGTATTGATTTGGTAGGCTTGGCAGGAATACTGGGTCTGCTCAGGCGAAACTAGGGAAAACAGAATATACAGTCTAAAACCAACGGTAACATCTCCGCCATGGTTTGAAGATTACGAGAGATGTAGGCGCTTCACGTCCACTATGTCCAGGCTGAGAATTGGACACTCATTTTCTAACGATCACCTATTTAGGATCAACATAACTAACAGTCCAACTTGCGCGTGTGGTGAAGAAAGTGGTAGCATTGACCATTGACCATATGTTATTAACATGTCCTCTATACGATGAACACTCCAGAAGAAGATTATTCAAAATTCTATCTGAACTAAAAATTGAAATGCCATCAAATATTCTACACCTTTTAAGTATTAACAAAATTGAAATTCTGGACGCTATTTTTAAATTTATCAACAGTGAAAATTTGTAAATTTAGCTTAAAATTTCCTTAAAATTATACATAATTGTCTTGTGGGTTGGTAAAATTGTTAGTAAGCTATAGGCTTGACATGATTGTATAATCTTTGGCCAGAATAAAGAATAAAAAAAAATTGGAAAACAGCACCAACATAGGTACCTGCAGCATCAAACCTGCAATAATCATCTCCTATATTATTCTCACAGAGAAAATTAAATATTAACATAGTTGCTAGTTGAAGTATGTGAAGTATATGTTGTTAAGTTAAAAGAAATATGTTTTTGATCGTTTTAAAATCACTGAATGATTATATAAGTATAAATAACTACCTTAAAGAACTATTGAAGCAGAGGTATTTAATAAAAAAATTACCAATAATAAATTAAGCGTAAACTAATTTCTTTTTCCTCTTCTTCCTTCCAAGGATTAGGCAGCGCCTGTTCCAATCCTACAAATTTGCTTATTTTTCACTCCCATCCCTTCTGAGGTCTTCCGTTGTCTCTCTTACCTGTGGGGTTGTAATAGAAAATCTTCCACGGGATTCTGGTCCCCGGCATTCTTCGCATATGTTGTCTCCAGGTATCTCGGAATTCTTTGATTTTTTTTTCATTTAAGTTATGTATATTTAATTCTCTTCTTTATTTCCTCGTTCCTTATCATATCTATCTAGTGCACCCATTTACTCTTCTTTAAAATCTCATTTCTGCTGCCTGAATCTTACTTTTTTGTTTGTTTGTGGTGACTCAAGACTCGCTACCATAAAGAATAGTAGGAGCTGCCATAACTTTGTAAAACTTCAAAACTGTTTCTTTTATTATTTGTACTTTTATTACTAAGAGTTCTATTAAGCGTACGGTACCACAATAGCTTGAAACCTCTGAACTTTATTCTCAGTGTCAAAATCTGCTTCATAACTAATATCACAGCCAAGATAACTAAACCTTAGAGACCTGTTCAAGAATGGAGTTGTCAACAACAACTTTTGACCTAACAGGGTACTTTCCTCTAAATGCCATCACTTTTTGTTTTACTTGTAGAAATGCAGAGGTTATATGCCTTAAAAACAGTGTTAAGCTGCTGGATAAACAAATTTTAATATTAAAAATCAATATTCTTGATAAAATGCTTTTGACGATTAGTTTAAAATTTGTTAGTTAAGAACTACCGAATTTTAAAACCTCAAAACATTACGATAACATAACGTTATGATGCTGGTCGGCCTTGAATAAAATAAATTGATAAATAAATTATACATTTAAATATAAACTTAGGAGCAATATGGAGGGCTCTTGGGTGCCGGTCATTGCCTGGGGGGCCTGAGAGGTCAACAGGTTTGGAGGGCTAGTTCATTGAGAAGCTCTGATCATAGTTGCTAATGCTTCTCTCTTACTTCAGGGGGAGGCTAACTGTGAGGTGTCGCAGTTGGTAGCACACTCAGCCTTGGAACTGTGGCAGCGGTGTCATGGGTTCAAGTCTCGACGTTGTCGCTTACTTTTAGTAAATAATACTGTTCTCCCTTGTTATCCTTGCTTTGCTCAAAAAATTCAACATACAGGCCTCATCAGGCCTGTATGGGAGGACAAATGCAAGGTAAAAATAATCCGCCACTCTCTTTTTAAAAAATAAAAAAATAGGCTAGATAAGAAAATTATTACGTCATACCTCTCCCCTGTCCTTCTGTAAGCTGCAGTATTGTGCAGAAATGTGCCTATAGTCAGCAATGCTGGGGCTTTCATTCAATCAAAATCTAACAATTTTAGGTACATTTGCGGAACTGTAACCAAAACTTCCAAACTATTAATTATTAAAAGTATGTTATAAAAATATTAAAGCTTCTTTTATTCATTTTATCGCTTAATTTAATAAAACGATCATGAAACTAAGACTAGGTTTACAAACTTAAAAATATATAACAAGGAGATATGTGAAAGTGAGACGTAAAACAAACATTTGAATTATTGTCACTCACTGTTTAAAATATTTAGGATGACAGAATAAATTTCTGCAATGTTTCATACTTAATAAAATACAACAGTCACAAGGAAAAGTCTTGATTTACTTTACTTTAAGAAAACAGCAACTTCATGGTGAAATCAGATCTGAACAAAACGTCAATCAAACAACTTAACCAACATGAAAACATGTAGTATCAGCAGGCTAACTAGCATTCCTATCCAAACACAGAAGAAACCAGTTGTGAATATTTCCATATTGTACATATTGAATAACTTTTAAAAATAATAAATTTCAGATTTAAAATGCAAAATAAAAAATTAACCTATATGCTTGACAGATAACAAACAACAATTGCAAGCTTTTAAAATTAATAATTCTAAAAATCATATGTTTCTGAACATGCAATGAGCAAAATCTAAGCTTAGACTCAGCAGCATAAAAAAATCTATATTTATATGTCATCTGGGTTTTTTTTATCAAGACTAGACTTCTCCTACAGCTCTGAACCAATTTTAATAATCAGGGCCGCCGACAGTTTTTTGGAGGCCCGGGGCAAAGTTTGGGCATGAGGCCCCTCAATAGATAAAAATCGTTGATAAAAATACTGTTGTCTCTTGAATAGCTAAAATCCTAGATCCTGCTGATTGAAAAAGTTTTGTTCTTTTGTTCTAAAGTTGAATATTATCTTAATTTATTCAAAACGAAACAATTTCATCGTAGGCCTGTAGTAAACTTTTGACTTTGAACACAAACTGTAAAATTAGGTAAAATTATTTTTAATATGCCTAATGAATCTTTTGGTTGGAAACACCAGACTAAACAATGTTTGTAAGAAACCTGTACTTGGGGGTTAAAAAGAAACAGTTCTAAGTTATTGAGGACTACCTAATTAAACCTCTTCATTGGTTTTTCTTCTATTAATTAACTCCTAACTAAGAGGAGAAACGAAGCTGAAGAAATTACTCATCTCTGCAAAACAAGTCATGTCACGTAAATGTTGTAACTACTACTCTTTGTAAAATATAGTATACTCCGTTTAGTTGTAGCTAGGAATCCTTTTCCTTGGTCCATCGTAGGCTTGTACAACGTTTTGTGAGGAATTTTTGGGGACAGCCAATTGGACCAGGGACAGGGGCCTAGTTTAGTACGGATTTAGTTATGTGTGGTCTGGCGCAGGCCTAGTCCTGGGCCTAACCTCGGGGGGCCTCTGACGAGACGCCAGAAAATCAAATGAAACTGAATCAAAATAAGACAAATAAAGGGCATTTTAGTTAGTCAATACACTTTTTTAAGACTATAATTTTTATGTATTTTCTAATTCTTCATTTCATATTAGTCTTCTTCATTTAAATGTCCTAATTTTTAATAATCCACAAAAAATATAATGTGTTCAAAATGTGGCCCCCTTCTTTTTGTGGCCCGGGGCAATCTGCCCCCTTTGCCCCCCCCTCTCGGCGGCCCTGTTAATAATTAAGGTGAAATTGGAAAGTGCTTGGGCGAGAAGTTGGCAGAAAACAAAATTTACTAAGGTCAAGGGTCAATCTTATATGCCATTAAAGTTTCATATAATGGTTTCATATTTGTCAATACGATTTAGCACGGGGATATAAATTTCAAATTATAGCCCATTATAATCAACTTTTAGTAGACTATTTTTTAGAAACGTGAATAAATAAAGCAGAAGCTGCTATACAGTGCATGTCCACAATTACGGTACTTCAAAATGTTCAATACTGAACAATAAAAATTGTAGAATGACATCTCATAATAGCCAAAACCTGAGAAAAAATAAAGGAAATAATTTTTAGAACATAAGTTAATTATGTTTTAAACTAAATTAAAGTTAGAAATGATTTAATTTTCTCTATTTTAATGTTTATAGATGAAATAAACATTGTCACATATGAATGCACTGGTGTAGTGAAAAAGAACTTGGAGAAATTGCGTACCAGCTCTGGTTTTCCAAACAAACAAAAAATTCTGTTTATTGCAGAGTGAGTTTTAATATTTGACGACAAATAAGTTTGGCTTTCCCCGCTGGAAAATGACAGTTCACCACTCCACATAAAAATAATAATTTAGTTTACAATTATGCCCTTAGTTGAGTATCTCCTTCGCAAAGGCATATACAGTGCAATTGTAAACTAAATTATAATCTAAAATTATTACCACTGGGTAAATAATAAGTATAAAAATAAATAATTATTTGAGCTTTGGTCATATTAAAAAAAAAAAAACATGGCTTAAAGCAGATAAATATATATTCAGTGACGGAATTGAATCTGTCATACCGATACCTTCAAAAGACAAGTGAGAAGGTATAGGAGCTTTCCATTGTCAATATATAATATTTTGTGAGATTTGAAAAGCTGCATTGGTTACATTAGTGCAAACCATTTTTTGTCTTAGCTTGAATCCCATTGGTATGGTTATAAAATAGTCAATATAGTCTAATCACCAGTACATTGTTATCGGGAGCACGAAATAAGGCGGGTGAGTGAGTGCGCTGCTGGTCTAATTATTGTTTATTATTTGGGTGCAACTTTTAAAAGCTTCCAAAAGTGACAAGCTTCCACATGGGGTAGTTTAAAAGCTCCCAAATGGGGACAGTTACAATGTTTACTGTTAGTGTTTCACTTACAATCCTTTTCACAGTTTAAAATGTTGCTCTTACAACTTTATAGACCACAAAACTAATCTTTTTTAAAATTCTATTTACAAAATTAAATGCTGATTCAAAGGGTAGACTAAATTACCAATACCCATTACCAAAATCATCCTGATAAATAGAAACTTCATTAGTGAAAATACACTGGTACTAAACTATAGAACGTTTATAAAGTAAGATAGGTCTAGTTAAATTTGAATTGTTCTTGTATGAATAAAATTGATAATTAGGCCATATTAAAATTAGGAATAGCTGAACTATATTAAAACTGAACTACCAACCACCTAGTTTAATCTCATCAGTCTGTGTTCCCTGTCTACGATGAGGATAGGTGTAACCCTTCTGCAGAAGTATAACCATTATTTGTTCGGGTAGTTAATTAACAGTAAGATCGTATGTTAAAGTAAATGTAAATTTGCAAGTAAAAGGATCTGAAAACGTTTTGTTCAGTTCATTTCATTAAGTAATTTCAGCTGAGGTTTAGCATACAGTTTGATGAGTTTACAGATGTTTCCACTGGCACCTTGATGAGCACTTTATTTCGTGCTTCCAGTAAAAGTTATAAAATGAATGCCATTAATGTTTAAAATTCAAAAAGAGACCAAAATAAAAATTATGAATGGTACACATTTTTATAAAAATTGATTAATTGAGAAGGCAAAGCATTAAAATACTAGATCCATTGTTCCAGCTTCGCTTGCAATGGACATTCACGATTGTTTACTACTAAATGAAATTTGATTCCTGCCTCAGCTTCACTTCTACTGTAACACTGAAAAATTCTATTCTAATTTTAAGACATCATTTGTATTCATAATGCTCTAAATCAATATTGTTAATGTCAAATGTACCAGCATCCTTTGTATGTAGCAGCTTTCCCAATGGGGGAAGGAGTTGAATAAAGATCTTTATATACTATTAAAATCAGCTATTTTCCATGACATTTTATCCTTTTATTCTGACAGCATATTTTTTATAATATGGTATTCTTTCAAGGAATTGGAGGTTTACGTGAGAGGCAATCTTTTTCTTTTCAATTCCTGGATAGATGACACGGCCTTTAGGCATGATTTTTTACATCTTTTCTTAAAGTGTAAATGCCAGGTAAAATTTTGTTTTCAGCATCCTTATAGTACTATTACAATTCAAATTTTATCAATTTTCAAACATAAAGTCTGTTTCTTTTACGGGTTTGCAGCCAAGAAAAATATTATTTGATTGAGAAAGGGATTTACAGTTTGTTGAGGTGAAAGATCCACAGAATACTTAGTTTTGAGTGGATTGAATGAAAGATTTATATTACTTTAATGATGATTGAAAATTCAGATTCATTGATTCCATTGCGAACAATGGAAACAACATTAAATTGATTTTCTTTAAATTTTAGTGCCAGCGGTGGGAATTCTACCATCATACTTAACAACAATATAGTGTGTAAAAAAAGCCCGTCCCCTCTCTTTAATTTTCCTGTTTGTTTAGACAAACAATTGAAGGGGTCCCCCGTAAAACGTTCTAAGCGACAAAATTTCAAAATCGGTGATATTCAGTGAAAAAGGTTCTCCAGGACATGAGCAAAGACTTCTGAAGTATGGTTAGTAGTTCTCCGTGGTATATTTTGTTTTCAAGATATTTGAGTTGGTAGCCCTGATTTCGTCTGTCAAAGTTTGCTTGCTTCGCGAGACTGCACGGACTTTCTGGGTAATAACGTTCTATTCGCCGAAAGATGGAATCCCCACCGGTCGTTGCGCTGTCACCCAAGGACCAAAATCGCGTAAATAAAAATAAAAGACGTGAAGTAAATATTGGAAAGTGGAAGGATAAGACCAGGATTGGATATAGAAAAGTTGGATTACCCTATATTTCAAAAAATAAGAAGCCAAGGCCTGGAAATTGCCCCCAAAAAGAGGTGGGTAGAAAAACGTTTTAAGCACCACATGTGGATAACTGTTAGCAAAGTGACGTATGACGTTTTATTAACAACATTACGTTTTTGTACTTTTATATCAATAACATTGTTTTATATTCAGTTTTATTTTTTTTTCTGTTGGTATTCCTACTTTCCCTCATGTATTCTTCCAAAGTAGAAGAGCAGTCCGTCAGAAAACGTTCCAAGCGCCAGTCATTTAGAACGTTATAACCCCTAAAAAAACACGTAAATTGTTTTGAAATGCTTGATGGCAAGTACAAATTCAATATAATGCTACATTATGATGTTATAAATAGGGTGTTAAAAGATTATACGTGATTACAAGTTCTAACCTTAAAAAACCGTAAATTTTAGAATTCAACATTCAACCTTTGATTACTCAAAACTAGGTTTTTGTCGTTTAGAACGTTTTACGGGGGACCCCTTCAATTAACCTTTGGGGAATGATAATAACTCAACCCAAATTATTTTTTGAAATTACCAAAAATTTTGAGTGTCCCAAAAAAAATAGGGGATTTTGGGAGCAACTCAAAATTTTCAAATGCAAACCCCTTTTGAGTGACGCCTCATTTAAAGAGCTTTCAAAAAGTAGATGAATGGTGATAGTTGGAGGTCTCTAACATGTTTCTATCCAAATTGACAGTTTGTCAAAGTTTTGAATACCACAAATCCTTGAAACCTGACGTCTAGGACATTTGGCGTTTTAATTCATCTTTGATGACTTGAAAATTAAACGACCCTGGGAAAAATGTTATTAAATGAAAAATTGGTCTCTATTGGTGGTATCTAAAATTTTGAGTGTCCCCAAAAATGGGGGAATTTGGAGGCAACTAAAAATTTTCAAATGCAAACCCCTTTCGAGTGACCCCTCATTTTATAGAGCTTTAAAAAAATATGTGAATGGTGGAGGTTGGAGGTCGCTAACGTGTTTCTATCAAAATTGGCAGCTTGTCAAGGATTTGAATAGGACTCCTTGAAACTCCGCCCTATTTGGTGCCCACGACTATGGCAATCTAAATCAAATTATAACTTTATAAAATATTTTCTTACTACAATGATAAGATTTGATCATAACTTTCAGAGGACTATATCTATATTGTAGTCTCCTCCTATTTATGTCCTCAATAAACTCTGAATTTATTCTTTTCCCTATATAATCTTGGATTGTTCTGTATCAAGACGTTTATATTGAATATTAACTCTTTAATGGTCCTAATGTCCTAATGGTTTCTGTTAAAAAACGCCTGAGAAGATATACATACACACAACATACATGCACACATGCCGCTGATACATTTTCTTTATAGCTCATACAATGGTTTGAGACGGTTTAAAATTATGCTTCAGCATAAAAAAATTAAAAATTATGTTTATTTTACATAAGGACTCGATTTGAGGGCCTCAATGGGAACATTTCCAGTGTCCCTGTCAGTAAGTCATTGTTTAAAAAAACTTCACCTTCTGCAAAATAAAGGAAAGAAATAAGAAAAATCAGTTTTTATAAGTACTATTTTTTATATTTGACATTCTAAGTAGTACCTAGGCAACATAATGTACACAGAATATTTACAAATATACGATAGATAAGCTATTTACAATCAGTCATAGGCTGAAGTGATATCATTCCAACGACCAGATGGCTTCAGCTCAGTCTTATACAGGCCTGACCTCGTGATCACAATCGTACGATTCAATAGGTTAGATTAGGTTAGTTCATGACAATGTAGTGATATGTGGGACATACAGTGAAGGCTAAATTGGACTAAAGTCTGCTTCATATTTGTTTTACAAAGCTCATTTGATTACTCACTTGAAATGGTTAACGTTAAGTTATATAAAACTTCCATTGTAAAATCTCAGTATTTTTCTTCATTACAATGGCATGCTTTGAGAGATATACCATACCACATATGGCAAGATGTTTAAATTCATACGTATATATTTAAAATAATCATAAAAAATATTTAAATTTGTCATTAAAAACATTATTGAAGATGTAAATTTTCAAAAACTTCTTTAAAGTTTAGGTTATACTTTTTGAAATTTGAAAAATTGCTGGCATAAAACACATAGTAATACCAGAGATTTTGATTCTGGCGGTAAAAAATTTATTTCTATTGATTTTTGCATTATAAGTTATAACAGAATAATCATAAATATTTTCAAAATCACTATTTCATACAATTTTAAGTGAATTATTAGAATATTTCTCTATTGTCAATTGTCATCTTGAGAGAACATCAGAGTCAATGTGTCAATGAATATAAAGCATAAATTTAACATAATAAGAACAAAATGTAGTAAAATGGGAAATATCTTTCCAAACATGACCGTTCCAAACAAGAACTCTTATTGAGAAAATTAAAATGAAAAATCCCTGTAGTATTAAAACTACACATAAGGTAAAAATAAACTGTTCATATCAGCAAAAAAATTCTGCTAGGATAGTGTAAAAGATCATCATCAGCAGAACAATTTTTTTAAAGACTGTTCTATCTTTGCCTGATAAACAACACATTTCACTCCAATGTCCTCTTTACAAGCAAAAATTTCTAAAAAACTTGAGGAACAGAGTAATTTTTTAGTTTTTTTCTAATACATACAATAAATTAAAAAATATATCACTGGTTTGAAAAAAATGTATATATTTTTTAATTACGTTCTATTATTGTTTGATAGACAGTGAAATTAGAATTATTACACCCACATTAAAATTTGGCACTAAAAGAGCTCAAATTTAACCTACAAAAACTCTAACAGTTTTCCTTATAATCAGCTAAACAGGAATTAGGTTACAAATTACATAGTTAATGAAAACTTCTTGTTTAATATTCTAATGAAGTATAAATTGGTCTAAACAATCACTCGCCTATATTGGTGCTTATCTATAAATTCACACCTACAAAACAAATTTGTGATTCATAAAATTGGCTATTATACAAGCTTTTTACATGGAAATATTTGAGCTTGAGATATAATTACCTAGTAAACATTTGATAGTAGAAGTTTTTCTAAATGATAATCAAAACAAAGAGGTCACTCGATTCTAAAACATTACAATATTATTTCACAACAACAATAATAGTAGACATTTCTTCAACACATAGCTTTATTATCACAATGATGTTAATATTTATTTGTACAAGATCAACTATTTCTGCTGAGTTGCCGATCCGTCGGTCCATATTGTTACCATCCGCTGATCAACGTACCCTGAATTATTCAATAACTTAACTATATTTCTAAATGCCACTGATGCTGACTTCGATTTCTCTTTTGAGCCACTTCAAACATTTCCTGAGATCTTAATTAAGATCTCCTGTGACAGTACTTTACCAATCAAAAACTAAAATTAAAAAAAAACTACAAATCTTACTTGTTCCACAAAACCAGTTTATAGCTTCAAAAATAAAGTAAGAAAACATTTTGATTTTCACTAAAAGTTGTTCCTTTTACACTCTGCACAAATATTTGATAAGGCTGTTGAAAAATATTTGAGTATAATACAGACTATTTAAAAATTACCAGCGAAAAAAGGTGGAAAAACTAATCTACTATCTCAAACTCATTTTTTATCCCTTTACTCGACTAGAGTGTGAAGTTGGTGCTAAAAAACTTTTAACACCTTAGATTAAAATACCATGATTAAAATCCACCTCACAATTTTCAACAAAGCCCATCAATCTTCATCATTTGTAAACTTGTATATACTGGCCTTAAAATATGACAATCAAGCGTAGATGTCATAAACGTACGCAGGCAGATAGCTTCAACAAACACAACTTAAACATAAAACAATTATTTGCACTTATACAAATTTTATTTTTAAATGACCAGCATTTTCTAGTCTATTTGACCAAGTACAGATGATAGCATTAGATGGTATTACTGGAACGTGAAGTGATGCCCAACTCTCCTCAAAGGACAAATCCAATCTTATGCATTATTACAAAACCTGAAATTAAAAACTAAACACTCGTGCCTTTGAGACACATTAAAGGAAATATAAATTTGCAAAAAATATGTTCAACCATTTTCAAACTATATCTTTGCTTAAAGCATTACATACTAATATTTTCACTTTACTGACACATAAGCTGAAAACCATCTAATGCTCTCATTCCTACTAGGCCTCTTTAAGCCAATTTTCAATACTCTTTTATAATAAATCTTTTGAAGACCTTTTTTGATTGGCACAGAACTTTCACAAAAGACCGGCTATTTTTTTACAAGCATAATAATATATTATGCCAAATAATTTAGACACACACACACCAAGGGTCAAATTAAATACTCAGGTGCTTAAAGGAACAATTATTTAAAAAGTCCTAATTGAAAATAAAGTTCATAAGTTAAAGAGGAACACAGTCTGGAACGAGTTGGTCCTGTTGGTGGGCGGATGGGGAGTATCGTTCTTCCCTCGTCATCCATGGATGGATGAGAACGTCCTCAGCTGTCAATCGTTCCGAGGGTTCTCGCCGGAGCAGGCTGCGGATCAGGCACTTGGCCCTCGACGAGAGGCACTCCGGAACGACAAAGTGCCCTCGACTGATCTTGGCGAATAAGCTTGCGTGTTCACTGTCGTTGAACGGATACCTGGAAATAAACGTGTTCATTAGACCAGGTTAAAAAAAATCTGAGTCGGAAATTCGATCAATTCTGAAGTAGGTTACTGAAATTATTACCTCCTTTAGTAAAATACAGGAATTAATCAGAGTGAAGGAGCCTTTTTTAGGAATTGAATATTGCCAACAACTGCTTTTTGTTATTTTGCCTGCTAGTTCAAATAGAACTAAAAATATTTGTTCCTTGAAAGAAAACTAACCACCGATGGTACTATATTACCACCAACGACTTATTATTTTTGAAAATGAAGAGACTTACAGTTACATTGTTTGTAGATGGATTGTTCATTAATCTTAGTTTAAGTTATTGATTTGTCCAATCAGTTGAAGAAAAAAATATAAATTGTTAAACAGCTAATCAGTAATTGTAAATCTGACAATACTGCAAGAGAATATCCAAAATTTTTGATCTAAACGTACTCGTATTTCAAAGGCAACCAATGTAGTCTAGGCCTACAGACGGACTCTGACCCTACCTGCCCACAAGCATGGTGTACAGGATGACTCCCAGGCTCCACATGTCCGCGGCCCTGCCGGAGTACCGCGCGTGACTCCGCAGGATCTCCGGGCTGACGTAGGCCGGACACCCTCGCTTGTCCTGCAGGACGTCATCCTCAGGATCTTCAAGGACCACGGCATCTTCCAGTGTTTCCAGTTTCAGCTCCGTCCTGGAAACATAGATTGCATTGTAGGCGCAGGTCAAGATGGGGGTCGAATTGTATAAAGTACTAAGAACAAAGAAAGTTGTAAAATAATCTTGTTCACAGAGTGAAGCAAGTCTAGGCATCTTTATACTAATCAGTTTTCAAGAAGATTGATTTGGAGCGATTTGGCGAATGAAAAGTACTACTTGCCCATCCTGATCAGCTGATTTTTGGTCAACCGAATATGTAGCAAGGCTGTGTGGGAATTTTCAATTACTTACATAAAACTTTGTTTTGTAAATAATCTGCTCGCTTATTCATTATTACATAATTCTTATCTGTGAAACTGCAAGTCAAATTTTTGAGCAATAAGCTAACATAGTAAACGTAATCAGCAACTGTATTTCAGCAACCCCGGGTTACGTAAGTAGGCAAACAATTATCGTCGATAAGCGCAAAATTTGTAGATATACATTCTGTAACACTTGTCCGCGTTACGCAAACTCCTTGACGCAATTCCGAACCGAATAACAGCGACTCGGGCCAGCGGCCGGCGAGTGTGGATGCGAAGTTGAACCTAACCGCGACCGTAACCCTACACCGGTACGGCTCAGAGTTGCGTAAAGCCTGGAGCCGGAGCCGGGCGCGTTACCCAAGGATTTCATCAGCTGAGGGATTTGACATTTGGCATGCATATGTGACAGAGTTAATCACGTAAGAGAGAAAGGAGCTGCACTGCCCGATATAGATGGCATGTTACGCCACCCCACCTGTGCGGGTAAGGCGAGGTTGTGATCCTTTCAACTGGTGCAACCTACACCGATCTGCTTGCTGCCTCGCCTTGTTGCAACATGCGTGACTTTCTTCTTCTTCTGCCGATGGGAACATGGTTTCCTTTACACTCATTAATTTGGAATCGTTCAATTTTCTGGGTTCACAGTTAGTTATTGAGCATCCTAGCTTTGATGCTCGATGCTTTACGGCCACAACAATAAAATTAGCTTCTATGGTATGAAGCCAGTTTTATTAAGATATATAAGATGGTACTTATGGCCGTGATCTTGCGATTTTTTTGAACGATAACAATCATGCCTTCAAACATATTCAGTACCACGACCACGACCACGGTGCACTTCGACCCTATATGACCCGATCAATCACAAACGGGATCGTCGTCTGCATCCAGGAAACACTTCATGCTCGTGGCCACTTCGCGGGCGACCTATTTCCAATTATATAAACAGAAACTATAATTGCATGTCCGTCAGATTCATCAGATGAGCTAGGGAACAATGTGGCTTACTCCATTGTTGCGTTTACAGTGTGACAACATCGCACATTGTTTCCCAATATCAGGTGTACCAACTGATAATAACTCAGATGTTTAATGACTGAGCGGCCAGTGGCCTATCACGCAGAGGGCGCGCCACCGTCTGCAGTGTAGCCTTCGGCCGCTCCCACACGACGGCCGAGACCAAGGTCGACGGTTTATCCGTTTCTTTCTACTTGAGAGTGACAGTAAAACCGAGTGGGTCATGAGAAATCCTTGGTGTGAGGTCAGACGATTGGCCCGATCGACCGACGGATTTGTTCAATTGTGTATAGGGCGATTCCGTGGATATTGTTTGTTGGAAGATTGAAAGGTTCCTGTTGTTTTCACCCCTGAGGTTTTTTTAATTTCTAAAGGAGCGTCTTGACTCAATAGCAACAAGCTGGGCAACTGTCATTCATACTGGGGACCTTCACAAAATTTCTCTCAGGATTTCATTTTTACAATCTTGATTTCAAGTGTTGAACATATGTCTTTTAATAAAATTTTTCATTCGTACAAAAAAAAATATTATTCACTTCCGAACTAAATTTTCAATGAAAAAATTGGAGGATTATTTCACATAATTCATCTTGTTGGCTGATTACATATCAAGACAAGCATGACCTCACAAGGCGTTGATAATCCTTGCCGGGGCAAAAAAGGAGCGACAGGTCTTTACCATAACAGGTTGGCGGGCTTTGGTCGGAATGAAACAATGACACAAGACTTTGTTTCGAAACTCGGTCAAAATAAGTTACAACACGGCGAGTATCGGATCGAGCAAATGAATTTCAGTGCACTGGTTCGACTTTCGACCGATCGTCTTACTTCATACGAGCCGGGTGTTTACGTCACGCCGCGGTGAGAGCGGCGGCCGCTTGGAGCGCTGGTTGCGTCAGCGGTCACTAACCTAGCCCACCGCCAAGTTCAAGCACTTCCCGCTCTCAGAGCAGAGCGTCTCTACGAGCTACTGATGCGGATGTAAAGAAAATTATCGAGATTAGTTAAAAGACGATTCACGGGTCAAAACTTATTCGCAAACTTAACCTAGTAACAGGTAAAAGTAAGTTGATTGGATGCCTAATAAAATCTCCGTTGTATACATATCAAATCACCATACGGAATCATCTATAGTGAAAAGGCATCAAGGCATCTGTACCTAGTATAAGCAATTCATGATGCCAAATTGCTATCTTCTTGTCAATACAACGCAACGTTTTCTTTTCTATAATTCTGAGCCATAAACATGTTTTGTAGACCATAATTTCCCTTTTGTTCCAACCGAAAAATGTAGAAAAATTTAAAAAGTTTTCGATAGACCACATTAGTAGCCCTAATTATCAAGAGGTCTGACAAAATAGCTGGCATTTCACAACGGCGCGTGAGGCAACAGATATCGCCGCGATAAGCAGTAACGATGTTAATTTCGAGAACCCATCAAGACTCGAGTATCTCGGATTGATGTACAATATTAATCTCTCTTGCGAAATCAAACTGTTTGTGAACAAAAATGAGAGTTCATCGATTACGAGATGAAGAAACGAATTGCCCAACTTATTTTTGAGAGGACAAAGAATGAACGTTCACGCCTCCAATTAGTGATGTTTGTCTTACATAAAGATGAGAGAATGTTTCAAAACTACAAGGACAAAAAACTGTTTTTGTGTGTGGCGAAGCTGTTTTACCGAGAAAGGCGATAACCTTGCCGTTTCGCAAGGGCTGGACTTGGGATCCACGCGTTACTTTCGCCTACCACTGATAAATTAAGTTCCGTTAGTAAATTGTGTGCTTGCTTTTTGAGTTATATCACTTCTTTTCAGAGAATTCTAGCCTCACGTTTCCGAGTTGTATGTATAGGCATAATTACTGTTTTGTTGTTCCTACACTCCTAGTTACCTATGAAAAAACTGCTTTGAAAATGTAAATGATAGCATTAAATAAGATCATTACAAATGGCTCATCTGTGCATCTCATCACATTCCATATGACCGAAGCGCAGTAATCTATACCTGGCAATAATGCCAATTTCAAATCTAATATGTGTCTCTAGAAGAAATACTGTAGCAGGAAAACTTGCAAAGAACAGCGCAACGGGATAAAAACTGACTCCAAATACACGGATTACAAAACTCCTGGCAGCGTTGTATTGGCACGAAAAGAAATGGCTTGGACAACATAACCAAGAACAATGCAATACTTTTTAAAATAGAGAATGTGAAGGCGTTTATTGGGACATACATCAGCGAAAGGTCGAAGCGAAAATACTTCACAAATGAAATCCCAGTGGAGCTTGATTTACAAATCCAAATGTTTATTCTCCTATCCTCCTCGAAGAGTGCAATGGAGAAGTGATGTAATTGCGAGATGAACTACAACTACGTTAACGATGCAGATCTGCAAGTGCAGTTTCCCCGCGTTATATAAAGATCTGTTTTATAATTGCAGTTCCTGCTCCGATCGTTTCCGTATGTCGCAAGTGGCTGTGACGTCACGCGGGATTTGCGCAAAGAAAGTGCGAGAGCGGCGTGGGTGAATGACCGACGAAAGTGGTGGCATCCACGGGTGAAAGTGGCTGCAGCGACTACCAGTCTTGCCGACCGGAGGTTCCGCATTTCTCCCGGGCCGCGACGCGACGGTTGGCAACACTGACGGGGGTGATGTAAGGGATTGCGTCCTGAAGGTGTAAAGGTGTAAATCCCACCTGGAAAAGGTGGTGAATTGTAAAGAGACTTCAGAGATGTAGAGCACATTCAATGAGGGTAAAACCGATCCAAAGGAAAATCTGTTAGGCAAGAAGGAAGAAAATATATTAAAAACTCGGAAATAAACTAAAAAATAGAGTATACTGTTAAAATATGCCGTCCAAATTTTTGAAAATTGTAGATCGATGAGATGGTAACATGTTGAAGAATGAGTGTTAGCAATCAAAATCTGTTTTGTACCGGATTTTTAGGTTTCACTTAATCACTTAATCACTGTTTAAGACAGGTACCTCATGGAGGACGTTACCCTGAATATGACTGAAAGATAAGTGTGATGATCGTGATGATAGTGGCGCGATCTTGTAGCCTTGTTACTGACTAAGGTTGGCATGTTCCTTAGACAGGATTGGGATAAAACAACGTTAAATTCAAGAAAGTTCATTGATATACATCGTTCATTGTCCTTCCAAACAAAATATCCAGTTCAAGCAGTTTTTTGTCAAACACCCGAATGTCGCCGTATGTTTAAGCAGTTTTTTTGTCAAAGTTTTTTGTCTTCAACATGTTTTTACGCGATATATAAGATATTTCATAATATGCAACAGGGTTTCTTCATTTTTTAAGTATTTCTGTAATTTCTAATCACATGTCACCATCTACAATGTTTGTAGCAAAAATGATAAGTTACTAGTACAGTAAATGTAAACTTGTTTTTCTCAATAAACCTCCAGATTTTTTATTAGATGGTAAACTGCTATTGGCAGTTGGAAAAAGGATGATTGAAATTAGTTAAATTTATAATATACATCGAAGCTTCAAATTGTGATTAGAAATTTCGTTTAGTCTGGGAAAAGATCCCCAGGATGGTCTCCATCCAAGTGTAACAATCCAAATCCAAGCGGGCCAGACGACAAAGGACTGTGAAGAGCAGGCCTGAACAAAGAGGCCATCTTATTAGCAAAATGAGATGCGGCCGGATATACAAATCGTATTGAATTCCGATCGGGGTCGAGAACAAAGGCTGGCCCAGGAAGTCTCTCACCTCCACCTTGAAAATCACCGAGGTTCTCCACTCCCATTCAGCTGTTTTTATTTTACAACCTTTATTTATCTGATGAAAGTGTTATCTTCTAATCATTTTGAAATCGGTCACACTTTCCATTTTTTAACGGAGGACGATTGACCTGAATCTACCTTCAATCGTTCCGAAGTTTGTTAGCAAATCAGGGTCACTACACAATCCATTTTCTAGTCCTGATGTAGAAACTGGAGAAATCGTGGCTTGCGTGAGGCTGTCGCTCGGGGAAGAAAGCGTGGGTGGAGAGAGCGACTTTTGAGTGATCGTTTGACTACAAACCTGCAGTAAGCGTGGATAGTTCCCTCTTTTACTTTGTAGCTAGGGCGGGCAAAAAATCAATTCAATGGTGTTATGGGATTTCAATTACTCTTTCTCTTATCAAATGACTGATCAACTTAACCGGTTGTGACGGAGCATGTCATTGTCACAGAAGAACATAACAACAGTAATTGTCAGAGTTTCCATCCGGGAATGTGTCGGATTTCCGTATTGACGACATAATCATTACAGGAACCGAAACTCTATCCTAGAACGGTTTCTCATCACAATCGTGAACAATAATGATGAACCGTGCAATAGCTCGGATTCTGCTGTAGGAAGCAATAGCTTCTGTATCGCAACAGAACAATGCGTCCGAAGACGAGATGCTGAGGCGCGTAAGGTTATTGGATCCCGAAGAATTCGAAACCGTCGATATCTCGAACTTGTCGGGTCCCAGAAGAAACACGATCGAATGGGAAAGAAGTGATGCAACGATTGCTCCTGTCGCCGTGTTGTTTGTCGCAGTCTCGCCATAGACCAAAGATGCTGTTTCATCGAATTAAACTTGAAGACACGGCTTGACACTTGGAAGGCCAATACTTTTCCTTAAGACTTTGACTAATTTATCAACACTTTGACTAATAATCTTCTATTATGGACGCTAATGTATTCACTGAGAAAAATCACTTTTGGCCTAATATTTATTCCGACAATAAGTATATCTGATTGCACTGATTATATTGGGTTTAGTAACATAGTGTAAGTTACAGATATAAAATATTTTAAACAGACATAACCTTTTCTTCGTAAGATCATAGGAAATTTTTGTATTAGACATAACCACTTCTGTTTTAGACATAACTAAACGTGAATGAAAATAGTGTCTGCTGCAGACATTTTATGTCTGACTACGGTATAACATTTTTCTCAGTGTTTCTAAATGTTAATTCGAACGTTAAAACATACTATTGGGACCGGTGCAAAGGTGGATATTTCGTGAAGGAATATATTAGTTTTATAATTGACTATGGATCCACAAGTCACAGGCAGAGGTCGCAAGACAATTAGATTATATGTTCTTTTTTCAAAGGTTTCTATTGTTGACTGATGAACACTAAGACGACTTGAATTTTGCAATTAAATGCAGATGCATTAAGGTAAGACAAATTCGAGACAAGGACATTTATGGATAAAATATTAAGAAAATAATTGTCAAGGAAGATTTTGTTGTCAAAAATCTAATCTTCTGTCCTGGTGCAATCGTCGAAGTGCCGTAAAGTTCGAGTCAAATGACTTGGCCCGGTCCTCCCTCAAGGCTAATGTAAGCATTGGGTTTATGGACGACGTAGGCCATGTAAGTTGACTCGACCGATACGATCCAGATGCAGACGCGAGCGGAGTGGCCGGTGTTATTCAACCCCGGCTACGGTCGCGGCGGCGGTCGGAATGCGGCAACAGGACTCCTTCTTTGGCAAGCGCCTCTCGTAACCGCTCACAGTTGCAACAGATATGTTTCGCCAGGTTTATTCAAATAGATAATGGCCCCAGATGAATGTAACGGGGCTGTCGAGGTGTCGAGCAGTTGGAGACTGGTGGGAGGATTTTTTTGACAAAAGTGTGGTGTGTGGACTGTCTGACGCGTGCATTTTCTAAATTTTCAAATAATTCCGAATTGTACATGGAGGTGTAAAGTAAAATCAAATTCCCCAAGTTGATGTAATTTTGAATGCTATTGAGTGCAATTAAATAGCTAAAACTATAGACCCTATAATTAAGTCAACCAATCCTAATAAAAAATGTAGAATATGAAAGTGGGGGCGACATAATCAAGAGCTTCGAATTTCAACAAAAAAGAAAACTCCTTTTCGCCACCTAATGGATGGATATATAAATACGTACAAGTGTTCATAAAAAACATGACACGTTACTAACCTTGATTAGTGTCCTCTCGTATTATTTCACACGACTCAGGATACTATAGGCCCTAATCAAGAATAAAAAAACTTAACGAATTTCCTTTTGTCCGTAACCAAGTGAAAACTGAAATCGCATCAGTTGCAATGCAAGAGAATGTTTAAAAAACATAAGATTTCCTAAAGTGATACTCACTATTGACGAAATTTTGGAGCACATTGAAAAGAGTTAAATAATCCAAGAACGAGCAAAAGTTAATTATGCATCTACAGACGTTTGCGCACATGTTGCATGCTCAGGTTTCGGGTCAGGTACACATATGTGAACGCAGAGATTAACCACTGGGACTTTCCTGTTCCCGATCAGTGACAGTGTGGAGTGTGGAAGCAAGCGATGTCGAGTGTGGCAACTTGTGTCGCAACTGAGGTTAGGACAGTCTTGGGCAACTCATCCAGCCAGGCCTACTTGACCCACACATCACTTGCCTCGCGTCAACCACTCACATCCGCTATTTTTAACGGAAGCATTTTCAGTGTAACAACAACCTGTCGATGCAGTATTTGGTGATGAGTATTAAAAAGAGAAAAACTTGATAAGCATACTTGTTGTAGCCTATCAAACAAACTAGGTAAATTTGTTTTTAAATACTCAATATATCCGGCTCAATGGACCAAATACGTATTTGCAGTACTATATTAGGAGGCATTTAGGATACTAATAACTTCTCATATTTTTATACGTTAGCGCTGTATTATAACGAATTTTGCCTACATAAAGTCCCTGAATGCAATGTAATTATTTTAGAAAATAAAAATTTCGTTGGGTGAGATGGGCGAGTTGTAACAAAACCATTTTCTGAAGGAACCTGCACGTCGATACTTCCGCATCCACCTCCATGACCCCGACCCCAGACCCGAGGTCACCCGGAACTCCAGGTCCGCGTCGTGGAGTCAGCAATCCGCGAGTGGCCGGTCAAGAATCCGGATGTCTAGGTGGCCGTGTGGGTGAACGAACGCCGCGACCTAGAGCCATGTAGGCCGTGCTTTCCCCGACATCCGCGTCTCTCTTCCGCCGATATCTGGGGCTGCGGTCAACGATCCCGGGGTGACGGGGTAACGGCGGATGGTTTAACCCGGTACTGAGAAGTAGGACGTAGTTTATGGTGGTCGAAGTGAAGGTCTGAATAGGGGGAGTTGAACGTCTGACGGTTCTGATTTTAAAGCTTCAGTTTCATTTAAAGGACATAAACCATAAACCTACAATTATGATTGTTTTAGTTATCTGTGCATTGACAAGCCTAAGCTATATTCGCCCATAAAACTATACGTACGGTAAGAAATTTTATAAACAAAGAATTTTATATCGACGCTGGTGCAGTTTGTTCATTTTATAAAGTGGTTCAGGATCAGAATTGAATCCTGCAAAATATTCTCTCAAAGTTGGTTAAGATCGAATCGGCGATTCTCATTGGACAAGTATGAAACCACTGAGTTCCCTCCTATAGCCATTTATGATGTAACCAAAGATGATATCGTGTGTGTTTCGAAGTAAAGTTAAATTTTAATTTTATGTAATCATAGTCTTGTGGTTACATCTTTCCTTAAGGGAAGAAAGTTCAGTTTGCGGGTTCCAGCATTTCTGTAACGTCACTACTCAGGCCGGTCTCTACTGCTGTACCAAGTTCTCAGGTTTCTATTTTGATAGAAATCTCCGCACTCACCACAGAAATGTGATACACTCACAAAGGAACGTGGTGTGTCCGGGTGCGCGAGGTTTTTTACAGGCTGCTGTCGAGACTCCAGACAGCCTCTGGGGTGGTCGCGGTCGGGGAATGTCGAGTTACAGGAATGTTGGGCTAAGCCGGAAGAGGAGGCCAGGTGATCAGAACAGCTGAGAGATATCACCTGCGCCCGCGCTCACCTGCCCATCTCCCGCCGTGGCGCCAACCCGCGGACAAAGGAGAGAGGACAAAGAACAAGCAGCTCGCCGCCATAGAGTAAAATCTAACTAGGCAGCTCCACAGGACTAGGATTATGTCATGATTCTGGATCAACGGATGGATTTTTTGAGTGAAATGCTACAAAAACACAGGACCAATATGAAATGTGATGAAATTGAATCCTGATAAACTCTCAGGCATCTTCTCCTATTGAAGCAAATGAGGTGGGCTGGTGTCGTAGATAGAGGGGGTTTACTGTAGCTATTTTGATGTGGTAAAAGCGTATTTTTAGATATACTGTACTAAGATCGCAATCTTCAGATAATATTGGTTCCTTTAGAACCAATATTTTTAGAAATATTTTTTAGCATAATTGTAACATTATGCATTTTTATTGTAACGGTTTAGATACAGTTTTCTGATTCTTTGAGTGCGGAAATATAATTTGTGTACTTGCCTATGTAAATTGTTCGTACTATATATTTCCAAATGCATTCGTGAACGATTCGGATTTTACCATCGAAGCACAAACGCAATCTCAGTTTGAGATTTCATTAGAGGAGTCGGAGGTTCGGATTGCAAAAGCGATCGACGAGGTTATTAGAAATGTCCGAGATATGGCGCAAACAGGTTGCGTTGCGCTGACACCTAATTACAGTAATACCAACCATACAGTGTTGAAGTAATACCAACCGACCGGTGATGAAATGTGGGGGAAACAAAGTGTCAATGGGTTCTTTTATTATGGTTATAGGGCACATTCCTGCTGGACTTTCCTGTTTGCTAATCCCACGTTGCAGAGGTCAATTACCTAATGGGGTTTTGAAGTGACGTAAAGGTTTTTGGGTGGAATTGAGACACAGATTGACGGTCATACGTCACTTGTTAACTATATTCAGTTTATGTTAACTACTGATTATAACTAACTATATTTAGTTTTTTGACAATTTTTGAAAGTTTAAGGACAAAAGGAAACTTAATCAGCTAAAGAATTTCCACATTAAACTGTACAAAACGTCCAACAAGATTTCAAACAAAAGTAGCCAAAACAACAGAAACGTCCTCCAGGCGTTAGTCGCGAACACAACCTAATGGGAAAACACTCTCAAAAACAAATTCTTTCAACAGCAATTCAACCTAATAGAAAATTAAAAGTAACAAAATAACGAGTCGAGAAAATATCGGTCCAAATTGTCACCGAGATTCTGATTCTGAGACACGACCCAATGCACCGGTTGCGCAGTAATCTCTTTGAATAATAATCGCATTCGAACGAATCACTCGCAATACGGGCCAAGGCGAACTTATCAAGAGCAGAACCTTCAAGGAGTCTTCGCTTGCCCAACTCGACCTTAGCTCAGGTTACGGCATTGTGATCGTCGCATGGCGAACAACATGTTTTTCTGCCCTTTGATACCAATGTATCACCCGCAAACTGAGGAAACTGGTTTCGTAAACGAATGGCAACAGTATCGGAATCAGTTTTTTCAAATTTTGAAAAAACTGTCTATTGAGATTGGAGAGAAATTTTAATAGTCATAGGCCTTCCCTCCCTTTTAAGACGCCAATTGTTTCTATTTAATGAAGATTTATGGTTTAGTCGAAGTAATAAAATTGAATTAAGTTTTTTCAATAAAACAATTTTTTGTTCCTTTGAAATGATACGGTTATGGGTCATAAATGGAGGTCTTTTAATGGGCTCTACGAATTGAGTGAGCAACGTCTGGCTATTTTGCCACTACCTCATAAAGTAAACAGTTAACAAATTAAACCACTAATGTAAATTAACGTAGAACCTTCAGGCTTCTAAGGCCAACTGTACTGTGAATCATCAGGCTATGTAGGCCTAAATTTAAAAATTAAACCAGTCTACTCTTTTTACAATTTTAACGTTTCAAACGGAGACAAAAAAGATTGAGCTGGCAATTACAACAAACTTGGGATTTCACAAACAACGGGTGTCACATTCGCCAGGGACCCACGCGGACGTGGGGCTATTCTCAGCCGAGGATGTGACGCAGTGTCGATCCTCCCCCGCGAAACGGCGTGCTAAAATACTGCCGGAAGTCTTCAGTATTTCCGGCCGCCAAAGTTAGTCACGGGCAGGCCTAATGAAGAACATTTTAATGAGCAATCACCCTCTTCCTGTGTGAATAAGCAATTCAAGGCTGCACGTTTGGTAACTGAATGTTCTTTTCCTGTAGAAGTCCATGTATAAGCCTTTAACTATATTTTATAATAGGCTTACTCATTCAAGAAACAGTCTCAGAATTTTCCTGGTACATGAACGGGTACAAGAAAGAAAACTCCCTAAAAAAATATAGGCTCTTTTCTCTTCAACCAATTTCAAAATTTCAAAATCAATTTCATAACCAGTTCAAACCAACTTTGTTTACCAGGTCCGATACTAAAGGCTGCCAGCCAGAATGTACAGAAGGCAAGGTGACGCAACAGTTATGCAATATCAATCGACTTATCTGTTAACACGTGTAGGCGATAACCTGTGTGGAGCATCAAGATAAGTGTTCAGTTGCGCAGTCGGCAGTGCGATAGGAGCGCGTGCAGATACGTAAACGACTTGCGAAATACCGCTTCAGTCGACTTCGAGAGCAACAATTGGCTGATAAGACACAATCCATTCATCCTTTTGCTTACGAAGCATGTCTTTATCTTGGAAAAATTAAAAGGCCCACTTGATATAATAGTTTGTTACAGGAGATTTTACGGTGTTACCAAACTAAAGGGGTTTTATATGACTAGGCCTAGCCAGGTCATAAAGATAGTTTTATCACAATTGAATTGATTGTGGGGATTAACACTCACTAATCTGTTCAATGATGGGGAGTCAAACTGGAATTATAAAAGATATTAAATTGTTGCAAGAAGGGTCGTTGTACCAAAAAGAGCCCTGCAAACTTTTAGATCCGAATTTAGAACTTATGTAAATTAATGTACCATTTTATATCTGTAACTAAACTAGAGGCAGCATCAAGTTTGATAGTCTTCCAGATATCCCCAAAAACATCGATAAAATATAGGATTGTAGTCTTTAACACGCAGACACAAATTAAGTTTTAACATAGGCTAAACCTAACATAGTCAACCCAACATAGTCAGCCGAAACATCAGAATACACTTTATCAAAATGGTCTCGTTCGCGATCATCATCCGAAAACGAAATGAGAAATAAAATTAAAATTACAACATTTGTATTCCAGATAAATTTTGGTACAGTCAAAAACGATGTCGGCAGTTGGCACCAGCCACAAGGCTGACATTGTAAGAGGCCCACCTTGGTGCGCCATGTTGCCAAATCTCATTGCGTCACCAGACCACATTTCAAGGCCACGCAGGTAGGTTAACTCTTTCGTTAACAGTTGTCAAGGCTTGCCGATCACTCCATTACAACCTCGCGTCCAAGGTGCCTCAGCAATCAGTTTAAGAAGTTTTCATGTTATAGTCCGAATCGAATGGCATGGCCCAGTCTGCTCATAAGACTAATGGTAATTTTAGCATTGGGCTTACGGACGACTTGGGCCAAATTATTTGACTCGGCCAATATCTTATTATTTTATATATTTACACAGCCAGTTTTATACATCAATGAGGTTATATAGATAAAAATTTAAAAACTGTTGATGTTAAAAGCAAGATTTGTTTAACTTTAGAGAATTCAGAATCTTCTCATGATCAATATGCAAAATCTTCGTTTGAAGTATAAGCCTTGCAAAACAACTCGGCGGGTGAGATTTCATTACTAATCAACTTAAATAATTATCTGATTTAGAAAACTCATGACACTCGTCAACAGAATGTATAGAATGTTTTTTAGAAAAGTGACTTTGATACTTGTTAGAAATTCATCCAGCTGTTCTTTTTGGACATCCGCCAAGTTGTTTTGCAAGGCTTATACAACCGCAGCATGTCGTTGTGTTTAACACCGAATTGTAGGTCTACTCATGGTGTAAAGACACCACGGGTCTACTGTCGTGTAAAACTACTAGGCATGAATAGAATCAACGTTTTCGCATGGGAACATTTTTATATGTAGCAACTTTATCAAGTCTTGTTGATGCAATGTTCATCAGCTTTATTTCCACATTATTCAAATAATTAAATCACTTTTCAATGTACTGCATATACCAAGATAAAAAAGTTTAACAATGTCTTTACATCCATTCACCGAATATTTCCAAACCATTGTTCAAAAATCTCTCGCAAGTCGAACTGTGAGCGGGTTTTGGTTTTATGCAGCGACACATTGTTTTTGCATGTTGAGCAAGATGGCACACAGCTCTGAGTCATGCGTGTTGTTGCCAACAAGACGTCTGCAACTCCATCATTCATGTTTTCGTAACTATGTGTTAAATGTTGGTTAACTACGAGCCGCTCTCGTCGATTTGGCAATAAACCTGTTCGCCGCTGTGTCGCAAACGCCGCAACTGTTCGGAATTGCATTGGATTTCAATTGATCGAATTACAGAACAGTAAAATTGGGCTTACGGGCTCGATATATTGAAGAGTTATTTATCCATAAAAAGTTTATATGTAATGCAACTCTTTTTAAGTAGGATAGAAAGGCTAAGAACGCAGAACATATTAGACCTAACAATTTTCTCAACATGTGGAAGCTGTTTCAAACAATAAATTTCAACCGGAATCACTAAAATTATGATTAATTATTTCCCTTCTCTCCTGTGAGTTCATTCTCAAATATGTCAAGCGACAGTATATTCACGTTCACAATGAACTAGCCTAAATGGACTTCTTCAGGGTCGTAAAAATCACTCATTAGCAATAACTTTCTGGTCGTTTACAAACCGCTGAGTTTCGGTCGCTTTTTCAAGATTGTATGCTAATTTTACACCTCATGACTTTCAGAATCCCTAACTTAGGGTTCTACCTAACAAACTACGACCACTAAGATTCCTCTAGAATGTCAAAGTTGCCGGGCTAAACGAGAAGTTCTTGCTGACTTTGTTTTGTTCATGGATCAAGAAGTCTTTGCTGACTTTGTCATACTTCATGGATGCACAATAAGTCTTTACTGACTTTGTTACACTCCATGGATGTACAAGAAGTCCGTGCTGACTTTGTTGTAATCAATGGATGTACAAGAAGTCTGTGCTGACTTTGTTAAACTCCATGGATGTACACGAAGTCAGTGCTGACTTTGCTATACTCCATGGATTTACATGAAGCCCGTGCTGACCTTGTTGTACTCCATGGATGTTCTCGGCCATGACCTTCCTCTCAGGACCCCGCCCTGGTGGGGGGGGGCGTCTGCCGGCCAGCATACCAGAGGGTCGTTCACACTCCAGCCAATTGAACCAATGACTCGGCTTTGTGGCTCAGCTTTGCCGGATGTGCTTTGTGGACCGCGATTGTAAGACGGTTTCGGTGTCTACGAGCGTTTCCGGCTCGCGTTCTGCTGGTTAGCTGATACGGGTTGCTTCATAAGTGCTTAAAAGCACATACGTGTTGACAAATGTGAGAAAAGATCAATTTTATCGAAATAAAGGTTCAGTAACGTAAAACTCGACTCAAAATTTAATTTGAAAATAGATATTACAATAAAAATCCTAGACTACACCAAATTATTGTCCTTTCAGTACTTTTAGTTTACTATTGATTTTGAGACAAACCTACCCAAAATACACCTCAATCTCACCAAACTGCACTATTGAGCGAGAATGCTATATGATTATCTAAATGGACATTTAACAAAAACTCATTGAACGATCTCCGGATGCCGAATGTGGACACGCTTCTGTAATCAGTTAATCAGTTGACCCCGACTCGACACCAAATATTACCAGATGTTTCGTCAGCCAGAGTCCATTGTGCCGTATTGTGTAATCACGTTTTCAACATTTGTCGATGCTTTGATAAGGTTTTTGTCAATGTCGCTGCGATATCAGACTGCCCACTGATTCTTGAAGTTCAGAGACTTGTATGAAGTCTTGTTGACTGTTCGTCTTGTTTGTGAAGCTAGGGAGGTTTCGGCAAGGAGGGTTGCGACAAATCAGACTACGGTCTATAACGTAACCTTAACCTTGATAGTAATTCAAGGTCGTTGCTTTCCTCCCCCTTGGTCCTAGCCTGTGACCTTGCCCTGTGAGAGGAGCTCACGTGCCCACAGTGGTCATTAGGCCCACCGCCTAGCCACCGATGATGCAACCCCTTGCGAAACATCCGGCTCCAAAAAACATCCGACAAACAACACAGGTCTGTCTGAGATCCTCGAAATATTTGTAAGATGAAAATAATGACTGGAATTCCTCGAGTCATCCGTTTACGTTTAGCGGTCTTGACGTTGTACCGTATTTGTCGGTTGAAAATATTTTAAGATCCTTAACCAACAGGGGATCTAGGCGTGTTTCTTACTATCTGTAACAAATTCCTTGACACAAAAGTGTAAAATTCCAGATTTATTTTTTTCGAATATATTTTGGACTGATTCCTCAGAAAACGTCGAAAACACTTGAGTTTATAAACCTAGCATATAGAATCTAACTCAAATTTACTTCTGACAAAATGTAAACCCACAAGTATTGAAAAAGTGTCCCTTGCAAATAATAATACAGAAAAATAGAGTCAAAGGGATAATAAGAGGTTTTATGAATGCCTACATTACCATATTGAGTTTATAGTTTTTTTTGCAATGTACACTTCTTTTCTTTCGTTATTTATTTCATAAAACAATTTTCTGTAAAAATCTCTTGTGATCTGCATTCTGCACTACCGACAGTTTTTTTACCACTCACTGCAGCAGCCGCCACGTGCTCACGGCGAGCGTAGGCCTGCCCGTATTAATAGTTAGGATGCATTTCGTCACAGGGCAGCCGCGGCCAGGCCTTGGTGCAAGATGACGCTAGGCCTCCGGTTTCATCACTAGTGTGAGGCAACGATGCGCGGTGTTGCCACGTCTCCGCCGCGCCGCGTGGGCGGTCGATAACAGGTGATCGGGCGGTCGGTAACGAAGAATTGTCGGTAAAGAGGGTTGTCTCCAAACCCAAGTGGTGCTAATGTTTTTCAGAACTTTAGCTTGTATACGTATGGATAAAATCCACAAATACCAACTGATTATTGAACTAACTTTGAATTGGTAAAGATTGTACATTTACTGAGCTGTGGTAGGCCTATTAGATTTAATTTGTTAGTATAACCACATAACATTCTTTTAAAACCCTTTACTTCAACGTTTACCTATGTTATAACATTTAGGTAATAATCATGTTTAAAAGTCAATATCCATTTAAAACTGTTATGACTATTGCAAATGTTGCCAACATATTTTTGAGCCGTCTGCTAAGGCGCCATTCACGTTTCTCCCCTAAAGGATTTATGAAAAAATGGTCTGAATCAAACTACTTTATAAAAAGATTCGTCTTGACTCATCGGATATTACATTAGTTCGCGATTGAGCAACTGGGAAAAAACAAAGAAAGGAATTTTCCGTCTTTATTTATGCAGCTAAGAATAACAAGATGAAGCAACGGGGGCGGAGTGGGAAGCGCCGAGTCGACGGTATGCTAATTTATATCACGTGGATGCAACTGTCGGGCGAGGGAGGTTTTTTTCAGAGAATTTTCCTTGAATTAAATGAACAATGGATTTATTCATTTATGAATAAATAAATAAATAAATGCTTCATTTTCAATTATTATAATTTTATGAACATGATTTTAGAAAACAGTGGTTAAAACGACTTTATCAGTGAGTCAACTGAAAGCTCTAAGTCAAACTTACTAAGCTTTGTTGCTTTAGGTTTTCGGATGTCCAAATCCATGGTGTCAAAAATGTAGTTCAAAAAATAAAATTTGAATTAAGTTTAATTTAAAATCACATTCCGAATAGAAAGAATCTGAATTTTATTCCTTGACTAATCTACACACGAACACTTATTTAAATTATGTAGGTGACTCATGACTCTCGTTCAAAAAATAAACGAACCCAACATTAACAACGGAAAACATATTATAATAAAATAATACAATAATGAGTACACATAATTATCATCAATTGTTGCGCAAACATATGTATTTGATGAGAGAACAAGACGAGGTTAATTGTAGGACGGAGAAACAATATCCCATGAGACGGGCGGGTCGGTAATCACAATCAGTCGACGATGGGTGAAGCAATCTGTTTATTGGCCGAGACCAAGGTCTAGTTGTAGCACGTGGCGGTCTATTTCCACAACGGCAGACGATACCGAAAGTATCGTGTATCTAGGGAGGAAAACGTGGAGGCCGCGACCCTTGAATCACTCACAGAGGTCAAGAGGAAAATGTCGAGATATTATTGAACATCCGTCTTTAGGTACTATTGAAAATACTTAGCTGCTCTCATATTTATAGGTATATTTCTAATATGGTTACTTATTTCTTTTGAAAATACAAATTGTCTGTGGTAAGAACGTCTTCGCACAAATAAAACTACATATTTACCCAAAGACAGTTTTTTACAAAATTTAATTGCAAACTTACGACCAACTTACGTTAGTTAGAATAACGTAGGTTTTGTGGATTGCCCTATCTAAAATTTCTAAGCCACGATCACGAGCCAAGAATTAATTCCAGAGCCAGAATCTAAAGTGTTCCAAACTGCAACATTTTAGATTCTGATAACTTAATATAAACCCGAATTGATGACTCTCAATCGAGTAAAACTCAATGATGAAAAAGCCTTCAAACATACTGGCCACTGTACTTCAGAGAGTTTGTTTGTATAATGCAGGAGCAGAAGTAATTGCACGGTATGCAACTATCAGTGTTCCCTTTCATGAAGAAAACGGAAACATTTATTCCCAGCCACCCAAACATCACACTCCAGGCGTTTCCCTACTTAAACCCATCTCTACTCCCATTTCCACCGACAGAAGATCAACTCACCTCTGAGGGTCGGCGAACACGAACTTCCTCAGCTTGAGATCTCTGAGCACAATCCCCTGCTCGTGGCAGGCCCTCACTGTTTCCGCCATCTGTTTGAACAGCCGCCTCGCTTCCGGTTCCCGTAGCCTCTTCCGGTGCCTGACGTGGCTGTGGAGGTCCCCGTGGCTCGGCGGGAACACCAGGTACATGAGTTTGTCCCCCAGGAGCACCTCGTGGAGGGAGTTGACGTGCGGATGGCAGTCCAGGCGGTAGTGGGCCGTCAGCAGAGACGTCGCTTCCCTGCCGACCACCTGCACAGACCGACACGCTTATTGTGGGGTGTGGGGCCTACTGGGATGTTCTGTGGAGGTAGTACCTACCGGAGTGTTCAGAGGACTCACTGGGGTTTTGTGTGGAGGTGAGGGTAGGACATATCGGGGTGTTTTTTGAAGGGGTTGGTTTAAGGGGGATGGAGGTGAGATTTTTCGAAGGGATTATAATTAAGTCTGTATCTTGGCGAGAGCGCTAATCTATAAAGACGTTTCTCGAGAAGTTAAAGCAGTGACAAAGGAAAACCTAAAACAGAGATCACTTTCCCGTCAATCGACGGCACAAAGCCAAAACCTATGGGTATAAGGAGCTCAGTAATGAACATTCCTATTAATAATTTTTAGTTCAGTTGCAAACAAAATGTCCAAACTATATTATTCTGGTTAAGTTTCAAATTCAACTTCAAATTCCGAGTTTAGGCAAAACACATGCCCGACCAGTAGTTCTTTTCCAGGGTCCTCACGAAAAAGAAAACAAATCGACGGACAATTTTGCAAGAATCTTTGAGGAAAAACAACCAAAAAGAAAAGAAACCACCGTCGCGTCGGGCCGGTTGAGCGAGAGAGGGAGGAGGATGTGCGGGGGATTCGCACGGCGAACATCCGTGTCCGTGACCTCGCGAGCGACCGCGACCGCCTACTGCCCCGTCCGCGTTTGGTTGGCTGCATACTGTGCGGTTCTTGTTTAGATCCTTGTCGAGATCCTGATTTGATTGATTTGATAAATGGCTTGCTTAAAATCTTTCCTTCTGTTAAGACTCACCGTACTTGCCAACAACTATTACAAACCGTAACTGTATAAAAGGACTACAAGGCGGGTGGAGAGGACGAAGCTCCTTAATGAAGATAAACTAAAAATTTTATTCCTGTCATGGAGAGTTGTTCAGAAAATATACTTAAAACTTGCATTAAGATTTGTCAATTATCCTAAGTTAAAACTTTTAAACTAAAGACAAAAATTACGTCGCGAATAAACAACACTATAGGATTAACTTAACACATTGTAACTGACTAATAATAAAAGTTATCAACTTTATTTATTTATAAAAATAACTCAATATCATCTCAAATAGACAAAAATTACAATTCTACCAACACAAAGTTCACACTAAAGATGAGTCAATAAAAACAGTCAACCCGTCTACCAACATTATACCCATAAGCCCACATTGTAATAACAAGTAGTCCGGGATGGAAAGGGAGGAAAAGTGGCACAACGAGACGCGGAATAGGGGAACGACGGGAACGGAACGGAACGTCTGCGGTCGGTGACCCGACTTTCTCCGGACATCGACCCGGTGAAAGTACGAAAGTTCGGCCCGACCGCAACGCGTTTCCACGTTGCGAAACACGGAACGATTCCGTATCTGAAACGCAGGGTTCGACGACATCGCCGGGCTCACGTGTCCTGGTTATCCGGCCACGGAGGACCAAAAACTCGTTGCGTTTGAAGAAACGTTCGTTTAGACGCACTTGAAGTATTTAATGACATGGGCTAACTAGATTTCATTGGGTAAATGGTGAATGCATATTTAAATGATATTTTTATACTATAGATCGACTGCAACTTTTATCTGGCTTGATAACGTGGGTTAAAGAAGGCTTACAAAATTCTAATTCCACGCGAATCACTTGGTCTGCCGCTAACAGCTGATGACTAAAGTGACTGGCTAAGGGGGAAATCCTTCTTGTGGTAAGAAAGCCAACTCACCTCTACTCTTCACTAATCTGGTCACCGGAATTTCCCCTGGGCGAAAAACTTGGGAAAATGTGCAAATAAATGGGATTCCCCTTCCTGGTTGTTTTTTAACCTACCATTTCAATACAGCCAAGAAATTTTTTTTAGCGCACAACACCTCTAAAAGATTAATCCTATGATTAAGTTAATTATTTTTTTAACAAATTCTGACCTTCTGGCGTACTGGAAGAGAACACTTCACTCCAAAGAATAATAGAAAACTCCGGACAACGCACTATGAAACCCTAGAGGCCCGTAAGGCTTATTCGGGTCAATTGGCAGAACCACTTGCCATTGTGCTAATCTAAATTCGCAACTAGGCCAGGCGGCGGAGGTTTGCAAAACCGTCGGTTATATTTACCATCGTTGTCATCGCGCAACTACGTCCTCGCCGGCTATTCTGGCGGACTCGCTTGCGCAAACGCTCCGCCGAGTGTGTTTCATACACACACACACTACACACGCGGTTAGATGCTTGAACAAGATTGTTTTGTTTATTTGAGATATTTCTGACGACAGACGCAGGCTGGAAATTATTAAAGATCTGTTTTGAAATAGCCAGACTGCTGAGCTTGTAAAACGACTAAATACTGTAACATGAGTTTTCTAGAGTGTTTTGTTAGTTCAATTTAAGAATTAGAAGAGAAATTTGAAAATAAAATCGGAACTCGTGGTGCTCGGGATAAAACTCTACTGTACAATGACAATGATATAGCACCAACTACTTCATGGGCCTCAACATGAGGTTCAAGGGAAATCTACTAGAAAGTTATGCAGCAATGAGTAGGAAAACATCCAAACGTTTTGTAGTTTTGGAATAGTATCCCGAAATCATTACAAGAGATCTGCCGATAATATAGTATTTCTTTTATTACTCGCGGTTTATCTTGGTAATTATTATTTTCCTTAATTCAAAACTTGTAATATAAATTACACTCTTTAAAACTGAAAACAAAAGGAGTTTGTATCTAAACTATTCTAACATAACAATGAAAGACATTTCAATTTCAAGACACTTTGTTGGGAGGACAGAAAACATCCAAGGCGCAAAGTATGCAATTCGGAGGCAACTATTTTGTAACCGGCTGATAGTTGAAGGCGCTCCAAACAAAGTCCTTGGGCTCGCCGGCGCCGTTGCGCGTTGGTGGCATTTATTAAGAAACTTATTTTTCCACAATAATTCTTACCGTGCAAAATGGAATAACCTAGCCTTGCTTAGTTTTTCTAACCTTAAATATTCATAAATATTGTCGGATTAATATCCTAAATATAAAAATTCGAATAATTCCGTTTAGGAAGTGATACTACGGTACCTAAAAATTGTTCAGTGATCACTTTCAGGTACCTACTTAATTAATTTGTATTTTGAATCCTTATCTCATCATTTACTATAGCCTCGGCATTGTTCAAAAGTCGACGAATTCCGTACATTAAAAAAATGCTGAATAATATTTAAATAACTACATGAGAATGTAACTTTTGGTTACTCAAGCAATTTCGTTTGAGTTACCGTCAAGTCTATGAAGTGTTTATGACTGTGTATGAGAAAATTCCTTTTTAATAAGCCTAAATGCACAATTTATGATTCTTTCTAAAACGTTTTAAAGCAATGCTCTAAAATGTTAGTCATAGTAGGGCACCTATTTTTAAAATGAAAAACCTAAAATAATGAATCTGCATGAAGATATACTTATTTAGTACCAAGTTTTTGTTTGTATCCTATATTGCATTTATCACCAAGATATGCCTTTTATTGAACTCTACTCAAGTTTACTGTAAGCAAGCTTATTTATTCATGTTCATGCCCTGTTAAAACATGGGCTATTAAACGTTATGCGAAGTTAAGAGTTATTATAAAATGTATTTTCACTAGCCTAGTTAGTTAGTTTACATCATAGATCTGCATGAAACAAGTAATTAGTCTTACAATTTTCATAGGTTTGAAAGGGAGAAAAACCTACCAAAAAGATTCGATTTTTTAAAACCAAGAATATTGTTTGGTATCCAAACGGCAATTGAAATACTGATATATTCGCTCACGCTGCAGTACAGGTGTATCGGCATCGGCGTGACGTAGCCCGTACGTCAATGTCACATGTTGGGGGGGATTACCGACTGATAGAGGTAACACGTGAGCCGAAGGAACATAACGCCCACTACATAATCTTGAAGACTTACAAATGCAATATTTCCTACAGTAGCATGCACGCCTGTCACTAAATTAGCCGTCCTATTTATATAATTAGGAACTGAGAAACGGAATATTGGATGTATTTGTTGCATGTTGCATGTCAAATATATTTAAAAATTGAGATTTTTTACGTTGCTTCCAGATTGCTTGATGATTTTCCCTCTAAATTTATAATCAACTTGATACTTATTGTGATTGAAGATATAATGTTTGTGATCAACTAAGGGCTTTTTGTAAATTTACTTTATATTTTTATTTATTCGAATTTACACTGTTTCATTTTGTGATTTTGGCCAAGAAAGAAATCTAGCTTAAAAAGGCTTTTAAATGCGACAGAGAGTCTTGATTACTGTAATTGATATGAAAATTTATGGAGTTTTAGCTTTGTATGTTGCATTGGTATAACAGTCTTTTCAAATATAGTACAAAAACTATGGTGAATTGTTTGATTTTTACATAGTTTTATTCATGGTCCTGACAGAAAATCAAACCGCTATAGCATTATCAAATATGAAATATTCACGTTTCATGCGAAATAGGCCTACCTACTCTACAATTTACGTATAATACTCCTGGCCCCTGATAAAAATTTAGTAATTCAGCATTATCAACAGTGCGAATTACCAACAAGAATAGCTGCAGAAGTTCGAAAAAAATCCGCAAAACAAAATATGCAGTCTGATCAAAATAAGCTTCCAATTACATGTTCTTTTCAAGGACAGCCCAGCCAGACAAGTGGGCTGCACGGCTAGCCGGGCGCCTGCTGCGGAGGTGATAAAAACCCGACGGTGGCGCGGTCTGGCGGGAAGGCCGCGAGTCGCAAGGCCGTCCCAGCTGTTCCGCCGTTCCCGGCTTTGTCCCGGCTTGGCGCGAACCGACCGAACAACGGAACGAACCGCGACAAAGAGCAGAAGACGGAGACGGAGCGCGAAATTCTTCATGGACGGTTTTATTGTGTCTGCGCGGAAGATGGAGGCTGGGAGGAGGGCAACACAGGTACAGAAGAGGAGGAGAGTCTACAGTTGAGTTGTCTAAACTCTGGGCAATACCGTCCCTGGGATGTTAGCACCTGGCTTGATCGGAGTGCACAAGGTTTCAAGAACTCGAATGTGTGTAGCCTAACTCTTATTTGCTCGGCAATTTTATTACACACCTAGTATTTTGTTATTGTTACAAAGGCAATTACAAATTAAAGACGATCTGTCCATGTTATTGTATATTTTATATGACATTAATGATTCTTGATCCTTAAAAAGCTTAATGTACAATTTGGTTAACCTACCACTCTTTGGTATCTTTAAATAATCTCTTTATGATTAAGAATCAATCAGCATTTATTTATTGAAGATCAAGATTTATTGATGTCAAAAATTACTTATGAAAAGAAAATTAATCCAGCACAATAATCAATTAATTCCCTAACCGATTCTATTTTGAGTTAATTCATTACAAATACATCACACCTTGAAGAGGAAACAAGCGTCATAATTTATCACCCCTATGCATAACACGCCTCTCTGCAATAAACCTGACAACACACCTCTATCATGGAACCTATTACTGGCGCTGTACCATTGGAACGACCGTGAATCGGACATAAACAACCGTTGACAACGTGGGCAATGAATACGGTGAAGGACGAAGGACAAAGAAGGAAGTCAGGTAACCTGTGGAGTGAAGTAACCCAGATATCGCGAGGCCTTGGTGCTGCAAGGACAGCGAGACTGGGGCTGACAATCTGCATGTGAATGCAGAGGCAGCCTTGCCCGCTATACGACCGTTACGGCTACAGAGGAGTCTGTCTCACTTGGGGGACTCTCAGAGCGTGGGGTTAGGCGGTCGGGGCACAATGTTTTAAAGAAGCCTATTCAATAGAGTGGGATTAAATAATGAGGAAAGAAAATTTGGGAAGTCCAAATTCTAATATAAATGTGGGTCAATTTAAACGTCAGTAGGCCTATACTCAATTACATTCGTTTTTTGATTTTTCCCCAAAAATGTAGGCACCATACATAAAGCAATCAAGCTATGACATGCATAAACAGACAAATTTCCTTTGAGTCTCGTGCAGGTTAGAACATTTTTTCACTTGATATAACTTGAATACACATTATCACAACACAACGCATTAATAAAACCTACTTTCAAACCTTCCAGCAAATGCAGATATAACATTAACGGATAATTCACCATATTATTTCAATAATGAATTGAATTCAAATAAATATAAAAAATATGTACAACAGTTAAAACAGTTTTTGTAAAATAGGTACCGTAACTTAATCCATTTTATCAGGTTTCTGAGCTTATGGACCTTTCAAATTAAAATATGCTAAATATAAACTAAATAAAAAATAAAAATAAAATAAATAAAAACTATATTACAGTACTGATGAAGCATTAGTCAAATTGTATTATTAATTGTTATGCTGCGACATTTTTTAGACTATAATATTTCACTGTCGTTTCCCCTATTTTAATTTTAATTTTATTTATTATAAGAAATATTTCTTTTAAATTTCAAAATTTACGTGTTTTAAACAGTGGTACACAACATTTGTAGTTGTATATGTCAAAAAATGTGTTACTGTTATTTGTATTAGACTACATTCCTAAAAAAAGTTTAAAACTTAATAACTTTTAAATCATATAAACAATTATAGTTCTGCTATTTTATATAGGCCTACCTAAGTAAAATAATATAATTTCAACAATTAAATTCTAACAATTATTGATTATTTACAAATGTAAAAATAAAATCTGAAACATAATATCAATAAAAATTATTATCATCGATAAAATAAAAATTTTAGAATGGTCGTTGGGAAATTGTTAATGATTGTTTTATCTTATCATTATTTTAAGATGGTTTATATTTTATATGAACTGCTAGTAATTTTAATCTTGGCTTAGGGATTATGAAAGCAATTCATTAATTCCAGAACATATCCAGTAATTTAATTAAAACTTTTATACATTAGCCTACACATAACGTAAGGTTTGTAATGAATGACTAGGCACTGTATTCATATTTTAGGGTAAATTTTTAACATTGTAATCTGGGGAGTTATGAATTTCTCCACAAGATAGAGGATCAGATGTACGAAAATTATCATCACTCACCCTATTTCAAATCAATTATAAAAAAAAAACTCTCAGAAAGTTTAAAACAAACTTTGAACCGCCTTATACCAATAGCTAAACGAGACACCCCTATGGGAGAATATCCTGCACATAGGCCTCATATTAAATTAAACTTAAGAACTAAAAAGGTATTTGACTTCGATAACAATAAAAAATGACATCTAGGTCAAGTAGTAGACAGCAAAAACTCTCTTACCTTACAGACTAGATCCTCCTGGGTGTGCACGTTGACGCAGGAGTAGAGCGAGCTCCCGTCCAGCTGGTCCAGGATCAGGTACTTGTCGGCGACCAGGGAGGCGGCGAGGGGGTGCCTGCTCTGCCGACAGTCCCCGGGCAGCCCCAGCGGCGCTGGCGCGGGCGGCGGCTGGACCACGGCCGAGCACACCTTCTTGAGCGGCGGCTCTTCCTGCAGGTCCAGGGGATCGTCCTCCTTCATCCTCTGTATCACAGCGGCGGCTTGTTCCACTTCCATCGCACTCACTTCACTTCACTATCACTAAACACTATCGGTGGTATCCGTCCTGCCCGCGGCCTCTGACTCTGACTGTCTGAAAGAGAGAGAGAGAGGGAGTTAGTGATAAGCGGTGACCTTTGGGTTTGGGTCTCTAACTGGGGTAGGAGATAAGGATGGACTGTCTGGGAGATAGTGCTATCTGTTAAATATATGTTCGGTTCATTTATGGTAAAAGGATTTAAAAGGCTATCTTGGATACTTTTAATTTAAATATTCCTATCTAGACGTTAATACCATTTAAATAAGTCTGCAATGTTTGCGGAAATAACGAAAATAGCCTACCCTTTATTGAGTGCAGTTTAAGAATAGGCCTGCTGCATTTCTGTTACCTAACAATTGATTGGTTGCAGACAAAGGGAGAACTCCCGCGCCGGCGCCAAATTCCGGGATCAATACGTCCAGACGGGGGCGATCCCGATCCCGACAGTTATTATTGCAAAATTCTTCCCCAGTTTCAACATCCGGCAAGGAATACGAATACACTGCACTCGAATAAGTTTAACGGTCAATCCCCTCCTCCTCTCCGACCCTTCTTTTAAAGTCAACCGTCGCGCTATTATTACCTGTTAAGAAAGCGTACCGGTTTTAAAGGGCTGAGGGCTCCTTAACCGGACCACTTGATGGGAGGAATGTTTACGTAATTTAACGACTCTGTTATGAATGATTAGGGGATGGGGACAAACACTTGGTTACAGTAATTTGAGAGGTCATATTAGTAGAATGTCGTGGTTAATTAATTATTATTGTTCATGATATAGAGGAAATGCCCCAAATATTAAAATGGTTTGTACTGTTCAGTGATCAGAGCTATCTCTTCAATGGTTTCGTTAAAAAGACTTCGAATAATGCAATGACAGAAACGACATGATTACTCGATATTTTATTAAGGGGCAAGATTGAATTAAAGAAACCTTATGTTTACATTTTAATTTAATGTGATAATGCACAGAAAATAAATATTCAAAATTTACGTTTGCTACTGTAGAGAATTACTTTCCGTGTATTATGTCTCCTGGTCTTACCAAAAGAATAAAAAAATGTAAGTCAAAATTGGGGCTATGTCACATAAACATATCTTAGGAAGCTGATGAAAGAATAATGTTAAATCAAATAAGCTAAAACAGTAATTAAAATACCTAAATTTAACCGTGAAACAGTAATTTATTTTTTTTCAACATTAATTTAAAAAACATTAACTATCAAATCCAAACATACAGGAAAAATCAAACAATGAGCGTGATTCTGACGTAAATTTAAACCACGTATAGTAAGTTATCATCAGTATCTACTCTTACAGTCGGAATCACATACGGTAACATGGGTGTAGATTTTTTTAACAGCTGTTCCGAAATAATTAATTAGATTCCTAAATTATCACTTACCTGTATGTTATTCTGCTGATGAGGGTAGGTCTGCGAGGTTGCGGTGGTGGCCAAAGTCCGGCCTTCCCTCAGCAACACAAACAACACCGAACCTCCACAGACGCCATCCTGGTTCCAACTGGCGAGAGAGACGGACGCTCTCCCCCCCCTTACCGCCCCTCCTGGTTCACACCTCCCCCACTCCCCGTCCGCGCCCATTCATACGGTCCGGACGTAGCTTCAACTACCGCCCGGTCTTGTGGCGCTGGGCGCTAACGAGTCTATTAGGGTCTTGTTAATTTGTGAAGTTCAGGGTCGTTCTTCATTTGATTAGTTAACAAAAATTGAATTCAGAATCCTTTAACAATATATTTTTCATATTTTCTGTACTTGCGTAGTGTATGTTGGTACTATTTGTATATTAGATTTGCATTGCTGATAAATAATTCTATAACAAAATTACAAAAATATTGCAGTACATGTTTAAATGATAAATTAAATACTGTAACATATTTAAGAGCTACATTGCAGTCATGTAAAAAGAGGATTTAACATTTTTACTTCAGCGTTCGTAGCAAAGCTTCAGCTGTAAAACTTGACATTAGTCTATTAAGAATAATTTAGGCTTTTCAAGTTGATGGTTTTTTATTAGGTGAAATTATACAATTTTATCTGGGCTATGTTCGTTTTCAGAACAAAAATGTTTTGTGCACGTTCATAGCAAAGTTTCGACAGGAAAAAACGAACTACATAGCATACATAAACAAAACGTATTGCAAAATAGAATAGACGCACTCGGATACAATCCTATACATATTTAAATTACTCATTAGCTTAACAAATTATATCTCCATAATCTATTTCGAATTAATTTTGCGCCTCAGTTAAATCCTTCCATATAACTAAACACCACCCCCCAACAACCTAAGAGGAGATTAAAAATATGTTAGTCACTGTTATTTACCCTCTATGGAAATTTTTCCATCCGGCAGTGTAATCAGCTGAATCAGCTGTCCGATCGGATATCTTAGCAAGCCACAAGTTAATTCGCAGACGTAGCCTCGCTGCAGCTCTTTCCTCCCCTCCAATAATGGGTTCAACGCTTCGCCCACGTAAAGGAACGCAGCCGCCGGAAAATTAAAACTGTCACACCACATTAAATTGGATGATTGCTAATTAAAAGAGTGTTTCCGTGACTCAATTGGCTAATTGGTTAATGCACCCAATTATTGGCAATTGGAGGTTTCACGGCATACGGACACGAGAGTTGGCTGTCCCGCTTATGTCTGCTTCAGTTGCAGAAGACTTGAACAACTCTTCAAGTCTTTATCGATACGGGGGTGTGTGTCGAATTCTTAAGTTTCATACATTTGATGTCTTCATATGCTTTAACTTTTTGTCTCCTCTTCACAATTTTCAGATGTAGGCCTAATTAACATTACGAGAGAACTACCAGGTAGACCGGGTCAGAGCATCGGATGCATGTTCACCGAAATAAACATGCAGTTAAAGAAATAAGGCGTTGAAGGATGGGTATGGTGTAGCTTTGATATTGCCTATGAAAATAAAAGCTTGTTTATTGATAGCCAAGGGCTATTGATTAAAGCCCAGTGATCAATTACTGATAGACTGATAATGAGTTTAGATTATTCAAAATTCAATATTTTTTCTATTAACGTTCTCTCTTGTCATACCTTAATTAGAAAATGTAATTTACCATGAGTATTTATGGTGTATAGACGAGTGTACAGTATCTAAAAAATCACAAGTGTGGAATGCAGTGTGGAATTTTCTTTGTTGTTTGTGTTTGTCCGTTTTGAGATTGGTTTGTGACATTGGATGTTGGATGCAAATAAAGCAGCAGATACGATTTATTTATGTCTTTTTAACTTGGCAGGAATTGTTTTGCACGACAAGGCTCTGGGTTATTTTTATTACCTCGGAAATTCTAATACTGATGTTGTGATGTAGCTTCAACAAAGCTTTTATGACACAGCCTTACGTTCTTCCACTGTAAACTAATAATTACATTTCCACAGTAATACTTGCAGCCTTCACTATTTAAACTTTGCGCAACAGGAAAAATAAATTCTATCAGTGATTCAGCTATCTCAGTTGTTCATCATTCAAATCCAAGCCGCCCATTGTTCGCATTTCATAACCGCGGATGAGCAATGAAGTTCTCCCAATGATAAAACGCATGTAAACAGTTTCCCTGAAGATAAATTGTATTTCACAAGTTGGGAATAAAGTCCACCGTCATTTCCGGCCGTGGCGGAAGTGATGGCGCAAGTGCTGCGATCTAGTGACAAGTTGCGACACCCGCGCCGCCGCGCATCGCTGCCACAGAGCAATAAATGTTAAGTAGCGCGGCTGTTGCATATGTTATCCTATTGCCAGAGGCGGATTTGGAAATTTGCCGCCCCTGGGCTATCCAGATTTTGCCGCCCCCTCCTCCCCACGAACACATGCCATATGTTGCATCCCATTGTATTCCCATCAAAACGAAATTTCGGGCAAATTCCGCAAGGCAAGAGAGCGCTAAATGAATAGAGGGATTTGTTTCCTTGACTTTTACCAAGCCGCGCGGCAAGTCTGTCTCATTCCCTCAACTTAGCCTGTTTATATTAGGCGGGTTGCTCGCGCGGGAGATCGGGTGTTGCGAGGAAGCCACGACCGTCCACTTAGTGCGAACACTAAATATGTCGCTGATACAGACACTAACACATTGTTATTTCTGCAGCGCTACTGCAAGCCGCTATACACGTGATCACCCGCGCGAGCAACCCACCTGTTGTAAACGGGCCTTTACCGCACTGTCTCTTTTGATCTTTCTAGTATCGTAACTAGCAGCACCGCAAGGTACCCGAGGCGTTCACATCAAGCTTGTCAAATTGCACTACAACTGAACTGAACTCAACATGAGCGGCGACCGCGGCGCAGAGCGCGTGGTTGGTCGGAAAGGGGTAGCAACCCAGCAAACTCACCTGACGGCGCCGGCGGGTGCGGCGACTTCAAACAATACCGCCTTCCGCTTCGAGCGCCACTACTAAACCAGAGCTGACGGCTGACAGTTTGCGGGCAAACTAGATCACGTCTCGGAATCCCGTGATCTTTTTTCGGGAGTACTTGTGACAAAAAATACATATTTTACAAGTACTAATGTAAGTGCAAAGTGAATTGTTTTTGTTTGCACTTTTTAATTTTTCTTTCCCTCTAAAATTTGCCGCCCCCCAAATTCTGCCGCCCTGGGCTATAGCCCTTTAAGCCCATATGTAAATCCAGCCCTGCCAAAAGTTCAAGGCAATTGGACACATGGACATACGACCGGCTTCAGGTACATTATTGACACGGTAAACTATGTGGTTACAGATATTGACGCAACGAATGCGACCAGATTGTAATAGCCCTAACGACTGCGGGTGACGTATGGGCTCATGCTCATGCCAAGGCGAGCGGTGACAGTCTATGCTACAGCGCATTGCACGAGTATATGCAGTATAAGAGTGATTATAATTGTTAGCAACGGCCTCATGGTCATGCGTCACTTACCTCGTGCAAAAATTCGGGTTCTCGTTTAAAAGTGCCAAAGAAAACGAAGTACGCATTAAGATATCTAAAGATATGCGTTCAGTATATAGCAAGTTCAAAATGATTGCTGTTGAAATTATAATGTCCTGTAAGCTATGCACTTTCGTGCAAAGAAAAATTTTTCAAATACATAAGGGAACAGTTTAAAATGTCTACATCAAAATTTATTTGGATGGGACCTTTTTTACCAAAGTTGTTGTACCTAAAAAATATAGCTATTTCCCCCTCCCCCTTAAAAAACTACCTTCCACCTCCTGGATTGTTATAGACCTTAGATTTTTCAATTTAAGGTTACCCTTCTGGCTTCTGATGACATGTTTCTCAAGTTTCATAGTGGGTGTGATTTTTACTATGTCTTATTTGGTAACATAGTCCACACAGAAACAAACCAATTTTTACAAATTATTATTGTTTATTAACTAAATCCAGATAACCTGTTCTTAAAGCATTGATAATAGACAATGACAATTAATAAACTAGTTTATGCTACAGTATTACATTTCTTCACGTAGTAATTCAATAATTTCGGGATTTGAGTAAAATTTTGAAACAACTGTTGAAAAATAGAGTGAACAAGCATTGTAAAGACAAATGGATAGACTACATTACTTCATGCAGCTATTCAAGGATTTCGTGATTTGAGTGAAATTTTGAACCACGTTAAAAAATAGAGCTCAGAAGCATTGTTGGCACCGGAGCGCGCCACGTGCAAGCCTTGCCTTGACTGGCGCGGCGCTCGCTATCTGCTCCGCGATACTTGCGCAACTTATTTGCTTCTCGCTTTTGTTTTCCAACTGAAGGTTTTCCTTGTGAAAAACTACTTTTGTAATGCAAAAGGTTTCGATGTAATTAACAAAGAGTCTTTATTTTGTGTTAAATACTGTCTAGTCACTGGAGGTAGCTATTAATCAGGTTTAGAAATTGTTTAAACCATGCCATTAATGTAAGTGTTTTGTAATAAATATCATCCTCTGCAACACAAAATAATAAAATATAAGGCAAAAGTTTGTAATGTATGCTGTAGTGCCATTTCGATTTCATATTACTGCAGTTATTAGAGTATGCCAAAGGTCCAAAAGCACTTGAGTAAAGTATTTATGAACAGAAATAATGCACTTTCCAAAACTATATATTTGTTCAAGTGGCAATTGTGTCTTTAAATATCAAATTTCTGTCTTTTAGAACAAAATTAAAATTCAACTAAAAAATCATCTATTTCAAAGAATATTTACAGCATAATTAATGTACATCATTTAATGATGGAATTGTTTCCCTGAAAAGACTACATAACCGTGATCAGAGAAAGAGTCCATATCAGCGGTACGTTATAGTTCACTGTCGCAGTCCAAAGTTTAGTAACTAAAAATTACTAGTGTACAATTGAAACAACTTAAATCTTACTTTACCAAAAATCAACAAACAAAATGTACTAGGAGCAAAAGTTAGCGAGTATTTCGTAAAAAAATCTGAGGAAAAACGTTAGGAGCAACTCCTGGCCAATAACAAGTGCATGATGGAGGAATATGTTATTTTGTACAAAAAAAGTAAGTTAAACATTAGAAAGTTCAATCAGAAACTCAGTTATCATTTGCAGAGGCACTCCGCACTAAAAGAACAAGAATGAGGAGTGGTGTAGGGGCTATGCAAACTTTCACTTTTCTTATCAGTGCTATGTATGATAATCGTATCATTCCATACCTTCATTTTTGAAACACATATAGATTCTGAGATCTTAGCAAACATTGTTCCATGGATCAGGCTGGAATCGTTCCATGGACCGTACTGTATCAGTCAGTACCACAGGCTTTTGAACACGACCCAGACCAAGATCTTCCTACTCTATATAGATCCACATATACTTTACTCTAACGGCCTTGGCACCTAAGGGAAGGAAACCGCACTTGCGAGGCCGCAGTTCACTAATCCGTCAGGTGCCACGGCTAATGAAATGGAGTATAATGACGTGGACCCTCCAATGAGACACTCCGGCTGTACACTCTACAGCCTGGACCCCAGCCCCAGGGTGACTCACGGAGGGCGGGGCGCCGCCCCCAGACTTCCGGGAGTGATAACGGCAGGTGACAGCTGATAACGGCTTCACCTGTCTCCATCAGCTGTCGGAAGTGGGAAGTACGTGGTAAGACCACTCGGCCTAGCGCGCCTTCCGCCCCTGGTGTTTGAGTTATGTCAGTTACGTCATATCTTGTCAGACTGATAATATGATACCTATGAGTGTCCTGTTCCCTGTTCCTGGACATAGTTTTATGGTTGGTCCTTTTATTTATTTTTGAGTAGGAATGTGTACATAAAAAAGTACATATAAAGTTTACAGGTTAAGTGTAAGAAAGGGCTATAAGGCCCTAACTTTGCCTGTTTAAATGAAGAATTTTCATTCATTTCATTCAGTCATTCATAAAAGTTTCTTTGAATTAGGGTTAATTGGGTTGTATAATGTTTCCACACAATACAGCTTGTGGGAGGGACGTAAATCGTCTCTTTATTTTTCATAGCGAACTATGATGCTATCCAGTCGATGCGTTCACAAAATTACGTCACTATAGAGTTGTTTGCATGACGACAACATGAAATGTTGTAATGTAACATTTCAGCTTTGTAATGTTTAGTTTGTAAACATTACAAAGCTTGAGACGTTTCCAGGAGCGGGTCCATTTCGTTTCATCACTCAGGATTTTTCCAGGAACAAGACTGTTTGGGTGGTTGCAGTAACCAGTTCGTTTGTATTACATCATCTGGGGTTGTTTCCAGTTGGAGAAGGCAATAGATAAATTGAGTAAGAAAAACTTAAAGGTATTGAGGTATTTCACAAAAAATGGGGTTCAGTCTTCCTTTGTAATGGTTGTTTTGAAGTTACAAGAATGTTGTACAAAATATCTTACATAGGGGCGGATTAACAATCTTGGGAGATAAAAGTCAATGTCTACAAAGTAGCAAATATTAGGAATATGTACATATAAAAGAGACTTTTAATGTAGGTTTAAAGGCAATATGTAACGATAATTGCAAGTGCAAAATATCTTAGTTGGGAATTTATTTACAAGTTTCGGATTGAATAGTTAATGTCCAAACAATAAGTATGAGATAACATAAGTTAAATTACAAAACGAAATTTAGTAAATCTTAGAGATAGAGAGAGTACATAAGTTAAAAAATAAACAAACCAGACGTGTGACCGTGATAAAAATTGAATTAACTTCTCTTCATCTAAGGATGATAAAAGCTTAAGAGCTTGTTTGAATCACGAACAAAAGCGACTCCTTTTTCAAACTTTTAAATGCCCCTAACAGGACCGTATTATCCGTTAGAATATTTTGAAAACTGTGTCCGTTATTCTTCCATATTGGAATTTAAATTATCAGTTGACTTATCACTCAGTTTTCTGGGGTTTTAAACGATGATCGATAGTGTGTTATCTGTAGGGGCGTCTGCTGCAGGGGTGGATACCTCTTGAGAAATAACAGGCTCGAGGGTGATAAGCTGGGTAGGGATAAAGGTCAAACACTCAGGAAGATAAGTAAAGGGAACTAACAGTAAAATAAATCAAAATTTAAATAATCCGTTGCTATCGACGTACGTTTCATTTCAAATCCCTCAGCACGTCTATATGGTTCTTTAGATTCAGACTGAACACTAAGTAAAATATTTCTTTCAATAATGCATTTCACAAAACTATGAAATAAGAGTCAAATGGTTATATCTTGCCTCATAATTCGAAGTTTTATAACTAGCGATTTCTTACTTGAACTCAGTTAAATACTTTGCTCACATGCTGTGAAACCAAATTCTGCCCGGTGTCCTATGTCCTATATACTCTTATATGAGCAATGCTCTCTTGCGTGCGTGCGTGCTTGCTTGCTTGCTTGTACAAAATTATCTCAAAAACGGCTCCGAGGATTCTCAGTCTAGAAATAAGTAATTTATGACTCAAAACGTGTTTTATGCATATTACTTGGCCAGAGAAAATCTAATAACGTAATATAACGAATTTTAAAGTTTAAATTTTTTAACATTGGCCTCATGAGTTGCCATGAGCAACGAAATAAACAAGGAAAGTGTAAATAAATGTAATCATAACAACTGCTTGCAATCTACAGCCATCGAGGAAAAATGCAGTAAGTGGGATGAAGAGTTCATGGAGCAATAAAAGGGTTTCTATTTATCAATTTTTTGACATTGAAATATTTTATAGTATTTGGATGAACCGTTAAACATGAAATAACACCGAGCAAGGCTCGGTCCACCAGGTACTCCTATACCCTTATACGAGCAGTGTTATCCTGTATGTTTGCTTGCTTGCTTGTTTGTTTGCACAATTATCTCATAAACGGCTCCGAGAATTTCCTTCAAAGTCTGAAAAATAAGTAATTTATGATTAAAAACGTGTTCTATGCAAATTACTTAGTCAGAGAAAATCTAATAACGTAATAAAATGAATTTTAAAGTTGTAAATTTTAATATTGGCCTTATGAGAACTTGAGATAGGCTAATTGAGATAATTATGCGCACTTGAGATAATTGTGCGAAATAAACAAGTAAAGTGTAAACAAATAAAGTGGCAGTTGTTTGAAAAACCAGCTACAGCCATAAACTGTTTGCTGTTTGCTACAGCCATATAGGAAAAATACAGCTTATTGAATAAAGATTGCATGGAGAATTAAAAAAAGTGTACTTATAGATTAATATTATCCAATTGTTTTATAGTAAGTGGATGAACTGGTAATTATAAAATAATACCGAGTAACGCTCGGTCCACCAGGTACTACAAGTGATTAATTGATTAATCATAATTATATTAATTAATCACATAATGAATTAATTAAAAAAACATCGGTCCCCCATCAGCCGATCAGTTACCTCGAAGCTGATTTCATTGAGGGTTGGGCAACGAAGTCTGATGTCAATTCTGGCATAATCCCCGTAAATCCTCTCTTTATTATTCATGGCGAACTATGATGCTATCGAGTTGATGCGTTCACAAAATTACAACACTGCGATGTTGTTTGCATGACGAGATGAATCAGTTTGTAAACATTATAAAGCTTGAGACGTTTCCAGGAGCAACTCCATTTAGTTTTCACTACTCAGGATTTTTCCAGGAACAGGTCTGTTTGGGTGGTTGCAGAAACAGTTTATTTGTATTACATCATTTGGGGTTGTTTCCAGTTGGATATGACATTAGATGAATTAAGTTTTAGATGACTTTAAGATATTGATGTTAAAAAAATTGGGTTTCAGTCTCCCTATTTAATGTTTTGATTTTTTAATTGCCAATTTTGTAGGGCCTACAAAATTCAATTAACTAGAACTAGACTCCACATGCTGATATTCATTTTGTATCATGTAAATAATTTTCTAATTTTTTTACAAAAGCCCAGCAGTTGCTTTTTTGAGGGGATTCACAAGTGTTCTAAACCGTAGTGTCGTAGAATTGAAGACATATATTAAAAAAGAAAATTGGTATTTTTTACCACGCATTTTGTTGGGTCCTCCACAATGCCAAATGGTAATGATGTGCCCTTTCTTTAAATTACTTTTTTTGAAGGGGAGGGGTCGTAATATTTACTCGGGCTTCTAGTTTATGGCCATTAGTTGTCCGTTGAGCAATGATTTTTGGAGAAATCCTCTTGAAATTTTTGGATACCCGCAGGCCGAAATCGAACAAAACGCCTGATTAAGGGCGTACTACTAAATTTGAATTATTTGGGCGTTTTGTGATCGTGTCGTGTGTTGAGTATTTAATTGTATGATGAGAGGATATTTCTTCAAAAATCATCGCTCAACGAACAGACTAATCGCCATGAACCTAAAGGTGGGAAGGTGATGCCTAGTTACTAAAAGTAATGCTGTGTTTTGTACTAACCACTTTTTCTGAACCTCAGAAGATCTAACGTTCCCCAGAACGAGTGTGTTATCGTTACCCATGGCCCATAGCTACCCTGAATTATGAGTCAAGTCCAAAATAACTTGGCCCTCTATCCATAAGACTAATATTGATTCTTGCACTGAGCCTACGGACAGCTTAAGCTAAGTCAATTTACACCTCTCCCGCACTGCCAACACATCGCCGCCTCTCCACGCCACTCGGACCGAGCAACAGTCCCCTGGTCTCTCGCAAGTACCGCGTTACATTACAACTTCCAGTTTTCAAATCGTGTCGCACAGTTGCCCAACGCCGCTTGCGCCCGTCCCACGGCCGCTTGCGCTACGTAACGGCCGTTGCGTCCGCGGCTTTCGCAGCGCTTGCGTCCGATACCTGATTGCACCGGACGTTCGCCAACACCGATCCACCTGATTACGTGGATGCGTTTGGTTCTTTGCATCTGATACTGATATGTTTTTTTCTTGCCGCAGTTATCAAGGATGGTGAGCCGTAAGCCCGTAAGCCATAATATTGTTTGGTGTGTTTCGTTGTATTTCGTTTTAAAAGGACAATAGATTCGCTCATAGTTTGACACAGGTGTTTTTTAACGCAACCCAAAACGCAATTTTATCAGTGAACGTTTATTCCCCTCCAAGACCCCCGGAATTGACCCCTATTATATAATTTGACCTTGGTATACATATAAAGTAAGGCATACGAAAACAATTAACAGGATATTCAGCACCTTAAAACAAACATAACAAATTTAATGCAAGAAATTCAAAGACGTACCTTGCAACACGTGTTCAGGAATTTGATGGAGAGAGCACAACTTTGTACAAATGCCAATGGCGAATTGTTTGAGCACATAATGTAAACTAAATGTGACCAAACTTAAATAATAGATTGCATAAAATGTAAAGATTAACAAAATAATTCTCATTTCATATTTATATGGGAATAATTCAATCTTAAAAATGGGTTGCGAATTAAAAGAACACCCTACAAGAGTAAAAATTATTTCTGTTAGTTAATTGGTTGCTGAAATTTCGCATTTCTACCTGTTTCTTGCACGCACCCTCAACGGGTGACCGGAATATGTTAAATCAATCACTGTTGTAAGTTAATGCAATAATGTATTTCAACGCTTAATTCTTCAGTGTTCGCTAGATGTGCATCCGGATGAGGCGACAACACAACGGTTCGACAACCCCAAAATAATGTGGACATCTCGATCTCTATTTTAGGGCCGTTACTGCCTGTTACCTATGGAGAGATCCAATGAAAGATTTCAACAATCAGCTGGCGGACAATCCGACAGCCGCTCCGACCGGGATTTGCCATAAGAGAGAAGCAGAAGCTTTGTATAATTCGAGCCAAATTACGTGGCCCAGGCTGTGCGTAAGCTCAGTTCTAATTAATTAGTCTAATGGACGGACTAGGCCAAGTTACTTGACTCGCACCATATCCCTGTAGCCGGTGCCACATTCCCTCCGTAGCGGCATCGGTTGGGCAACGCAGGTCCGTTACGACCGGCCAATAACCCGATGTGATCCGGTAAACATATTTATACACAACAAGTGCCGTAACTGTTCCAGCACAACGGCATGTACAACCGGATAATGCTGTGAAATATCAAGAAAGTATTTATTTCGTTAAAATTGATTTTGGATTGAACTGGAGTGCCTACATTAATATTTTCTCTTCTGAATAATTATTCAGTTCAGTGATTAGATATCAGCTAGATATTGTGACTAAATTCTAAATTTCTGCCTTAAACACTCGTCACCAGTTAGCCTACTCATTTCTATTTGTGCAGCAATAAAATTTGTTTTGCGACTGTCTGTATTGTGAGCGTGTTTATAACAGTAGAACAAACGAAAGAAGATTCTATTAAAAATACTGTTACGTTCATTAGAGCCGAACGCGTTTCTGGAGCTCGTAGATAATACAGGTTGTAAAAGGAATTGAAGACTTTTAATCGATAAGGTGAAATGAATAACGTAATTGCACGAACTCTCGTAAATATATTTCAATTGAACGAAAATTGTCTTTTCCAATGTCAACACTCACTACGCAGTGTTTTTGCTGTTTAACACCGTTGGTTTATGGCGCACTTGGAATTGCGCAACAAAGTCATGAAGCAACAATAATATTCCACAGACATAAAACTTGATGTGTTGCCGAGATCAACGCTGGATTGTTGTTCATGGCTTTGCAATGCCAGCAGTGTTGATTCCAATTTCTGGAGTACAGTACTACCTGGTGGGACGAGCCTAGCTCGATAATATTTCATTTTTACCAGTTAATCCTATTACTGGATAAACAAAGTCGATGTATTTCTCTTTATATGCACTTTTTAATCCTCTATGCAGTCCTCATTCAACACCCTGAAATTATGCTTGAAATTAACTTATGTTCCATAACACTTTACAAAAATCAAACTCTTTATTTTGTCCCCGTTGCAGAAAATTTTCTTAATCTTCTCCCCTAATGCCAAAGGAAGTGTTTAAAATTATGGATCATTGTTAAACAATATATATAATTCGTGAATGTAAATACGATAGGTACAAGAAAATTAAATAAATTGTAATTATACTATTTTATAATTATTTTATCTTATTTAACTGATTTTAATTTTGGTACTCATTTGTTTAGTATTTTAAGAAAGTTAGTTATTTTTATAAATATTTTATTTTGTTCAACCGGTTTTAATTTTTGTAGGCCTACTCATTAATTGTTAAGTACTCTAAGAAAGTTAGTATGTACGTGTAACTGAGCATTTAATGGGAGTTATGTTCTAGGCGAGATAACGTTCAAGCTATAAGAAACATTTCAGAGTGTTCTCTTAAATGCTCTCTGTTTGACGTTTATTTTATCTATTCTACAATATAATGTAACTAAAATACCGCTTTTTAGTTTCTACCTCAACAAAATAGATTAAACACCCTTTTTTAATAGTAGTTCCACGTCATATCATTTAGCTTATGATATACTAAGATGATTTGCTGGTGATTTCTACTCCGAAGAAAGTTTTTAGAGGACTATTAAGTTTCGAGTCGATTTATTCAATCGCACAGTCTGTTACTGTGTAACTTCACAACCTGTCTCACTCACTTCTGGTTTCTTTGACCCCGGCCGTCCAGTTTGTTACAACAATGACGTCACCAGTCGCAACAACGACGACGGTCACTGGTCACTGGTTTCGAACAAGAACAATAGCTCTGATTCGGCTAGAAAGTATTTGGAACGATGTCCTGCCATGACGTGTCATCCAAGTTTGGGAAGTGTGTAATTATTATGTCCAAGAAAACCATTAGTAAGCGAGAGAGTAGAACGTTTTCAATTATAGAATATCGATATTGTTGGGTTGTGTAAGAAGCCTTTCACATTCCAAAGATTCATTCAAGTATGGATTTCGGATTTATTTGTCCTAATTGAGGTAGATGTTAAAATAAATTTCGGTAAGGTTCGTCTTCAGGTCTTCGAGAAAGATTGTAGCTAATTTTAATATTACTCATTACAATTTACCCACTGAATTACACTTTATATTTATTCAATTAGTTTGAGTTAACTTCACCTTTGTGGACTAGTGCCGGTAGCAGTCTCCTGTGTAATGCGGGTCTAATCAAATTTTGCAGGCACAAAGTTGAATTAGTTGATACTATTCCAAAGGAAAAAGACAAAAAAGCTGTAACTTTTTGGCGTTGTGTGGTATCCACTGGTTTTGATATTACATAGTATTCTAAGCTGTAATATTTCAAACTAAGCAAAAAATAATGATTTCTGATAACAATAAAAACATTCTATGTCAGGGTTTACTTTATACACGTAAATGAATTTTAACAGCTTCGAAAATATAAGCCAAAAGCCTTGTAGGTCAAACGGGTTTCGCCGAGGAGTTTTACCGATATGGATATTTTTCACTTTTTCAGTTGTAACAACCGAGGAGAAACGGAATTGGAAAAATAATTAGCAACTTTAAAACCTTTTGCCCAAGCCATTGATTCAAAAACGTCTTTGCTAAATCAAGTATAAAATTGAATCACAAAGTTGTTGACTAATTAGCTAAGCGAAAACTTTAAAAAGTTCAAGTTTTCAATGAAAATAAGTAATATTGAAAGCAAAAGCTATGCGTTCACAGAGAACGGTTCATCGTCCTAGCGGTAGTGTGCTGTTGTGATATGAGTGATAAGATACCGCGCGACCTTGAGTGTCAGATGATAACAGCTGTTGACACTAGGAAACCGCGACAACCGGCTGAGCAACGATACAGCTGATTTTCATCATTTTTGTTTTACAATTGATACATGAAGACGTGGCAGCTACAGCTTTTTCAATTTGCACGATCTGGTGACATAAAACTTATCTTACTTAAGATAAGATTGTTGAAAACTTTTAATACAGTATACAGTAAAATATTTATACTTATCTCATAAAAATATATTTTAGTTTCACCAAAATACTAAAATAAATTTTTAACAAGCTGTTGAGGACGGGATTTTAAATTGCAAAAGATCTAGTTAAGACAAATATACCCTTTCATTTCTAATTGATAATCCTCATTCTGTCGCTCTTTAACGAATAATTAAAAATCATTTTGTGAAATTTCTCATTTTAGAATAAAATAATAACTAACTTTGTCATCGACTACCGTTTTATTTTTTTTCAAAGCTATAAAATCATTAGTAAATTCAGACGATTAATATAAGCACTTTTTGGGATCGCAAATCCTTAATAAGATCGTTCGGTTCTTTTATCCTTCTCTGTTTTACTTTATACTTAACAATCTTCGACGATGACACCCACCAACATTATGTTGCAATTTAAAATCTCTCCATATAAGGTATATATTCAATGATATTCCTCTCAGACAAACTTCATATCATGCGGTCAACACAAACACTGTTGTCGGACAGAGTAAACACGCGTGATATCCGGCACGCATTGACCGCTGGCGGACAACATACTCTATGGACCGGAAACGGGAGGTGACCGGATCTCCTGTTTATCAGCTGTGCAGTTTATCAGTGACCGCCGCGTCGATTCGGATGCCGCCGGTCTGTCTGTGTACTTCCGTATCCGTCCCTCGGCTTCCTTCCCTTTGCCGCTTCACACCCCCGTCCCCTGGCGGGTTGTAGAGGCTATTTAAAGCTATTTAAAATCGTTTAATAATAACGACGGGATCGTTTCCTGTGTCCGTATCCTGAATGGTACTTTGATGATGGTGATGTTAGGTTGAAGCGTTTATTTGATTATTAAATTTAGCACTTGGCTGAATTTTATAGCCATACAATGTTTTGGCTGTATCAGCTTGGAACTTTGTAGACTTCGAATATATAATTGAGTACATATTGGTTATACTTCAAAAGGTTTAAAATGGGATTTGAAAATATTATACTAGAGTAAAAATCGAAAGAGGGTGTAACCCTGAGTGCCAAATCTAGGAAAAATGCCAACCTTTTCATTCAATTGAGAAAGCAAGAAGGAAATTAGATTAAAACTTGTTTTGAATGCTTGAGAGTAGTGCAATAGTGGGGCTGCTGGCCCAATCAAACTTTGACAGGCAGTCAATTTTTTGACAGCTACTTCCGGTCACGTGACCGGAAGTGACGTCATCAGCTGTGACGTAGCTGTGACGTGTATGGGTGGGTATTTAAAGTTTAAATGCCCTGCTGTGCTGGGTATTTTAAATTTTAAATGGCCGGAAGTGTGTCAAGGTCGTTTGGGGATGTTTTTAAAAAAGATCTTGCATTTTCGGAAAATCCGAAAATGCAAGATATTTTCTTTTTTATTTATTTGTTTTTTTACAAAAGTATTATTTTACAAGTTAGTAAAGTTTGCTCCCAAATTTGAAAAGTAAGTTGTTGTCGGTGCTGAAAGTTCTTGTTTATTTTCATTCTTTTTGTTGTTGTAAGTTGGCAAAAACACATTTTTTTCGTTTTGATTGTTTGTTGCATAAAGTTCTAAAGATAAACCAAACCCAGTGGTTATAAGTTGTTTTAGTTCTTCACTAAAAATTTCCAAATCCTTGTAGGTTGTAAGATTGATAGTGTTGTAGTGAATCCCGCGAATGTTGAGAGACATGACTAGAGTTGTTTACTCGACGAGAGGTGTAGCAGGAATGACTATTGCAAAGCCGGTGCTGCAGGTACCTCCGATGGTAGTGGGGGTAGTGGTGGGGGTAATGACAGGTGTTTGTTTAATCACTTTGAATTTAATCGTTGCCACAATAGACCGAGTCGATGTTGCAATTCTTCTAGTTTATCCAACCGGTTCTTTTGATATGTTTTGCAACTACATTTACAATAGCTGAAAGAATTACATTTTGTACAAGCTTTTCCGTCAACTTGATCTTCAGGTATTCTAAAACATTTTTCTTTGCAACAATAAGTTATAAGTGTTAGATTATTTCTTTTGGATGACATGTTGGTTGTAGCTTGTCTTAAACAGAACTGAGCCTCTCAACGTTAAAGTTTCGTATTTATGTAAAGTATTCGAATAAAACTATCGAATAAAATAATCGAATAATACTATCGAATAAAATAATCGAATAATACTATCGATTAAAAGTTCAAGGTCATCCGTTTGAGGTTTTAAAAAAATACAACATATCAGTATATAAAAACATATACTGATATGTTGTTTTTTATCTTTTTATTTAAAACATTTTTTTTACAATGTTATTTTTGTGCGATGTGCAGAGTTAGTTCCGTAGAGTTGTTTCCGCTCATTCCGTGTGACACCAAATATAATGATCCTGGTTGAATTTCCCGCAGATCTTCATTTTGCAGCAACTGGACGAATCGTTTTGGAAGATATACTTGAAACTTTGGTTCATCACCCGGTGTATATGGTGCATCGGATAAAGATGCGACGACTGCGTCTCCATGCGTTGTATCAATTTTCTTCATTTCATGAACAATATAATGTTTCTGTTCTTTTAATTCTGAACATTTCTTGATAATTAGAGTATTTGATTTTGAATGCAAGTTGAATTGTTCAACTAAACATTGGAGAAACTGTTGTGATGCCATCCTTCACAGGAGATGTTGTCTGTTCGGAGTATGGAGTTAGACTGATACTCGGGGTGTGTTGCCTCTTCGTTTATATAACCTTCGGAACCCCCACTACATTCTTCCGTTTGTTGTTGTAAGTAAGCAGCCAAGTGATACGCGTTTTGTAATGCGCATTGAGATTGGTTGTGTTTCGGATTTATTGTAGAAACACAAATATTTCTAGCATCAAAGTGAAATGTTTTGTCCACTTTTATGTTTAAAACTTCTTTGTTTGTGTACTGTCGTATCCAATTCTTTTTTTCCAATCCTCTGGTATATATGTGTGTAAATTGTTTGCAAAAATGAAACATAATTTTGTGTACATTGTTGTACGGTAGGAAACCTTCATACCAATGGATATGATGAAAATTATTTGTTAGCCATCTGTTTGTTATTTTAGCTTTTGACTTTAGTTCATGGACAGAACACGGTGCTTCAAATAAAAACGGGTATGCTACTTGTGTAAGCAAATCCAAAATTACCAATTCTTTTATGATAAATCTATCATCGTTTCCGCGAAATGCTTGAAATTCAATTACACAAGGTTTTGCTGCCATTTCTTCATCCTGTCTGCTCATCATGGTGTCTGCTGATCAACTGTTTTCCACACCACGGTAGGTTAGATATATATATATAAACCAGGCCGTACAGTTGTAGGCGCGTTGGTGTATGTTTAACGTGGGCACCATCCCCAGTAGGCCTACCCCACGGTTTATTCTTTTGTTAAATTACATTGTAGTTTTAACCTAGCAAAGTTTCTTCTTCTGTATTATTGTTGTTGGTGGTTTCTTCTTCTGTACTGTTGTTGTTGTTGTTGGTTTCTTCTTCTGTAGCCTCCGTTGCAACTTCAATAAAAGGTTCAAAGTTTCTTAACTGCCTCCACATTTCCACTTCGTGAGGTATTCTATTAAAGATGGATGTATCTATTGGTCCGTATTGTAAAGTGCTTTCTGGTTGTTTTTCGCATGCATCTACCAGATATTCCTTAATAACAGAGCTTGAAAATACTAGTTGTTTCATATACCTGGTAATAGGTGATGTTGCATAGTTTAAAATGTAAAATTCTTCACGTGTTAGAAGAATTTTATTTTCAAATTGTGTCGAGTCTCTAATTCTTACTTGTTGTTGACCACGATGTTTAATAATGTCAATTTCATTGTCACAATCCAAAAGTCGAATGTTAGTTTTTCTTCCAAAGAAACTGTTGGCTAAATAACATTCAATAAGATGTAGATGTTTTAAAAAGGAATCCCAAGCATTTTCTGAAAATAAAACCATCTTTGTTCCATGGCTTAGTATTACTGCGGGAGAGTAGTCTAATGATTTTACCAATCCTATCGACACACTTTTACTCATGCAAGATGAAATAGGATAAAAGATGCGAAGGAAAACTTCAGTTAAAATGTTTGGTGGAATATTTTCTTCAAGTTTTCTTTTCTTTCTTACGTTTGTTTTATTATTTTCCAACTTTTTATTTTGTTTTCCAAACTTTAAAAAGTCATCAATTTCCTTTACAATATTTTCTTCAAAATGTTTATCATCATTTTCCAATAAAGGTGCTGTTTCGGAAACGTCTTGTACAACTGATAAAGAACTCATTTTGTTTATAATGCTGTAGACGATGTTACCCATACAACTGTAGACAGTAAACTAAACAATTTTCGTTCCCGCTCCTGCTTTTATAACCGAGTGGTGGGGGTATTTTTTTTTTCCTTTTCATTTTACAAAACTGCTTTTACAATTCCTGTTAAAGGTGTATATGTAACAATTTTATCATGTAAAATTAAACAATAAGCAGATGTATCTTTGGGTACATTTTGTTCAAATTCCATTTCTATTTTTATATCTACACTGGAAGATTTTACAGATTCGTTTTGTTTTGAACAATCAACTACAACAATCGGATAGTTAGATTTAAATTGGTTTGGCGTTAATAAAGGTGTGTTTGTTTTTCCATAATATGAATTTTGGAATCTTGCGTACATATCGTACAAAACGCTAAACCTGTCTTTTGTAAAGTTTATGTTGAAGTTGTCGTATGGAAAGAATTGTGAGTTTAGAAACACCTTAAAATTTGTAAGTTTGCAATGATCAAATTCACCAGCATGTTTAGTTATTTCGTTTCTTCTTTTTGTTTGTAATCCAAATATTACATATCTTGCCTTTTCCAAATGAGTAGAAGTTTTTACAGTCCATGTATGACGTTGTGTTTCCGGTAAAACCGGATATTCATGAAACTCCCAACTTCTAAATGGTATTACGATATCACGATCTGATTTTAAAGTTCTTAATAATGAAATTCTATTCTGATCGTTTAACCGTACATGCGGTACTCTCCAAACAATTTTGTCTAATTGCATTTTCCATTCTAAAGTAGCTTCCGTTGTTCCATCAGTTGCTTGAATAATATCTTTGTCGTTTGATGATCTTAACAAAACTAATTCTTGTTTTACGTTTATTATTATTTTTCGGTAATCTTCGGCAAAGCCTAAAAGTAATCTTAAAGGAATGTAAAAGTCAAAATTGCCTGAAGTGTTTGGAGTGATTGTACTGGAATCGGGTGCTACCCATCCTGCGGCGGCCAGCATATTTTTTTCACTCGGTGTTAAAGATGCTAATCCTTTTAATGTACTTGTAATTCCCACCTTTTTTGTTGAATCTACTGTAACTCCGGAAATTTCATATCTTATTTCATCAAACAAATATGCCATGGGGTTATTTATGAACGGAACAGTACTTGCAGTGCTTCCATCTTTTTTTGTTACTCTTCCTTCGATATACAAATAACATTCACATGGAAGTGTATAAATATCCTGTTGTTGTATGGGAATTCTAATTTCATCATTATTATTTAATTTTGATGAAGCGTAAGGGTTGTGCGTATGATATTCCTTTTCCCATAAGGTTTCGTCGAATGTCGGACCCTGCGCTATATCCAATATTTCCATTATTAATAAGTTTTAATCCAATTTCTTCTAGAAAACGAATGTTATCACTTGTTAATCCTTCTATAGCTGAAGTGCTACTGACTTGTTTACCAGTCAGCTCTTTCTTTTTAAATGATAACCCCATTGTTATACGGTTGATTTTATATGTATTCGTATAGTTATAGGTTCGTCTCTAAAATCAATATGATTTCCGTCTTGATCTAGTATGTTCACCACAATGTCTGAAATAAAACTGGTGTTTAACGGTAGGTACACCAAGTTTTGTGGCTTTTCCACAATTTTAAAACCCGGAGCGACCGTTGGATAGAATGTGTGCAATATATGAGTATTTTCACCATCTCTATAAGAACCATGTATAATATTACATGTAATATCTATACTGTTAACTTTCATTATTGTTACAGTTCTAGCACCTGAATGGTTAATATTAGGTTCTAAAATTTTTGTTGTTTTAGGAAATCCTAATAAACTACCAATTGAATGTTCTTTGCTGAAATCTATATAATATTTAGATTTAATTTCAGCTTTCATAGTATTGTTATTTCCTTTTATTGTTATATTATCTTTTCCCATATGATTTTGTATCGCTTCATTTATATCATCAATTTCATATGCTCCAGTGGGTAAACTAAATACTTGTATATCTGAATATTTGTTTGTATTTTTATCTTTTGTTTTGTAATAATGTATTTTGTCATTAACATTTTCAGTAACGTTGGGAATAGAATTATAAGTTGTTATATCTAATAATGCGGCTTCCCATAATTTATCTTTTTCCAAACGTAACGCAGGGAAAAGAACACTTCGCAAAGTAGATGAAGTTCCAGTTAATGATACTGTATAGGAAGACATCTTAAAGTTGACTAACACTTTTTGTTAAAAAATCTAAACATAAATGTCCACAGATTACCGTATCATCAGGTTGCTCTCTTTTATAATTGTATAGTACATTTTTAGCTGTTTTAAAGTAATATTGTAGTTCTTTTGGTGGTGGAAGATTACCAAAACTATCAAAGTAGTAAATAGTTGATCCTAGTTTCTTATAACATACCCAATGAGTGCCTGATCCTTTACTATTATCTAAATTTACTATTCCGGTTTCATTTTTCCATATTTTAACAGGTAATGCATCTTTCATAAACACTCCTCTAAAAAATGGAATTTTTAAACAAGAAACATAAGTAATTAATTCTTTATCTGTTAATTCTTTATTTGGAATTAGTAATTGTTTTTTTCTGTTTAATACACACGATACGGTCTTAGGTATAATCCTCCTCCTTTTTTTATCATTGACCATATTGTTTGTTTCTTTTTATTTTTACCTGCGGTGGATCGTCGTTTTCTTCTTATATTTCCTCCACGTTTCTTTGCAGGTTTTCTTTTTCTTTTTCCACCTCCTTTCTTCTTTCCACCTCCAAACATCGTTTTACCCTTCATTGCTGCTGATACCGCTAAAGCTGCTGCTTTTTCACCGATACTAGCGTCGCTGGATGTTACTCTTTGCCAAGCTTTTTCAGCAAGTGCTCTATCCGCTATTGATCTATTTTTAGTATCTGCAAACTTTGAATATGCTATATCGTGTTGTTTGCAGGCTTGATCAAGTTTATTTATTCCAAGATCTCCTCTAGCGAGTCTTTTTTTCAATTTTGTTCCAGGACCACAATATTGATAACCTCCTGGTAAATGTAGTTCTACAGGTAATAAATCGATAGCTTTATTAACTATAGCTCCAACCGGCTTAGTAATAAGAGAAAGTGCTGTTGATGCTATTCCTCTTCCTCTCTTTATAACGTGTCGATTATGACTGATGCGTTGAACTTTCAACATGGTCTTTTATAGTGAAAGGAAATGTCGATACTTGTTTATTTTATAAATGCTTTATAATGAATGATGCACTTATCCTTTGACATTGTTTATTTATAAGTATGTTTGTTTATGGGTAAAACATTTTTTTCCAGTTTTGTGGAAGGATTGTATCTTCTTCATCATCATCACCTTTAGAAGTTCTTAAAGTATCATTTTCCTTATTTAAAAAATATTTTTCCATAACATTCTTTTTAACCCAATTTAATTTTTGATCAGATTTTATGGGCTTTATTGTGTTATAAATATCATATAATACTACACTTAAGAGTCTTACAATGTAATTTACATTAACAGCATCAGTAAAATTAATAGGGTCTTTTAAGCTAGTCAATCGCAAGTCTTCACAAAAAAAGACTGCTTATTTAAATCTTTTCTTAGAAAAAGATTATAGTATATGTGTCCCTTCTGATGCATTTGTGCTACTGTAACTACATCATTGTCTCTTATTCCTTCTGCAACATTGACTAGTGGTTTCCCTTTGCAATCAAAGGCTTGTCGGCCGCCTTCTTGTAATACAGGAACTTGTCCAATTGTTGCTACATCAGTTTCATCCGACCCTTTTTTAACATTAGTAATTATTTTTGCATCAGCATCCCATTTCTTATCTTTTAATTTCATTATTTGACTTATTGTTGCTGCATGTGATTTTGCAGTTCCTTCCTTAACGTTAGTTAACACTTTATTTTTGCAATCAATTGTATTAATATCATGCGTAATACAATGATCTGTAAGATATTGAAGGTTTACAGCATCTTTCATATCTTTAGGGTCTCCAATATCATGTATTACAAAGTTGTAAAAGGAAAATTTATCTGTTTTTTCAGGGATGACTGAATGTAAATACTTTTTTGTAACTGAATCTTGATCATTAATAGGATCTGCTATATTGGCTATTCTAAGATCTTTTGCATCATATACTTTATTATTACTCCTAGGATCATATCGTAAGGTTTGGTTTATGTACCACATTAAATATTCTTTATTTACCGAATCATTCTTATCTATTGGTTTTGGAAGATTTACAATTCTATAAAAATTAGCGTTATACACTTCATTTTGAAGCTTTAAGCTAGGTAATGTTTCACTTCTTAAAGTTTTAAAATTTACCGCATCATTTTCATCTTTTGGATCATTTACAAACTTTAAACGTTTGTTATTTATATCATAATCTCCATCGGATGTTAGTGGTAAACCACCTCTTTTTCCATAAGATCCTGATTTGCTTCCAGTTTCGGAATACCGTCCAAACTTATCCACACTCATGGTTATACTGAATATTTAATCAGTTATACTTGTATTATATATACTCATATTTTTTATGCAATTACTCCTCGATTTCGCAGTTCGCCGACCAAAGCTACCCATTCATTTTCTAAACCACTATGTCCGGCTTGTTTAGCTTCATATATCAACTTCATTCTGTCAACCAATTTGTTTATATCGTTGTAGTATATTATATTAGTATCATACAAGTTTTTTAATAATCCTTTTCCTGATAAACTTGATTGATTTGTTTTTCTTCTTTTATGTAAAATATTTATTTCAGCAGAAGATAATGATTTTCTTTTTATGGGTTCCCTTCTTTTTGGTGGGAAAAGTTTAGCAATAATAGTTTTATATTTTTCTGATGCATTTCTATGAACATTAAAATTTTTAGAATAATTTTTCTTATGCGCATTTGTATCCTCCAATATTTGTTTAAAAATGTTTAAATCCTTTTTAGTATATTTATTAGGTTTCGGCTTAAAAATAAGTTCAAACAATCCTTTTGTACCCTTGTATTGTTTATTATTTATAATAATATTGTCATGTTCGTCTACATCAAGTTTGCTATCTCCAATCATTAGCCCATTTTCTTCTATTCTAGCACCAAAAGTATGATATTTTCGAGTTGGTTGTGCAGAATGTAACATTTTTAATACAAATTGTCTTGCAAGCGGCCCTTTATACGCGATATCCGAGCCCAATTTGCTCAAGTTGGATGGATTAATAGGCTCTTCTTCTTCTTGTTGTTCTTCGCTTGTAGAAAGACCTTCTTTTTCTGTTAAAACATCCGTTTCTTCACCTAGTTCGCTTTCTTCTTCAGTTGTTTCTCCTTGTTGTGTAAAACTTGTATCACTTTCATATTCTTCTTTTTGTTCAAATTTTGAAATGGGTAAAATAGCATCTCCGGAAAAATTAAATGTTGAATGTTTAACATTTTGTCCTAATTGTTTTAATGGCTCAGTAATAGGTTTAAATGTTGATTCCAGAAATTTCTCTCTTTCACTTATTCCTAATCTTAACGCTCTGTTTTTATGTCTAATAGAATCACTAAGTGATTTTATTTCTTTTAATAGCTTTTCCTGATTAACCATGTTTACACCATGAAGACTTGTACGATAATGTTGTTAATTAATGTATTAAAACAAATTTATCAAAACCTATGCGGTAACGACCATCTGTTATAGCTTTATCTTTCATAATTACCAAAAATCCATATTTTTCCGCCCAAGCTTTTCCACAAAACTCTTTGAATTTATCAAATGACATATCAGCATTTACATGATCGTTGTATATATGTTTTAGGTTTGTATCGTCTTGTTTGAATAAAACTAAAATATTTGCATTGTCTCTAATTAGTTGTTTTGGAATTTTGCTATATGTTTGTCCGATATATATGCTATCAATATTATTATGTCTTCCCATGGCAAAATAGTTTCTAATAGTATCATGATTTTCACTAGATACATCATCAAATACAAATACAGAATACGGCTTAGCCTGGTCTGGTTGCATAACACTGTCACTAGCATTAAATTTGTAATAGTTAACATCGGGCACATCAGTCAGGATCTTTTCCAACAATTGATACTTTGGTTGATGTAAGGACTTTGAAAAAATATATAGGTTATTAAATCGCAATCCTTTTGTGTTTGTAATTAAGTTAAACACAACGTTAGTTTTGCCACAGTTTGAAGGACCGCTGACTATACATCGTACAGTGTTTGGAAATAAACTGCCGTGTTTACCATTGTTGATTTTAACGTTATCTACGGTTAAATCATCAATGTTATTAATATTAAATTTATCTTTATGGTGAACAATCTCCATCTTATTCAAAGGCAGAAGAGTAAATAAGTTGATTTAAAACTAAATCAAATCTTTTATAGGTATCCACGAGTCTTCAGTTTTATCAAACCCCAACCAACGTACTTTAACTTGGTCTTTTTTCCTTTGCAACACCTTTTCAACAAGATAAACATCGCCTACTGTTGACTTTAACAATTCATGTCCGTAAAAACCGCCTTGTAACAAATTTCCTTTGTTATCTTTTAAAATATAAGTTTCCGGTACAGTAGGTTGTACTTTATACACTGTAAAAACTTCGTTTGTCCAATTGGGCAGGTATTTTTTAGTAAACACTCCTTTGTATTTACTAATTCGAACTTTATCATTAACATTAAATTTTCTTGGTTTTCTTTGTTCCGCTTTTGGCTGTGTATTCTTTTTAATTCGTTGTAAAACTAGTTTAGCGTTTTTCTTATTCACTTTGTTAGGTGCCATACCGATAGTTCTATGAAACTTGTTGTTGTAATCGCTTATTAATTTTGGTAAGATATCAACCCATACGTAAGAACCTCTTTTCGAAAACATTTTATACATTGCACCTTTTAAGGTTCTATTAAATCTTTCAATTATAGCTGCCTTTTTCTCAGAATTTGTGGAATAATGATTTATGTTATATTTTTTCATTAACAAGGCAAAATGTTTATTAAAAAATTCTTTCCCATCATCAGTTTGTAAATGTTTAATTTTATTTTTATCTCTTTTTATAGCTACTTCCATAGCTTTTGTTATGCTGTTACCAGTTTTGTCTTTTAATGGCAAAGCATCAGCAACTTTAGTAAAACAATTAATAATCGTAAGTATGTATTTGAATCCTTTATTTATTTTACTATGCGGTTGCATTTCAATTAAATCTGCTTGATATAAATCATTTATTCCTTTTACAACAGTATTTCGTCGTGGAAACTTTATTCTTGCAGGTTTATGAAGTTCATTAACAATCTTTTCCTTTAAGTCTGTCATGATGATTTTACTAACAAAGTCAAGTTAGTATTGAGTGTTTCTTTTTCTGCATCCGCTTTTATAGTTCAAGGTCATTTCAACATATTTTAAAAAAAGGGGAAATCACAGCGAGCATGCTGTGATTTCCCCTTTTTTTCTTTTTTTCTTTTTTCTTTTTTTATTTTTTTTCTTTTTTTCTTTTTTTCTTTTTCTTTTTACTCATTGATAGGATTGAGAGAGTAGTGGCCGAATGGTAGAGTGTGAATTTTGTCTGGAAGAATGTGTCGTTTGTCATCATTGGAGCAGAGTGCTTTTTTCACTTCTGTTACGCTGTACAGTTGATGGTTGAAACTTCTGATGGTGTTGAATTTTGCAGTTATAGTCGTTTCTTCAAATAAGCATTGCTTGTAGTGTTCAAAATTTACATTCTTCTTAAGATACAAACTTTTTACTCCCTTAGCTTTTTTAATAATATTGTTTTCTTCTTTATCCAATTGTAGTGAATACAATTTTGACATTAGTGCAATAAGTTCTTTCAGTAAAATTCCATTTGCTTCGTCTTTAAATTTTCCAAGTTTCTTTTTGTTCCGATCATTGTCATAATTTAAATGATCTTTTGGATAGTCACTAAAATCAAATTCATTTTTGTGAACAAATGTTCGAAGATCCAAATACATATCTTCAGTAAGAATCCAGTAGATGAAAGCGTCCGTGTCCATGTAGGCGATTCCGATGTTATCTCTACCGTAGAAGGCGACCATTTTGTTGTAGTGGAAATCGTACATGTGGGTTTTGGAAATATCCAAGATTGACATTCCAACGTACAACGGACGATCCATTTTCACGCTTGTCTTCTTCATAGATACTGCCACAAGGTTTTCATTGATGATAACGGATGTTTCAAAGTTTGGTTTTTGTACAAGTTTTTCTAGTTTTATAGGATCTGTAATTAATTTAACATTTTTGTGTTTTCTTTTGTTTTCCAATGTTTTTCCAAATATCGCATTATTCATTAATTTAAAAAAGTCCTTTTGAAATGTTGATGTTGCAGCTGCTCTTCTTCTGGTGTTTGAATCAATGTACGGTTTTAACCAGCAAGATTGGGAAAATTTTAAAACTCTATGAATTTTGGTTATACGTAAACCCAATTGGAGTGCTTGTTGAACAACCCAAAAGTGAGCTACGTACCTTTGTTTATTTTCAAGAGTCATCATTAATTTTGGATGTTTGCCAATTGGTGAAACTTCTGTTTTTGCAAGGAGCGGAAGATCGTAATGAAAATCATGCAAGTGTTCTGGATATTCAAAGTCACAGTCCAATATGTATCCGGTGTCTCCGTCTTTTGAAATTTGCGAAATATCACCAATAGAGTCTGGATTAACCCATTCAAAGTTTCCAAAAGGAAGTGGATTAGACATGGCCCATCCGTATAAATTGTTGGCATCGAAATATCCCAAGAACACTGATGGTTTTTCTTTATCGTAGTTTGGAAGATATTTGTTGTTAGCTTTAACATGTCTAGTAACACTTTGGGTCAATCCACCTCTAACGCCCGATTCGATCATCAACACCATGTCAATATCTGTTAATAATTGAAGGTTGCACTTTGTTTCTTTTAGCATAGCTTGCCAAGCTAGTCCTGGAGAAGTATAAGAATGAAGAGGGTCTAATCCGCAAGCTTCAAAGCAGGTGTTTCTAAATTCTTCCATCACATCGCAGAGAAGGGTCACATCAAGTTTTACATAAAAGTCAGAATAATCTCCCAGAGTGTTCATTTCCAATTCGTCCCAAACTCTGCATGCGTGTTGATAGTCTTCAGGTGAAATGTCCAAATCGGTAAGTTTACTTTTGAAAGCTTCTGGTGGAGGAAGTGACGTTTCTTGAAATTTATGTAGTCCATCGATGTAATCATACGGGAAAACTCCTTTCCGAAGAACCAAATCCATTTTTTCTGCAGGTACAATTTTGCTTGTTTCTATTAAATTTTGTCTTCTTAAATTTTCAGAAAGTTTCATAAGACTGGAAGGCATAAATCGAAAAGAATCAACAAATCTAAGTTTAATTTTGCCCACCTTTTTTGAAAAGCTTATAAATTTTTCCATAGTTTGTGCTATAACGTCTATTTCACCGTTGTCTCTTGCTAATTCGGGAATGATAAAATGTCCATCGTATCCGCTAAGATTGTGAAAAACCACGGGAATAAAAGATGGTAGTTTGTAGTTGATGTTACATCCGTTGCAAGCTGCACCTCTGTAGGCTCCTGTCAGATGGTCATGGTCGCGAACTTTAACTTTAGTTTCTGTAAATTGATTGTTACACAAATAGCATGTTGTTGTCGAATCATAAAGATAAATTTCTTCCGGTGTCATAGGTGACATAGGAACCACATTGCTATACATTGCTTCCACTTTCCCAGCGATGTCGTATAAATCATCAACAAAGTATCGAGCTGCTTCTTCTCCACGATAAATCTTTGGTGTAGATGTCAAACCATATTCTTGAAGATGTTCTTCAGGCAGAGTGGATTTTACTATTAAACAGTAGCTGTTTGGTTTGTGAAGTTGATACTTTGTTCTGCTTGTAATTTCCTCTCCTTCTTCTTGTTCAAGTGGAAGCAATGAAGATTCAAAATCTGCATACACTACAACGGGAATTCTGTATTGTTGGATAACTTTATCAAATTTTACTTGTGATCTGCTAGGATGTGGTAATTTAATTCTTACTTCATAGTTTCCATTGCATAATTTTTGATGTTCCATCAACCATTCTGAACCACCTCTTCTTAATGGTTTGTTTACAAAACAAAAACATCTTTTACAAGTGGTTTTTTCTACTTTATGTTTTGATAACTGTTTGCAAACTAGAGCTTCGAAATCTTTAATATATACATAATGTGAAATATCACCTTTTGTTATTAATAATAAATCGGTATGATCTCTGCGTTCGGTGGGTGTTATACGTAAGGGATAGACATTGTTGGATGAATCTAAGCCAAAGATGTTTACAGATGCAAAAGGATTTTTCTTTTCAAATTTTGATATGTCTTGAATTGAAACAGGATAAGTCATGCCTTGAAAGTTATACATATATGAAACCTCATCGTATGCTCTACTCGGTCGTTCCACATGATCTTCTACATATTTTGCAAGCATTGCATACTTGAAACATTCAGCATTTTCATTTTGTACATTAACACAAGATTTGGTTACTCGAATCTTCCTTGGCAAAGCAATATAACTACTACCTCTCATTCCATATCCATGTTTATGAACTCTCACATCTAAGCTTGTTATACTTAACAAACTCCATCCAGAACCTCTTCCTTCATGTTCTTGTAATTTTGTTAAAAGTTCTTCAAAACAATCATCCACAATTGAGCTTATATCCGATGCAAACATGATGGTTTTGTTTTTAGTTAAAAATCCTCTTGGTGATGTTTCATTCTGAACATTTGTAAATACAGTATCTAATAATATTCCAAACTTTATAAAATTTAATCTTCTTAGTTCATTCTTCAATGTTTCTGTTACTAATGTTTTTGCTTTCAATATAAATTGTGCTAGTTGCAATTGAGCATTGTCAATCTTAAAATGAGTTACTACACTGCCTGGTAAAGCTCGGGCGTATAATTCCACATCCAAAGATGGTCCGGGTGCGTATTGAATAACACTTGGTCTTGAATTTAGTTGTTGTTGATGGGTAGCCAGCATTTGATCTAATTCTTCTAAATCTTCTTCTTCTGCATTGTTTCTTGTTTCGTTGTTATGGTACACTTCTTTGTGTATTTGTAGTAAGTTTTCATTTTCAAAAGATTCTTCACAACTGATGCAGTAATACATGACGTAGGTGTGCTCTCCACAAAAGTTGCAGTAATAATAAGAACCACTCTTAAACTACCCCTATTTATAGACTACCCCCACCACTTTTTTCTGTATTAAACACAAAAAGTGTTAATAACAGTTAAATTTCTTATATTTCAAAACTCCTAAGTGTCAAGGTCAAATAATGCAAGTTTAAAAAAACATCTAAGTGTCAAATAATGCAGGTATTAAAAAAATCTAAGTGTCAAGGTCAAATAATGAAAGTTTTAGAAAAAATCTAAGTCTCAAGGTCAAATAATGGACGTTTTAAAAAAAAATTCTAAGTCTCAAGGTCAAATAATGGAAGTTTTAAAAAAATCTAAGTGCCAACGTCAAATAATTTAAGTTCAAAATAATACATATATTATGCGTCGTAAGTGTGATCATCATTGCTGTTGTTTAAATATGTTATTTCCAAATCGTTATCGCTTTCATCTTCCTCCATGTCCGATGCCGGAAACAAACGTCGCCGAACAAGAGCATGTATATATTGTACTGGATCATAGTTAATTGTTACAACATGTGTTAACGGTGTTTCTTCGCCTATTGCTACTGGTACTTCCAAAATATTTTCTTCATCACTTGTAGCATCAGACGTAGCATCGGATGTAGCATCGGATGTAGCATCGGATGTAGCATCAGATGTATCTTCTACTGGAATCAAACTATTTTCAAAAATACTTTCGTCATCCGTTAAGTCTTCTGGTTCAACTATTTTATATATTTTTTCACAAATTGTACATCCAAAAGGAAAATTGTTGTCTGTTGGAGGCATTATAAAAGAAACTTGATATTGTAAAAATAAATGTTGAAGCAGATGTTTGAAAATTTTTCTAAGTCCAAAAGTATTAATTATTAGGAAGTTTTACAAGTCCAATGTAAAGTAAAAATAAAGAAAGAAGTGTTGTTGCCTGTTTAAACAGTTGCAAAAGAATGATAGGTTTGAAAATTTTTCAAAGTCCTAAAATATTAAATATTGAGAAGTTTTAACACTTAAAATATTTACAAATCCAATGTAAAGTAAAGAAAGAAATGTTGTTGCCTGTTGGAACAATGGCAAAAGAATGATGGAAACCAAACCCGCAGTAAGGGTCCTGTGGTTTGGGAGGGGGTAAGCGAGGAGGGGGGATGACCTCAAGCCGAGTTGGGGTCCGGGATCTGCGCGTGTGGTTCGGCATCAGTTGCTCGCTAGACAGTGAGGTGGTAACATGTTCAGAAGGCGCCCTGAACATTTTATCATTTTTGCTGTTTGGTGAAAATATCTTGGTGTTATTTGTATAATAACATCTTGACGTAGGACTGATTAATTTTAAGGCATGGTAGTTGTTTGTGCTTGTAGATACCCTAGGGTTTGTAGTTTGTTTTTAATTTGCTGGTTTGGTAGTTAGTATTATTTTAAAATCTTTCTTTTACTTACAATATATTTCTGCCTGGAATGTTTAAATTTAAAGTAAAATTTTTGTTTTTAGGAATGTTATATGATATGTTTTTAATACCTTTCTATTCCAATTTCCTTTTTCCAACAAGCTTGTTGAGGGCATTCCCTCTCTTGTCTTGTACTCCTTTTTAGTTAGGGACACCTTTCAATTCCAATTTCCTTTCCTTTTTTCCTTCCATCTTTTGCATGGTAAAACCAATAATGGTAAAACCGGCTACCGCTTTTGTAGTGATTACGCTCACCAAAGCGGGTCACTTACAACCTCTATACGTGCTGGATGGGTAGTTCGCCTACCTCCGGAGTTTCGCTAGACCTCAGTTGTTCTGCGTCGCTAATGGCGAGACACTGGCTCCTTTAGTGTTAGGAAATAAAAAACATATTTGTATAACATTTTTTCCTAAATTTAATTAAGCAACTTGCTATTTCAAAATAACATTTTTGTTTTAGCTTAGCGTTGTACGCTTATGGTGAGGTGTGTGAGTTCGCTTACGTGATGATCACACTGTAATCATGATGTGCAGCGCTGGGCTGTCTAGCTATTTTTTTTTAAACTAAATTTTATTTCTTTATTTTTTTATTTTTTATTAATTCTTAAACTCTAGGCAGATTGTATTGTAAATTAGCTTTTCTTCTTTTAGGTTTCCGGGGGTGTACGGTTCTGTAAAACCGTACACCCCCATTTTCTTTTTAGTTATCGAATGACCTTGACCTAGTTATTTTCAAGGTCAACAAAAAGACTTAGCGAAAATTTCTAAGTCTCAAGGTCATTTATATATAGGCAGATTTAGCTTTTCTTCTGTTATGTTTCTGAGGTGTACGGTTCTGTAAAACCGTACACCTCCATTTTCTTTTTAATTATTGAATGACCTTGACCTATTTATTTTCAAGGTCAATAGCAGTTAGCGAAAATTTATAAGTGTAAAAAGTAGGTCAAGGTCACCAAAAAATACCCTATGAACGGGGGAATAGACCGCTAAGTAATTCTTTTAGAATTACAAAGTGGTCTATTCCCCCGCTCCTATTTTTTTTTTATTTCATTTTTACACTAACCTCTCAGTTTTAACAAAATGAGGTATTTGTTGTGCGCACTGCATAATGTTTGATTTACACAACACATCTTTTACCCTTTTTTAATAATATACGAACATTGTTCTTTTTAGGACTAGATTGTAAAAAGTAAAAAGTCATTTTGTTATCTCGCTTTTATAAGAAATTAACCCTCCATTGTAAATTTTGAAAATAGGTCAAGGTCATTCAAAGATACCCTATGAGCGGGGGAATAGACCGCTAAGTAATTCTTTTGGAATTACAAAGTGGTCTATTCCCCCGCTCCATTTTTTTTGTCTTTTTTTTGTCTTTTGTTTAATTTGACCATTTAACTTTATCAGATGGAGATTTTCTTACTAAATAATAATGAACATTACTGATATTTGGAATTTGAAGATTTACTGGTAATTTGAGCAAGTAGAGTTCATCACAACATCTAAGAACAACATCCCTGTTACTGATCTTTTTTACAAAAACATATTTGTGGTTTAATTTCAATCTGTTGATTTTAATTCTTTTATAGTTTTCAATTTTTTCTGGCAATTCACTTTTGGAAGGTTCAATTTTGACTTTTTTAGAAGGTTGAATTTTGACTTTTTCGGAAGGTTCACGTTTGTTATGCAAATTACACAATTTTTCACCTACACTACACAACTTCACACACCTTTCACCTTTGTTCGCTCCTTTTTTTAAAATATGAGCACATTGTTCTTTCTTAAAACAGGATTTTCTTAATTTTTGAAGTTTTTGAAGTTTTTCAGAAATTTTCTTAGGAGATTTTTTTGGTGAAGATTTTTTTGGAGAAGGAGATTTTTTCGGTGAAGATTTTTTTGGAGAAGGAGATTTTTGTTTCACAATAGAAACAACAGATGATGATGATGATGATGTTCTTGATGACGAGGAAGAAGACCTGGACGAAGACGAAGTGCCTGCCATAGCGCTGGATCCTAAGAAAGTAAAGATTACTCTGTTTACCCTGCCTTTATAACAGCTCCCCACCCATTTACCCCCTCTACTTTTCGACGTCAAAAAAATATTCATCCAAGCTTTCTAACACTGGCAAGGAAACAGTTTCAAAAGGTTGATACAAAATTTCATAAATGTCTTGGTTTAAATTATGCGAAGTTTGAAGATATTCTTCTATTTCCTGTACAAATTTCTGTTCGAATTGTTGGAATTCTTCTATATCCTGTAAAAATGTCTGTTCGGATTGTTCAAATTCTTGTTGTTCTAAGTTAAATGTTGGTGATTTCAAGTCTTCTTCCAATTTTTTAATGTAATCTATTGCATTTTGAACTATAGATTTTCTGTTAATTTTTTTTTGTTTTTGACTTTCCGGTACAACTAATTTTAATTTTTCAAAAGCTTTTCTTAATCTGTGTTGTCTTCTTTGTTCCCTTCGGTTTCTACTTAATCTTTGATCAATCGGGTATTTTTGGAAAGATTCCATAACGTTTTGTTGATTCAAAATGTAGCAAACTATTAATTCTATCCGCTCAATATATAGTGGAAACCCGGGGGAGGGGGAATCACCTTCGCCATCAAGGTGATTGGTACGTATTTAAAGCTTTGAGGTTTGCATAGCCAGACCATAACTATGAGCTCCTTGTACGAGTTGTGTTTGCAGCGTATCTGCTCAGACAACCCTATGCTTCGGCAAATTAGGGAGGTGTCAGAGCCGCTGCCGCAAATCTTGCAAGGCGAGCTCATTTATGAGCACAAAAAACGGTGTGTTTCTAAAACTAAAATTTGGTGGGAAATGCCAAATGCTGGCAAAAAAATATGCGGCCTATGTCACATGGTACGTTTTCATTAACTGAATTGTTTTTTCTATTTACAATATATTATTTTATTAATTTTCTTTAAATTAATATTTTTTTTTAGCGGCTTCCTGGTGCGAATCCGGATCAAGAACTGTACAGATACCTGAAACATGCATCTGAAAATGTAGGATACAAATTGAAGACGCCAATAACGCAAGAATATTGTCATCTTTGTGGTTGGTTTCCTCTGGAGCAATATGATATTAAATGTATGTGTTTATAAACACATATCAATAGAAGAAATTAAATAGGAGCGGGGAACAGAGCAGCTTGTGGTTTAACCACTTACTGCTCTGTTCCCCGTTCATAGGGTATGTTCAGATGACCTTGACCTAGTTATTTTGAAGGTTTATTGTAACTTAACAAAAATTTTCTAAGTCCATAACGAGGTCAAGGTCATTTAAATCTTAGCGGAAGAATGAAAAGAATAGCTACCAACATGCATTGTTGGTATCTATTCTTTTCTTTCCTCCTAGAAAACCCCCTTAGTCCGTGTCAACTTTGATGTAAAGTTTTGTACAAAATTGTACATAATAAAGGACCCATGATTCAAGTCCTTCGTAATCCATAGAATCCGAAGTGCAACAGATTTTTGTACCGTCTGCTTTAACAGCTTCAAGTACTCCACTGATGCAATTCAGATTGCTATGATACGTTTTTATGTACCATAGTACTCTTTTGGCTTCAACAAAGTTGTGCACAGCACCAAAGATCATGAGGGATTCCATGGCAAATATAACCACAAGACTGCAGCACACCTTATATATACTGTCGGTCCAAGGCGGCGGCCTCCTATGGCGACCTGGTTAACCCAATGGAGGGCGTTGTCCTTTGCCATCAAGGTGATTGGTACGTATTTAAGGCTGTGAGGTGAGCATAGTCAGCCCATAACAATGAGCTCCTTGTACGAGTTATGTTTGCAGCGGATCTGCTCAGACAACCCTATGCTTCGGCAAATTAGGGAGGTGTCAGAGCCGCTGCCGCAAATCTTGCAAAGCGAGCTCATTACTGAGCACAAGAAACGTTGTATATTTAAAACCAAAATTTGGTTTCAATTGGCAGATGGCGAGAAAATATGTGCCCTATGTGACTGGGTACGTTTTCATTAACAGTATTGTTCTTTTCTATTTACAATATATTATTTTATTAAATATCATTAAACTATTTTTTTTTTTTTTAGGCTCTTCCTTCAGCCGAAGAGGGAGAACCGTTGCATAGGCAAATGATATACCGATTTGGAATCATAGGATACAAACTGGAAACACCAAGACCGCAAGAATTGTGCCAGCTGTGTGGATTCTTCCCATTTGCTAAATATCAAGTTAAATGTATGTGTTTATAAACATATATTATATGTTTATAAAGACATATCAATAAAAGAAATTAAATAGGGACGGGGAACAGAGCAGTTTGTGGTTTAACCACTTACTGCTCTGTTCCCCGTTCATAGGGTATCTTCAGATGACCTTGACCCACTTTTTAAGAACTCTATGGTGGGGGGAAATGCATATATATAAACCGTGGATTAAGTAAAAGACAACATTTCCCTCATCAGCATGGAAACTTTCCGGATGTCTTACAATGTTCATTGCACTCCTGTACAACATGTTCATTTTATGTTAAATTTAATCCATTTTCTTCAAAATGTAAATTTTTTTGCAATTTCTGTTACTGGAGAAAGATGGGTAAATTTAACATTAGAAACTGTCATGGAGGGGGGGGTTTCGCGGGGGGAGGGGGGGGGGGATATAACAAAAAATGCTCCAAATCTATCGTGCGGGTAGTCAAATTAAGCGGAATTAAAAGACAAACAAAAAAGGTCCAGTAACATTTTTTGATTAAACCAACGGTATAAAAGTTATGACGCAAAAACTCAAAAATATTAATAACCAACGCGAAAACTAAACTCACCATCAACAGAAATTAAAACATTTACAAAAACCCAAATGTTAAAAATAATAATTATTTAATAAAAGATACAACACAAAACTAAAATCTTAGGTTATTTAAAACTTTAACAAAATATTTAAGTCTCAAAAGTAGAGTTTTAAAATCAATCAATATATAAGTCAAACAAGTAAGTCTTTTGAAATTAAAATATCTAAGTCTAAAAAATAGGTCATTTAAAATAATTCTAAGTCCGAAAGTAGAACAATCAAAACTAGGTCAAGGTCATTTAAAAATTATAAAAAAAAGGGGGGTGGGGAAGCGTGGGGTCCCTACCTTATTCTACTACTTTATTTCTATACTACTTTATTATAACTTATGCTACCCCTTAAATGCTATCATGCATGCGGTTACGGTGTGATCATCACGTAAGCGAACTCACACACCTCACCGCCCTATCATATCTTAACCCCTACCTAACGTTCCCCCTATTCTATCTTATACTATGTAATATTACAGTTACGGTGTGATCATCACGTAAGCGAACTCACACACCTCCCTATAATATTACACCTAACTTAATATTACAGTTACGGTGTGATCATCACGTAAGCGAACTCACACACCTCACCGTAATATTAACCCTGACAATTAAACCACGCAGGAAATGGAAAGGTAGGTGGATTGCCATTGCGACCGACTATTATAGGAGGGCGCCTCTCCCACAATAGCCGAACGCAGTGTGTGCTTGACATAAGCCATCCCACACACCATGGCGAACATTACGTTACAGCATAACCCTCCACGTAAGCGGACCAGTTACACCTTCACCGTAATGCCAAAGAGAAACGTTGCGCGCTTGCTTATATCAGCGAGCTCGAGACTCGACCTCGCTAGCGAGCCTTGACTAGTAGGTCAACGTGTCGCTCTGCCGGGGCCGGTAGCCTTGGCCGGGTCGCTAGCCACCGCTCTCACAACTTCGTCTGGCCTACTTGGACCTGGTCGCTAGCCTCAGCTTTCACTACCTTGACTACAAGGTTGTTGTGTCTGCTGCCTATAAGAACCCCATTCGCCCGCCTTGTGTTATTCTGCCACTCGCCACCATCGCTGTTACTATCCATTCCCACGTTTTTTAACCATTTTTCCTATTTCATTATATTATCCATTTTATTATTCTTTTTATATCAACATGAACTCCTCTGCATCTTCTTCATCTACCCCCATTCTCCTGAGTCTGCTGCAGAAACCTCTGCAGCAGAAACCAACTACAATTCCGGTATCTATTGACCTTTCTTCTATTTCGACTGATTTTCTTCAAAAAAAACAAACTTCTCCCGTCCTCTCCTCCTCCATTAACGAAATAATAGCTGATGCTCTTAATGAAGATCAACCCCAATTATTTCAGAATCCCACACCAGTTACAGAAACATCAACGCCGCAAATTGAAGACATTCCGATCGCTCCAATTTGTGACGATATTTTAACTGAAGACTGGATGGAGTTGTGCGGACTGCACCCTTCTTCTACCCCCCAACAAATTCAACCCGCACCAATAAAAGAAACCCCCACCCCCCAAACAATTCATCCCGCACCAGTAAAGAACATCAGGCTAAAGGAATTAAAGAAAAACAAAAAATATAACCTGTACAGAATTGAAGAAAACAAAATTTATATCTACAACGAGGAGAGGACGAAAATTTATATCCTCACAACTCCAAAAACCAAACCACCACTTGTCCCAACAGATCCAAAATTTTTACTAGTAACAGCGGAGGGTGGAAAATTGAGAATAAATATATTAAATTAAACCTTATATTCCTTCCCCTCCTCAATCAAAGTCCACCCTGGTGGCAAAATCGGCCCTTCTAAGGGCCACCTAAGACTTTCAAATTTAGGCTTAAGTTAGGGCCTCAACCCTTGGTGACTACAAGCGGTTCATATACCTCTAAGTCCCAAAGGTTGAGTCAATAGCGGGGGGCTTTCGCTAAAGCCTCAACCCTTGGTGACTAACAAGTGGTCTGTGTACCACTAAGTCACAAAGGGTTGGACGCTAAAGCCTCAACCCTTGGTGACTAACAAGCGGTTCACATAACTCTAAGTCCCAAAGGTTGAGTTAATAGCGGGGAGCTTTCGCTAAAGCCTTAACGTTTGGTGACTAACAAGAGGTCCGTGTACCTCTAAGTCCCATAGGGGCTTTCACAAACCACCCCTTGTTAGTCACCAAGGGTTGAGGCTTAAACTTAAGCCTAAATTTGAAAGTCTTAGGTCGGCCCTTAGAAGGGCCTTTTTTTTGCCACCAGGGTGGACTTTGGAGGTGGGAAAAGGTTTTACTCGGTAATATTTATGTTTAACTTGGCACCTTTTTTATTTATTATCAAGTGTCGAGGGTTAAGGGGAATAGGAATTTTTTTGGGAATGTCAATGACATAAATTTTGGTTTTTTCAGAATTAAAAATGAAAATAGAAGAAGATAAATGTCTTAGGATTTCATATTTTCGGTTAAGTTTCAGTTTTTTTAGATGAAATTTTTGCTGGGGTACGTTTGAAGATACAGGTGATATAGGTGGTTTGGTGCGAATTTTGGGTGGTTCGGTGCGAATTTTGGTGCCGGTAAGAATGTTTTTCCAAACTTGCTGAAAAGGTTTTCGAGCAATAGTGGTTGTAACATCATACCAATCACGATTGTTGTTCGATTGAATAATTCGTACCCCAAGCAGTTGAAGATAGGAAAACCAGTTATACCAAATCTCGGTATACTCGGAGCGGTTCATTGTGAAATTGAAGTAGGTGTTGTTAGGACGGTGGCAAAGGAAAGAATAACTTGTCGAGTGTAGAGTGTAGAGTGTGTTAAGCAATCAAGGACAGGTGTGCCGGGTGATGCAACAAGGACGACGACCTGTATTCGCCGGCCGGCCGCAAGCGAAAGTGCGGCGCAAGGTCAACCAGTTGTATTGCTAACTGGTCGGCAACAAGCGAAAGCATGCGAGGTCAAACCCGGCCCACTCGGTCTCGTTTATCTTTTAAAACTCGCATGATAGGGTTTGCAAACATATTAATTCAAATATGTTGTAAAAATTTTCTTACGATATTTTGTTACAAATCTTTTTAAGGCAAATGTTAAGAAACCATGTTTCTATTTTAATCGCAACTACAGTTTCGATTTCTTTAACTAAATATTATAGCTAAGTATTAAAGTAATATAATAAAGTAGCATCTTTAAAAATATTGTAACTTGTACAAAGTTAAATAAGTATTTTAAGCCAAATGTTAAAAACAATTGTTTAGTACTGAGATGTTCACCCTACAACACCTACGTTAGAACTAACACTACAAATCCAAAAATTGCGAGGAGTCTCTCATGGTGGTGGGGGGAGGGCAGATGTTCCGAGCTGCACATGTCAAGGGAGGTTGCAACGCCGATACTGGCACATCAGTTTGCTAGTAGAACCGGCAGAGTAAACATCTAAATAAACATGAGTTCTGTTTTATATGTTTCTTTTATTAAAGATGGACTTTGCATTGAAACGCAAAGTTTTCCTATTGATGCAGATCCTATACAACAAATTTTAGTACATCCTCCAGAAAGTTATGATTCCATCTACATTTCAGTGCAAGAAACAAACGACCCCCCACCACCAACAACTCCTGATGCACAGTAGGACACGGCTACCACACGTCATTAAAGCTTCAGCTCTTTACCCGAGCACACATGGACTCTGAGCTTCAATATAATACTGTTTCTTCTACATCTACACCAACTTCCGAACAATTACCTACTACAAATGAAACTACTACAAGTCTACAAGTAAATGAAATTTCATCAACTGTTAGTTCTGATGCGCAAGCAATAATGTTATCATTAATTGGTTTCGACTAAAAATTCAACAATGGAAGAAGAAAGAAATTCGCTACTTTACAACTTGGTTTTTGTGAACCCGTCGAAATTTATTATTTGCCTACTTTCATTTTTATGTGGTTACAATTTTGGTTACCTTGTTCAGGAAATGCTAACAGATAAAAAGGAAGAACATTCGCTATATTTTAAAGTTTATGTTTATGTAATTGCATCTTTATTTGGATACTTTGTAGCAGGATATTTTCTTGTTAATTTGTCAATTCCATTTTTTACATGGTATTTTAACAGACGTGAAAATCAACAAAACAACAGTTTGTAAAAAGAAACAAAAATTATCTTGCATTTTCGGATTTTCCGAAAATGCAAGATCTTTTTTAAAAACACCCCCAAAAGACCTTGACACACTTCCGGCCATTTAAAATTTAAATACCCAGCACAGCAGGGCATTTAAACTTTAAATACCCACCAAAAACACGTCACAGCTACGTCACAGCTGATGACGTCACTTCCGGTCACGTGACCGGAAGTAGCTGTCAAAAAATTGACTGCCTGTCAAAGTTTGATTGGGCCAGCAGCCCCACTATTGCACTACTCTTGAGTAGGTTTATTAATTAATTAATAATCCTGACAACTTTAATTAGCTATGGCTTTAGAATACGTTATGCCTATATTATCATACAATCCCTCAATCACACCCTCCTTAAAGTAGCTCCAGATTAGAAGTAGCTTTAATTGATTGAAAATGGATTCAATTCATTACTTTTAACAATGCAGTTTTAACAGTTCACATTTTTCCCAGTTCTGTTTGATATTTTGCTATTATATTTGTACTTATTCTCAAAACTTGTTTAAAAAATTATTTCCCTTATAAACGCTTACAAAGACAACTTAAGAACTAAATATTGTACAATTTATAAAAATTAAATTCAGATCACATTATATATTTTGTGGAATTATAGTTATAGCCATTTTAGTCAACATCATCCAAATTCAGTCAATTCCAAATCCACCATCTACCCCAAATAACAAAAGGACTCATCGGCTCATCAATAAGAAACTTCACTGCTACAACCAACCAAAACATTTACCACGCCGACACAATGTTAGACCTTCGACTAAATAGGGTTACATCAATACAGCAGCGACATCAAACGAAGCAGAAGCAGAAAACAAACACATCGAATGGATTCCCGCCAAAAGTAGAGCAGGCCATTCACGATTTGGTGGCAAACGGTCAATTAGCTGATGATTCAGAACTTAAAAAATAGAAGCAATGTGCAGGCCCGCTCTGTGCAAACGTTCGTGCTAAATACAGCGTCGAACTAAACATGAGGTTTGGTTCAGGGTTGAGGTGGTTAGTCAAAAGCGCACGGTGGTCTGTACAATGTCTGCACACCTCACACCTCTGGACTGCAACAAAAAATTTGAAAGGGGACTATGTGGCTTGCCTGACCACTTCAGCCGATTGCCTAGACTTGACAAGAAGTAAGTTACCTTCCTTAACAGTTACTTCGATAAGAAATTATCTTATCCTTTGTGTATTTTCTCACTACAACTCTACTTTAAACTTCATCTCGGCTTGATAGTCTATACTACTTTTTCTACACGTCCTTGTTTCCCCTCTTTTGCAGCTAACACCGTGAATATCTCAGTTTTTTAGTTCCTTGACACTCCTATCCCTTTAAATTACATTATAAAAACTTACTTTCCCATTAATCATTTATATGTACAGTACAATACAGTGGTGTTATTATCATCACAAATTCGTCTGGTTTCCCTCCATAACCTTTTTTTTAGAGAGAAGCTCTCAATCCCTCCATGACTTTTTAAGAGAAAAACTCTTAATAGTAAAACACACCGTGTACCGTACCTGCTTGAATACTGTACCTACTTACTTACTTAATTACTTGGACACTTGAAGATAATGTAACCATAGTTTGTAGTTCTACCACAGGTGGATAGATCGAGGTTTACAAAAAAAAGCTTAGATTTAGGCTTTGAAGGGGAAAACGTAAATTTGGGCTTCAAAGATAAAAAAACTCATAACAACTATTGTCTAAAAGAAATTTTTCTAACTCAATTTTAAAACTATTACAGTGTTTTAGTTATTCAATATTAGTTGACAAAAGTAGATAAATCATTAATCCAGAATAATGTGGCCTTCGCTCAAATAAAGACAAGTTATGTTGAGTAGAAAAGTTATGTTCGAATCGTGTATTAAATCTATGGCTACATTGGCATACTTTTCAGAGTGTAATTTAATGTAAATGAAACCTTGAAAAATGTACAAAGTTCCTCCACAACTGCGAGCAAAACCTAATGGAATGATTTTTACAGTGAGCACTGAAAGGAAGCCTCAGCATGCTCCTGAGAGCCTTTTTCCGCTGGACAAAAATCTTTTTGAGTCGTACTACCTATACGACAAAGTCCACGAAGAATGCTTACACGTCTGGGGGAGTGGAGGTGACGACGACGGCATGTAGTCATACCCGACAATACAGCAGGATGCAGGATATGATGCGGATTCAAGGTGTCCTAGCCAAGAGCCGTGAGTCAAGGACCGCGATCCGAGAGATACTTGTATAGGTCGAGTCAAATACCATGGTCCAGACCACCAATAGGAAGCAGCCGTGCTACGTGTGTGGAGGTGACGACGACGGCATGTAGTCATAGCCGACAATACAGCAGGATGTGATGCGGAAGGTGTCAGAGCCAGGAGCCGTGTGTCAAGGACCGCGATCCGAGAGGTACTTGTATAGGTCGACTAAATACCATGGCCCAGTCAATAGGAAGCAGCCGTGCTACGTGTGTGGAGGTGACGACGACGGCATGTAGTCATAGCCGACAATACAGCAGGATGTGATGCGGAAGGTGTCCGAGCCAGGAGCCGTGTGTCAAGGACCGCGATCCGAGAGGTACTTGTATAGGTCGACTAAATACCATGGCCCAGTCAATAGGAAGCAGCCGTGCTACGTGTGTGGAGGTGACGACGGCGGTATGTAGTCATACCCGACAATACAGCAGGATGTGATGCGGAAGGTGTCCGAGCCAGGAGCCGTGTGTCAAGGACCGCGATCCGAGAGGTACTTGTATAGGTCGACTAAATACCATGGCCCAGTCCACCAATAGGAAGCTGTCGTGCTACGTGTGTGGAGGTGACGACGACAGTATGTAGTCATACCCGACAATACAGCAGGATGTGATGCGGAAGGTGTCCGAGCCAGGAGCCGTGTGTCAAGGACCGCTATCCGAGAAGTACTTGTATAGGTCGACTAAATACCATGGCCCAGTCCACCAATAGGAAGCTGTCGTGCTACGTGTGTGGAGGTGACGACGACGGTATGTAGTCATACCCGACAATACGCAGGATGTGATGCGGAAGGTGTCAGAGCCAAGAGCCGTGTGTCAAGGACCGCGATCCGAGAGGTACTTGTATAGGTCGACTAAATACCATGGCCCAGTCAATAGGAAGCAGCCGTGCTACGTGTGAGAGAGTGGAGGTGACGACGACGGTATGTAGTCATACCCGACAATACAGCAGGATGTGATGCGGAAGGTGTCCGAGCCAAGAGCCGTGTGTCAAGGACCGCGATCCGAGAGGTACTTGTATAGGTCGACTAAATACCATGGCCCAGTCCACCAATAGGAAGCTGTCGTGCTACGTGTGTGGGAGTGACGACGACAGTATGTAGTCATACCCGACAATACAGCAAGTAGGGTGTTTTGGGGGATCCCACCGGTGGTGGGATGTGGTGGATGACGTCACATCCCACAGAGCACCCCCCCCCCCCTCCCCCCCCCCGAGGCTAAAAATAGAATTTGAACTGAGTAAACCTAACTTTACTCAAGCTATGTTAACCTAACTTACCTTTTTTTTTTTTGTTTTTTTTTTTTTTTTTGTTTTTTGTCTTATGGTGCTGGGAATTGAACTTTGATATGTTAATGAGCTAATTAATATGTTAATTAGCTTAATTGATATGCTTAATGAGACTGTTTACATAATTATCGTATCCGTACGATATTATCGTATTGCGTACGGGATTTCTACCCAAAAATTATGGTACTGGAAAAATTAAATTATTAAAGCTGAAATTTGTGTATTTACTGCCAGCTAGTAGCCTCATTAGCGAAACCATAAACAGCACTATGCCGAGAATGTGAAAGCTGGTGCAGTGACACCCGTGGAATGTGAAAGTTAGCATGTTGCGACAGGTGGAACTAATGGAATGTGAAAGCTGGCGCGTCAGGTGGGCGCCGACCTAGTTTGGCGTACGTGTCATCGCTCGTTGGTTTACTCAGTCTAGTGGTGGTACTCAGCTAGTGCGGACGTGAGAATAGTGCTCTACAGAGTGATCAAGTGCTGAGTGTATTGTGCAACAGTGGAATAGTGCGATTTGGATATTTCATCTGTAAGTAAATACATTATAAGTATTTGTAAGAATATATAATAACATTTTAAGAAACTATAATGATAAATTCAATCAATTTTGCTTGAGATTTGGACTTAAATATGATATTGCACAATCACCAACTGACAAAGTCCATGCTTAAATTTAATATTAAACCAAATAATTAATATTTATAAATGAACTTAAAAATGATTTTTACTTTTTAAAAAGTATTGATAACTTTATTCTGGATTTTGAGACTACAATTGGTCTTTAACATGATATTACACAATCACCATCTAACAAAGGGTAGGTTTACTTTTAAATATTAACCTAATTAAACTGAATTCACATAAGTGATTTATACTATTTAAATAGTATTTTAAACTTAAATCTGGATATTGAGTTAAACTGTAACCTTTAAGACTGAAACTGTTGTCATAAAACCTTTCTGTTTTTACATAGTGAAACTAAAGTTATGTAAATACTGAAACAGAATATATAGAAAATCAGATAATTATAAAAAAAAAACAAAGACTGAGTTTTGTAAAAATAAAATGTATTTATTTCAGGTTAAAGAGTTAGCTGAGGAATGTTAAAATCATTGTAGAATAGAACTATTGTGCAATTCAGAGTAGCCATTACGAAGTGTAGTTAGTCATGTAGGCATAAGGGCCCCCCCCCTCCCCCCCCTCCCCCCCCCTCCCCCCCCCTCCCCCCCCTCGGCCAAAAATAGACATGAGCCCCCCCCCTCCCCCCCCCTCCCCCCGGCCAAAAATAGACATGAGCCCCCCCCCCTCCCCCCCCCCGGCCAAAAATAGAACTGAACCTCTTTCGAAGCCAAAAATTGGAAAATGTGTAGTTTTAAGCAAATTTTTGCATTTTTCAGGTACAACATGGAGTGTAAACGTCGGTTTGTCTGCGGGGTGTGTTTTGCCGACTTTGTGCAGAAATGCCATCTGCAACGGCATATGAAGGCTCATCGCGGCGGAGCGGAGGACTCTTACTCGTGCCCGGACTGCATGAAGACATTCAGCCGGCATGATGCCCTCCTGCGTCACCAGCGTGCTGCTCATGCACCGACGCCTTCGACACACCCTGCTACCGGCTCTCCATCTACCCTGGATGACCGTACAGGTGTGTAAAATATGTTTATCCTAATAAAATATTCATTTAAATAATGAAACTGAGAATAAAGCTTAAACCAATATCCCTATTGCTTTTTGTTAATGTTTTTGCTAATAACTTCACAGCGAACTTATGGGTATTGTGTATTGTTCTTAGGTTCACTTGCTGCTGGTGGACCTGCCCCTGGCCTGTCATCTGTCCCGACACCGTCATCCATCCTCGGCCAATCATCAGTCACAGATGTACCAACAGGTAATTTATTAACTTATTATAAAAACAAAACAAATATAAACTTGATTTAAAGTAATATGAATTAAAATCACATTTCAATTTCATGCTGAAGATTAATATAAGAGAAAACTAACTAATTTAGGTGGGCCCCAAAGTGGGTCCGACCCTTTGTTACATAATTAACTAATTTTCTTTTAATTCTAGCAGACTGTATCTCTTAAAGATACATCATGTTTGTTTTGCGATCATATTAAATGGAAAACTAAAAAATTGCAAAATTCATAATTACCATATGAATTAGTTTGAATGTTAACATGCAAACTACATCTAACAGAAATACAAAACTGAGTATAAAACCTTGGATGTTGTAAGTTGCTTTTTGTAAATGTTTTTGCTAATAACTACATAGGGAACTTATGGATATTGTGTATTGTTTATAGATTCACTTGCTACTGGTGGACCTGCTCCCGGCCTATCATCTGTCCCAGTCCCGTCATCAGTCCCAGATGTTCCAACAGGTAATTTATTATCTTATTATAAAATTGAAAATAAACCTGATTTAAAGTAAAATGAATGAAAATCACATTTCAAATTTCATTATGAAAATCACTATATGAGAAAACTGACTGATTTAGGTGGGGCACAAAGTGGGTACAACTTTTTTTCTTTTTTTTTTTCTCATAATAAACTAGATGTTTTTTAATTTTAGCAGACTTTATCCTTGAAATAAACATCATTATTAACTGATAACATATTAAATGGAAAACTGAATTATTTGAAAATACATAGTTTGTCATATGAATCAGTTTAAATTTATAAAGCAAACTGCATTTGACAGAAATAAAAACTGAATACAAAACCATGAATGTTGTGAGATATCATTGTGTATCAAAATAAAGATTTAAAGGTCTGTGTGAGTCTATATAAACCCCATTCCCTCTCCTCTCCGGTTATTGTATTGTCAACCTTCGACCAGGTAACAGACGGATACCATGCCTCTTTCAGGTGTTTCGTGCCCCAAGTGTCAGAAGGCATTTTCAAGGAAGGACAGCTTGGCGCGGCACATTCGTCAGAGCTGTCCGGCACTTCGCCCTGGCTTTATTTCACCAGTGACTGCACCTGTTGTGAATCGTCCTGTGGACTTCCCTCCCCCGTCTACGCCGTCAGGAAGTAGCAGCAGCAACAGTGATGCTGAGGACAAGGAACCCGAGGACATCCCGCGCGGTCTGGCTTCAGGGCGGTTTGTTGAGGTTGAAACTGCCTTCCGTGGCCGCCTCAAGACATACTGTCTTCGGGAACCAGAGTCTGACAAAGTGTCACTGTTAGCTTTCTTGACGGACGTTTTTGATGAGTTAGTTTCTCTCATGCACCTAGTCTTAAAACATGTCACCGGCGTAAAGGTTAACCTCTGGGTCGAGTGTGAATTTCAGGACGTGCACGGAGAAACCTGCAGACGAGCCTTCAAGACCAGGAATGTCGTAATACTTCAAAATGATAACAAGGAGGATATTTGCAGTGAGTTATTTAACAAACTGGTTGCTGAAAAAGAAGCATGCGAGATGAAGGGATCGGGATGGGCATTTGTGCAGGTGTTAGATATGGAGGTGAGAGTAAATGTCTACCGCCCGCTCAAAGGCAGCTCCTTCGTCCCTTTACCTCAATCCATTGACAACAAAAAAGCAGTAGTTAATGTTTATAATGAGGACCAAAAATGCTTTATGTATGCCATACTCACAAAATACATTGACTACAAGAATATCTCCATCCGTCTACAAGCTTCAAACTTCACTCCGCAACTCCGTGCACGTTCCAACATTGATTTCTCGGGTCTGGATTTTCCTGTCAGGCTGGACAAGATCGGCAAGTTTGAGGAGAGGAATGGTGTAAGCGTCAATGTGTATGGACTGGATGAGGAAAAGAAGAAAGATAAACGGACTGGCCAGTTCTACGTACGCCACATTGTTTACCCTCTCCGCATTGCCAAGAAGGAGGCAGACAACCACTTCGATCTCCTCTACTTGACCGAAGATGATAAGTGCCACTATGCATACATTGCAGATTTTGAAAGGTTGGTTCGAAGTCAGCTAACAAAGCACAAGCAGAAGATCTTTGTATGCAAGAGGTGTTTTGCTCACTTTGACAACCGACCGAATAAGTTGAACTTGTCCGGTAAGCAGCGGCTTGAAGATCACAAACGATACTGCTTCGACCATGCGCCGCTGCGAACCGACATACCGGAAGATAAGATCATCAAGTTCAACCATCCGGAAAGGTCCCAAAAGAGCCGATTCACCATCTATGCGGATTTTGAGAGTATGTTGGTGCTGTATGATGGTGATAGGCCTCTCAACCCCCCACCAACAGTGGCACCTCCAGCCTGGGATCCAGCGACATCCAGACCCGGACTCCCCCATCATCGGCATCATGGTGATTCAGCGTCGTCGGCAAATGTTAAAACGCAGAATGTGCATGTTGCTTATGCATATGCGTATTACATCTGTGACAGTCACAGGAGCGCCGAGGATGGAGATGTCGACGACGATGACACCGATACCTGCGAGACTTTCTCAAAACTGCGTCTGTACAGTGGTGAGAATGCGGCCCAACACTTTATGTCAACGCTGCGGGAGGACCTCAACACCATAGGGAATATTCTCTATGGCCAGCGTCAACCCGGCAACCCTCCGAGCCTCACTGCAGACGAGGAGAGGGAGTTCCAGATGACAACGACGTGCTACATCTGCCAGAAGGACTTCACTCCGAGGGACATCAAGGTGCGAGACCATCAACACTCACCACCGTACAGATACAGAGGAGCCGCACATCAGTCATGTAACCTACAATTCAAGGAACAGGATTCAGTTAATGTTTACCTGCACAACATGAGCAATTACGATGCTCACTTCATCGTAAGAGCTTTAAACATCGACAGGGGAGAAGTCAACGTGCTAGCTAACAATGAAGAAAAATATATTTCATTCACGAAGAGGTTTGAGTACCCGAATGCAGGTAGACACAACAGCCTAAGAGTGCGTTTCGTGGACTCATACCGATTCCTGGCTAAATCGTTGGCTACGCTTGCTTCGTTGCTTCCCGTCGACAAAATGAAAGTCTTGCAGGCCCGACACACTGACCCAGAGGAATTCCAACTCCTTAGGAGGAAAGGTGTTTTCCCTTACAGGTACATTATGTCGCTGGATGTACTTCAAGATGAAACCCTTCCGCCAATTGGAGCTTTCGAGGAGAACACTTCACCGGAGGACTATGCCCACGCACAACGAGTCTGGGAACGATTTGGCTGCAGGACTCTCGAAGATTACTCCAACATCTACCTGACAACGGATGTACTGCTGCTTGCTGACATCTTCGAGAGCTTCCGCGACATGTGTCTGGAGCATTACAACCTGGATCCAGCGCATTACCTGACCTTGCCTTCATATGCGTGGGACGTCATGCTCAAGAAGACTGGCGTGATCCTCGATACCCTGCAAGATGTGGACCAGTACCTGTTCTTCGAGAAGGGTATTCGAGGCGGACTCACCCAATGCGTCACCCGTCATGTTGTAGCTGACAACAAATACATAAGGGGGGATGACACCGAGTCGGACGACGACACCTTCCTTATGTATTATGATGCCAACAACCTCTACGGATGGGCGATGTCCAAGCCGCTGCCTTATGGTGACTTTGAATGGCTATCACGCCGGGAAATTGACGAACTCCAGGAATCCCTCATGGACCTGCCGGCAGATGGTGAAGAGGGCTACGTGCTGGAAGTGGATTTGGAGTACCCACGTGACCCTGAACTTCATGACCGTCACCGAGATCTGCCATTCTGTCCGGAGGTCATGAAAGCACCGGCCGACCAACTGCCGTATGATGAGAGTGTTCTCCTCGACAGTGGAGTTGGAAGATCTGCCAAGCTGATGGCTACTCTTACGGACAAGACCGGATATGTTATCCACTACTGCTACCTCCAGCAAGCAGTGCAGAATGGACTACGTATTCGTCGGATTCAACGTGTGCTGCGCTTCAAACAGTCTGCATGGTTACAGCCGTATGTGGCTCTAAATACCAGACTCCGTCAATTGGCCAAGAACAAATTCGAAGTAGAGCTCTTCAAGCTAATGGTCAATGCGGTGTATGGTATGAGCCTCCAAAATGTACGTAAGCATAAGAATGTGAATATCTGTACCGACCGTGATTACTATCTTAAGTATGTGGCAAAGTCAAACTTCAGCGACCGGGTGTGGTTTGAGGAGGACTTGGCCCTACTTAATATGGTAAAAACGCGTGTGGTACTAGATAAACCGGTCTATGTGGGTATGTGCATTTTGGACCACTCAAAGTGGTGGATGTACGGCTTCCATTACAGGATGGTCAAGCGGTACGGATTAGACAGGATTCGCATGGCCTACATGGACACCGACGGCATCATCTACAGAATCCGTACTGCCAATGTGTACCGGGACATGTTGCAGCACAAAGAAGAGTTCGACACCAGCAACTACCCCGACAACCATCTTTGCTATGACGACAAGAATGCGAGAGAACTGGGGAAGTTCAAGGATGAAGCTGGTGGTCATGTCCTAACAGAGTACATCGGCCTAATGGCGAAGCTGTACTGCATCATGTTTCTGCAGATCGGCAGCGGCGAAGATGACGACTGCAACCCACCTCCCATCAAGAAGGCCAAGGGGATCAACCGAGCTGTGGTGCAGCGAGACTTGACCGTGGAAGACTATAGAAGATGTCTCCAGAACCACACGGTCAAGTACACGGAGAACGAGCGCTTCTTGAGTCGTCGCCATATTATCTACACCATCGTGGTTCGGAAGCGCTCGTTGGCACCGTATGATGACAAGAGGTACGTCTGTCCAGAAGACGGTGTCAACACTCTCCCGTGGGGGCATTATGCCATCACCGCCCCAGCTGCACCAACAGATGAAGAGATGCCGCTGCTGCCACCATCACCGAGACCTGGACCTTCTTCTGCAGAGTGATAATGTACCCACCAACATCGTCACAGAAGATCCAGCATGTATGCAGTATAGCTTTCAATTCGCGGTCACATTGGTGCATGAGAGAGTAGTGTTCAAAATTCTCGTGGTGGGCAATTTAGTAACAAATTGATGTTTTAGGTATTTTTAAAAATAAATACCTCTAGTCATAGTCTAGTTTGTTATTCAATCAAATTGATTTGTAAATATGTATCTGTAAATATGTATCTGTAAATATGTAATATGAAATGTAAATATGTAAATATAAATATGTAATGTGAAATGTAAACATGTGTTAATGTGGAAGAAGTTATGATACTAATGTAAATACTAACCCCGTCGTTTCGACGGGGTTCAGATACGAACCCCGCCGTTTTGGCGGGGTTAAGCAGTTTGTACTGAAAGTCAGACCACTGTAAATATGTGTCATAATGAAATGTAAAAGCAGACCTGTGTAAATATTAATCATAATGATTTGTATAAAGTCAGACCATTGTAATGTAAATACTAACCCCGTCGTTTTGGCGGGGTTAAGCAGTTTGTACTGAAAGTCAGACCATTGTAAATATTTGTCATAATGAAATGTAAAAGCAGACCTATGTAAATATTAGTCTTATTGATTTGTATAAAGTCAGACCATTGTTATTATTTATCATAATGAAATGTATTAAAAAACCAAACCAATGTAAATATTAGACGTATCAAAATGTATAAAGTTAGTCCTTTTGTAAAATGGTTATAATTTGAAATGTGAAGTTTGTAATAATTGATTGTAAAAATTGATGAGTGTACATACTGATGAGTGTAAATACTAATGAGTGTAAATAAATATACATTCTAAATATCCACAAATAGTTCTTACTTATTTACCCATGTTTATGTCTATAAGAAATACAATGTCCAGAGATTGATAAAGAGTAAATTCGATTAATTTATAACTTGACATGCAGTCATACTGTTTTTAAATGAGAAAGTATAAACTTTATAACAATGACTGCTTTTCTTTCTCCAAGATAGTACCATTTTGGTCTATCAACGTTGTTTAAAATATAAATGTAATCATCTACTTAAGTCAGGATAGGTTGGTTATTTAAAGGAAGACTCATTTCAGTAATGGATTGTGATAAAAGTAACTAACTCTGGACTCTTAAGACTATAAAGAACAAGGTATAATGACAAGACGGTGGTTAATGATATACACATTTTTATTTTTTCAAAAACCTTATATCTAACAATAATGGTTATACAAAAATTAGATTTAGAATTCTGCGAAGAGCATCTGGATCAGCATATCAATCTCAGCAGTGGAGTCACCGAAGAGTTGGACGAAATCATTCATCTTCATGTCGTAGTTGGTACGGCAGTACAGGTAGGTCAGACAGTAGTGGCCACAGACCGAAGTATCCAAGCCTTGCAGTCGGTACTTGTTGTAGGTGTAATGCAACATATGTCCATTGATGTTACGTCTTAGAAACTGTTGAAAATCACCATGATACGGAGGTCTGCCAAAACTATCGAAATATTTGACAGTATTAGTGTTGATGTTGCTGTTATCTTGTCCTCCAGGTCTGTAGAATGCCACCCAATGTTCTCCACTATGTGTATGCGGTTGGGTGTTTACCACTAATGCAGATGACGGAGCAATATGTCTCGGTAGATGATCTGATGCAAACACTCCGACATGTTGTACATTCGCTTATTGTAGTAAATATTTTCTTATAGTTGTGGTATTCATTCTTGTGAAACTGTAGTCAGATCCAAGCTGGTAAACACTGATTTAGTCGTTGTAGTCTTTTTGCGGTTTTGTTCATTGTTGTGGTGACGAGGACAGCAACAATAACACGTTCCACAATGTGACTCTTTAGCTGTTAGTAGTAGCCAGCCACGTAGCAGTGTGCAATTGACCAAAGCACAACGGTGTTGTACACTTTTATGCTGACCGCAACGTATCGTATTGGTGGACAATAGATTACCAATGGTGGACAATGATCCGCATCCAATATCGGTCATGTCAACTACTAGCACTTTGTCATTGTTTGTTATAAGATGTTTCATGGTATATTGTTTCTTTTCCGATCCTTTTACGTACACAACTGATTGGTTATTGAGACATGTACGTAGTTTATCAATCAATACATGGTACGATATATCACCATGATTCCAGTCAATACCGTGACAGTGTTTGGTTAGCCAGTAACTTTCTCGAAGTTTTTCTTCAGACAAAAAGTCACGATCAAACGGTGGACGAGTAATGTGGTGTATCAGTAGTGTTCCAGTACACACATCAATAACACTGACTTCTTTTACTATATAATAATTACTGTTGTCTTTGAAACATTGTAAATCCAACACCACAGATGATTGACACAATTGATGTTCTGCCGACATGATTACTGTAACACTGTCAGTGATGTACTGGCTGTAATGCACTAGTTGACTGTGCTTTATACATTTAACCGGCATAGTCCACCGATACGTTACGATGTCGATCAATCTCAATGACATTGTCCAGTTCTGCATAGACAATAATGTTGACTGATTCGGTCAATGCTTCGCTGAATCCAATCTCGATGCGTAGATTTCCATTGCGTACCAGGTTCCAATGGCTGGACTCGTTAGCGCTCAAGTCAGGTGTTAAGTCAAACGCTAACAGACAATAACCTTTTTCGAAATCTTCTCTGCTGATATCATTACCGGTATTGTCAAAATGTATTCCGGTACCGCTGAACAGTGTGTGATAAGATAGCGCATAGGCATCATCCGTATCATTGTCAAACACTGGCTGTAATGCTTTCATCGGCACTTGTTCACCATCCAAGTACAGTGCGAAATAATTCATCTTGAAATGTTGGAAATTAAATGGATTTTTCTTGTAGTCTCCGTTGAATGCTTGATTAGAAATCATGCCGACAATTACACGTTTTGGTAACTGACCCAAGTACACACTGTCCAATGTTTTGTTCAGTATGCCAGCGGGTAATGTGATTGATTTCACTTCAACACGTGTGATCGGATATTTGGCAGTACCACTCTCGAGTGTTTTACTATGTGCCAACAGTACGCTCGGATTGATTTTACAACGACGTACAAACAGATTTGTCTCTTTGATATGTACTTTATATGTTGTGTTATTGTCCGACATGATGGCAAATGCGTTTCTCGATCTGATCAAACGTAAACGCATCTCTACACCGTTTAACATGAACTTGTTCTGATTGCACAAGTCAATGTGTAGATGACCGATCATGTCTGCATAGTGACTCTTTTCAGTAAATTTTCGTCGTTGTACCAGTCCTCATTTTCTTCTTTACATTTATCCATGTTATTAGAGTCATCTTTGTAGAATAACACACTTGTCATGTGTGACTTTTTAGCATCATGTCCGTAGTTTAAAAGGTTTTCCAAATACGCACGATAGGCGTAGGTATTGTTTTGCGGTGACACTAGTTTATTATTCAAGTGTAAATCCACTTGGCTAAATAGCGAACAATAGGTGAGTCATCCGTCAATGACGATATGGGTTTATATTGCACCCATTTACCACTGTCAATGCTGGTCTGTGTCAGTGGTAGCGAGAATAAGTCCAATTCCGTCTTTGTACATTCGAATGATTTCTGGTGAATAAATGACATCTTTGTTGCTTAAGAAAATATATCAATCTCTCTACTTCTAGTAATCTTCTTTTTATGTTGCACTTGTCGCTTGAGTTTTCGTTTTGTATTTTTACGTTTCTTTACTGCTGCTGTCTTACACTTCCTTGCAGGAAACGTCCGTGCTCGAAGGAGTTTCACCAAAGACTGAGGTGTTACTCGTGTGATGCGCCTCTTCTTATAGCTTCCACTGCTGTTGCTGTCGCTGCCGCCAATGCCAGTGCCGTGTCCGTATCCGCCGCCATGTAGAATGCGATCCAGTTTGTCGTCAGCTCGACGTTTAAGTCCGCCAGTAAATTGTTTAAGACGATCATTCGCTGCATTTCGTGGGTTCATAGTACCATCAGCTATATCACTGAGAAACCCAACACCTGAATGTAATGCCTCCTTGCCCACAGCAGTTGCACCTGACTTGATTAATGGCATGACTGAACGAACAAGTCCACCAAGAAAACTTCCAATCCCATGTCCACGTTGATACGGTGCGCCTCTATACACTGATACAATACCACTACTACCGCCAAGTTGTTGATCACGGTAGTATTTGAGGTAGGGATCGTTAAGATTCATTATACTGATGTAACTGCTGGTATTCTGCGGAGGTGAAGTTTCATGTACGTAGTACCGAACTCGAATGGCAAGTGATGACCTTTGTCGTCCCTGAAATCAATTTCCACACTCTCGAACGAGCTCTTTATGACAGGCATGTAGTGCGGTGAAGTGAAATGCACAACCTTATGAGACCCGTATTTATAGTCAGTGGTGTCAATGTTGACTATTTTTAACAGTGGTGCTACAGTGTCACCCACTAATTGCGGTTCTACAAGGTCACAATAGACATAAATGTCTGCTGGAATGCCAGCCAATAAGTTTGGTGGTCTTGTAGCTTTCCTATGTCTTTTCACATCCACATTATTTACATCATATCCCAACTGTAACGCTAAAGTGGGGCTAAGTTCAAGTTGTGTTAGTGTTTCTGTCATTGTAATCAATTCAACCTTCTTTGTATCACTATCATACTCGAACTCAATACTGTGAAGTTTAAGTTTTGTATTCCCGTTAATTGCTGCTAGCAGTTCATTGATATCTTTGTAATTGCCAGACTCCACTTTAGCTACAGTCAAAGTTGTATTAGTAACTTCATTATCTTCAATTTCAGCAGTTGGTTTTGTGTAAATATATATGTTAGCATCATTACCAACTGTTAAAAACGAGCATGGATAGTGTGCTTCAACTAGTGCTATTTCCCAATCTGCTCCGTCACCACCAGGCAAATGTATTGTTGATGGAAAATGTGTCACATAATGAGTCACTGTATTGTTCGGATAGTAGTCCATCGAACTATTGCTAGGCAGTGTCAAATAAAACTGATTATGTCTAGACAGTGACATGACGGTTAGGTTAGGCTAGGTTAGGTTAGGTTATTTGTTTCACTTCAGATGCAGGTATCCAAGAATTAAATTCGTCTCCGTAACCTACCCACTTGACGAGGTAACGCTTACTACGACCTCTACCCTTGGTGTCAAGTATTTTATCAATTTGGTACAATCGATCCGGTCCTATTGTCACCTTTTGTAGCTCGTGTTCATAAAAACGACCGACTAACGGTTTACCATTCAAGTCCCTTATTATATACAACGGTAGTGGTTGTGATCCATATTCTCGATCAATAACAAAAAATTCTTTACTCCAATTGGTCTCATAACCTTTAGCAAATGTACCTTTCTCTTTGGCAATACGCACTGTATCACCCGGTTTGAACTTTGGTTTTTTACGTTTTGGTAACGAGCTGTCTTTGTACATATGACTCCATACTTGGTACACTGTACTTTTGTTTGCTTTCACAACGTCCATCGGACATAAACCATTACCCAAACTTCGGTGTGCACTGTTATTGTAAGCATCAACCAATTCATCCAACACATCGATATAACGAAATGTGTTTTTATATGTTAAATATCGCCACATACGTGTTTTCAGTGTGCGATTGACTCGTTCGACAACAGCCGCTTTAACATCGGGGTTTTGTGTAGTGACATATTTCACATGATAATCTCTAAACACACGGTTCACTTTTGCACCTATAAACTCTGTTCCTTTGTCAGTTTGTAAACAACATGGTGGTACAGTGTAGGGACTGTTAAAAATTCGTTCGAATGCTGCTGCCACTTCTTCACCGCTCTTACGTTTTAATGGTTCCACATATAACCACTTACTAAACACATCAATCACTGTTAGCAAGTAATTGTAGCCATCATTATATGAACTAAGTCCACGCACATCATTCAAGTCGGCTTGCCATAATTCATTAGGTCCAAACACGACATATCTGTTACGTGGAAATCGTTTTCGAACAGGTTTGTGTAATGTATAGGTGTCTTGGGTGCGTAACCATTCGATAACTTGTCGTTTTGTTTTGTTCTTTTTCTTCTTACTTTGACGTAATGCTCTGACAAGTGGGCTAATACCACCAAACGAGCCTGGGTTTGCAGGATCATAATACACTTTCTCTTCCATCACTGTTCGTGACTATAGTGTAAATGACTATCACATACCAAGTACACCTATACTTATACATTTTAATCTATAGTGAATGCATCCCACTGTAAAGGTTTTCCTCTTCGTGCTCCTGCCCTTGACCTTAATCTATGGGCTATTGGCGTTGGGCTCGGTGTTGGTGGATAATATAACGAGTGGTGTGGTGTTGAAGGAGTGCGCTGTCTTGATGGTGAAGGTGTAACCAAACCTTCTTCCAAATATGGTTCACGACCAATATACTGTCGAGCTTGTGCATTGCTTACGTACTCGGTCGGTACGTTCATATCATTTAATGCATCCAATACTTCATGCCAGCCAGTGGGTACATTTTCCAGTCTTCGCACTCGTACAATTGCATGTAACACATCAATAATGTTCGAACCAGGTATTCTAGTGTTATGAACAATAACCGTACCATCAGGGTCCCATGTGATTATCTGTTTGTTACGTTTTATAAATCTTAACAAGTTGTGTACATCCTTTTGATACGTGGCAGGAAATGTTTGTACAATATCCTCCTCATTATCCTCTTCTTGTATAATTGGTAAAATGATAGGATTGCGTTTTTGTGAACTAAAATATAAAAACCTCTGTAATACTTGTTGATACTGTTTCCACTTTTCACTGTCATCCAATGTTTTGTCTTGTAATATACGATGCATTTCAGCATCCAAACTATTAGTATTAACCGTTGATGATTGAGTTAGTTTTGATTGTGAAGCAGTAGCAGCAGGTGTTGGCTCACTATGTATTCGATCAAATAGCTCTTGCGGAACAACAACCATCTTCTTTGAATATTCCAAATTTGATCTATCCATTTTTCTAACTAATCGCACTATTAAGAACTGTTTGTAATACAGTACTTAATAACAGTGGTAATAGAAATCCACCACCGTGTTGTACAAGATATTTACGTTTCTTGCTCCAATTCTCACCACGTTTCACTAGACGTCTGAGCACCTTTTTATGTTTACGCAATTGTCGTTTTTGTTTGTCTGTTAACTGGATATTACCACGTAACAAGTTGTATGCGCACTCGCACACTGATCTGATACGACTGACGTCACAAGCCTTCAACAGTGCTTTACGTTCCTTCGGTGTAGCGTGTATCAGTGCCGTTACCAGAGCGGCGTCTTTCTTCACACACTGTGACATTACGACTGAGTGACTGGTCTCTAGTGTACACCTTTTATTTATACTTTTTCGGTTGATAAACGTATTGATGTTTTTCATCAGGTAATATACCCATACGTACACGCACCTCGTCTGGTGTGGACTGTTTTAAATCCAACAACAAATAACCATGCGGAGTACGTGTAGCATCAGCATATGCTTCTTCAATAAACCTTGTATTTTCCGGATACACTTGTCGGGCTAAATGTTTTATTTGAGCCCGGTCTCTTGGATTTCTTTTTTTTTCTTTTTTTTTTTGGATTTCTTCAATGCACATTTAAAGTTTCTTTTTTCAGTACGAAAACATTTGTATTCGCACAAACCATAGATATCTAAGAGGGTTTCCTTAAACAATACACAAAAGACATGTTTCAAGTCTTCATCTTGAGCTATTACAGCTACCTTCAATGACTGTTCAGACAGAGTCTTTCTCAATATGTCTGTAGTAGTTTCCAGCCGGCTATTCACAAGAGTCAGCTGTTGGTTGGTTTCAAGTGACTTTGTAAGTGTTTGTAACAGTTCACTATTCTGCTAGCGATGACACGTATGCCAAACTAGGTCGGCGCCCACCTGACGCGCCAGCTTTCACATTCCATTAGTTCCACCTGTCGCAACATGCTAACTTTCACATTCCACGGGTGTCACTGCACCAGCTTTCACATTCTCGGCATAGTGCTGTTTATGGTTTCGCTAATGAGGCTACTAGCTGGCAGTAAATACACAAATTTCAGCTTTAATAATTTAATTTTTCCAGTACCATAATTTTTGGGTAGAAATCCCGTACGCAATACGATAATATCGTACGGATACGACAATTATGTAAACAGTCTCATTAAGCATATCAATTAAGCTAATTAACATATTAATTAGCTCATTAACATATCAAAGTTCAATTCCCAGCACCATAAGACAAAAAAAAAAAAAAAAAAAAAAAAAAACAAAAAAAAAAAGGTAAGTTAGGTTAACATAGCTTGAGTAAAGTTAGGTTTACTCAGTTCAAATTCTATTTTTAGCCTCGGGGGGGGGGAGGGGGGGGGGAGGGGGGGGGGTGCTCTGTGGGATGTGACGTCATCCACCACATCCCACCACCGGTGGGATCCCCCAAAACACCCTACTACAGCAGGATGTGATGCGGAAGGTGTCCGAGCAAAGAGCCGTGTGTCAAGGACCGCGATCCGAGAGGTACTTGTATAGGTCGACTAAATACCATGGCCCAGTCCACCAATAGGAAGCAGCCGTGCTACGTGTGTGGAGGTGACGACGACGGTATGTAGTCATACCCGACAACACAGAAGGATGTGATGCGGAATCTAGGTGTCCGAGCCAGGAGCCGTGAGTCAAGGACCGCGATCCGAGAGGTACTTGTATAGGTCGACTAAATACCATGGCCCAGTCCACCAATAGGAAGCAGTCGTGCTACGTGTGAGGGAGCGGAGGTGACGACGACGGTATGTAGTCATACCCGACAATACAGCAGGATGTGATGCGGAAGGTGTCCGAGCCAAGAGCCGTGTGTCAAGGACCGCGATCCGAGAGGTACTTTTATAGGTCGACTCAAATACCATGGCCCAGTCCACCAATAGGAAGCAGTCGTGCTACGTGTGCGGGAGTGGAGGTGACGACGACGGTATGTAGTCATACCCGACAATACAGCAGGATGTGATGCGGAAGGTGTCCGAGCCAAGAGCCGTGTGTCAAGGACCGCGATCCGAGAGGTACTTGTATAGGTCGACTAAATACCATGGTCCAGTCCACCAATAGGAAGCAGCCGTGCTACGTGTGATGGAGCGGAGGTGACGACGACGGTATGTAGTCATACCCGACAATACAGCAGGATGTGATGCGGAAGGTGTCCGAGCCAAGAGCCGTGTGTCAAGGACCGCGATCCGAGAGGTACTTGTATAGGTCGACTAAATACCATGGTCCAGTGCACCAATAGGAAGCAGCCGTGCTACGTGTGAGGGAGCGGAGGTGACGACGACGGTATGTAGTCATACCCGACAATACAGCAGGATGCAGGATATGATGCGGAATCGAGGTGTCCGAGCCAAGAGCCGTGAGTCAAGGACCTCGATTAGAGAGGTACTTGTATAGGTCGACTAAATACCATGGTCCAGTGCACCAATAGGAAGCAGCCGTGCTACGTGTGAGGGAGCGGAGGTGACGACGACGGTATGTAGTCATACCCGACAATACAGCAGGATGCAGGATATGATGCGGAATCGAGGTGTCCGAGCCAAGAGCCGTGAGTCAAGGACCTCGATTAGAGAGGTACTTGTATAGGTCGACTAAATACCATGGCCCAGTCCACCAATAGGAAGCAGCCGTGCTACGTGTGAGGGAGCGGAGGTGACGACGACGGTATGTAGTCATACCCGACAATACAGCAGGATGTGATGCGGAAGGTGTCAGAGCCAAGAGCCGTGTGTCAAGGACCGCGATCCGAGAGGTTCTTGTATAGGTCGTCTAAATACCATGGCCCAGTCCACCAATAGGAAGCAGCCGTGCTACGTGTGTGGAGGTGACGACGGCGGTATGTAGTCATACCCGACAATACAGCAGGATGTGATGCGGAAGGTGTCAGAGCCAGGAGCCGTGTGTCAAGGACCGCGATCCGAGAGGTTCTTGTATAGGTCGACTAAATACCATGGCCCAGTCCACCAATAGGAAGCAGCCGTGCTACGTGTGAGGGAGCGGAGGTGACGACGACGGTATGTAGTCATACCCGACAATACAGCTGGATGTGATGCGGAAGGTGTCAGAGCCAAAGAGCGGTGAGTCAAGGATCGCTATCATCGAGGTACTTGTATAGGTCGACTAAATACCATGGCCCAGTCCACCAATAGGAAGCAGCCGTGCTACGTGTGAGGGAGCGGAGGTGACGACGACGGTATGTAGTCATACCCGACAATACAGCTGGATGTGATGCGGAAGGTGTCAGAGCCAAAGAGCGGTGAGTCAAGGATCGCTATCATCGAGGTACTTGTATAGGTCGAGCCAAGAGCCAAGTGACGTGGCTCAGTCCACCCATAAGACTAATGACTAATGTTAATTTAGCATTGGGCTTTCGGACGGCCTGCGCCACGTTACTTGTCGCGATCTATATCCATGCAGTTCGTACTTCATCATCAACAATGTCCGTATTTTTAATTAATTTACTGGACGGAGTGGGATTTGCCTATAGCGGGATTTGACCATGATAATTTTTGCTCCAGTATTCTCGAGTCTCAATCACGATCATCACACTCGTCCTTCACTCATATTCAGGGTAACGTCCTCCATGAGGTACCTGTCTCACCAAAGAATGATTAAAAAAAAGAATGATACTAAAAACAGTATGAATCAGACATCCATCACCTAAAAGCATAACCCGAAAAGACTATAGTAAATAGTTAAAGACGGAGTATAGTAATTATAACAACTGTATCGTCTTCAGATTCTATGTTGAGACTAGAACTAAATTTAAGATCGAAGTATTCTTTAATTTTATACGTTGTCCTGCAAAATGGACTTTGTGTATTTGTTCCTTGCATCAGAACAAACAATTTTTTTAACATAGCCTTACGGGTCTCTCCACCTAGTTTTCTGTCTTGAACCGCTTATAACTTCAAGCTCGAAGTGTGTTTCAACCAATAGGTCATACAGTAGACCCCCTCTTATCCGACCTCCTTTTTAACCGTCGATCGGATTATCCGCCCTTTCTGATCAAATATTAAGGATCGTTTTAACCGACACCGTTTTTAGAACAGTTCGGTTTAACCGCCCTTTTCTGGGAATTGCGGAATTTCCGTTTCCATACTCGGAGATGGGAACGTTACGCTCAACTCTAGGGTTCAAATACTTTGAATACAGCATTTATTAATCTATGAAAACGTATAGTAGATGCATTGACATTCAATGCCGCATTACTAAAGATTTGTTAAAATATACGAACACGTTATTAAAGGCGTTAACATAAGAACTTTTTAAGTACGTCTACTATTTAGTTTATAAAATGGTTTTGTTTTGACCGTGATTAGGGGTTATTTTTGACATTTCTACAGTAATTATTTTGGAATATAGGTTGATAATTATAGTTTATTTTTTAAATAATCAATGAACGGCTTTTTAGAGGATTACCCGTTTTATCCGACCTTTTAAGTTATCCGACCTAGGTACGGTCCCGTGTGAGTCGGTAAAGAGGGGGTCTACTGTAACAATTTTGTACAGAGCACAGTATTAAATTTCCACGTTATATACAGTACTAATTCAAAAGAGGCGGCTAATTACAGTTTTCAAAGCTTGATATAAAAAAACACAGTTCAAAAGTGTTGTCAAGGGTAAAAAAATACAATCTATAAATCGGGAGACTCATTTTTCCGAAAAGCTATGTAGGGCTGCGGAATTGGCTATCAATCCAGTTTAGGTTCCCTGTCCAAAAAAGTATACAATTTGGCCAGGCTTTGGCCTACTACAGATATAACTAAGAATATTTCCTGTAGCGACTGCAAGCTCAAGTGCTAAAAATGTCCCAAAGATACTTATTACTTCTATTTTTAAAAATTTATTTTGTATAAACAATATTTAAATTTGATAGAGGTCACATTTTGTGGAAGGTGGTTGAATAATATTGAAAATCTATGGTATTCATGTTAGTAGGGCCTGTACATGAAAAAATCTAGTAATTATATCAAGAAACTTTTAACGGTTCTCGATTTTACGTTGAGAGTTTTTGAAGTTATCATTTATTGAAATGGATGAAATTAAATTAAATGTACCTCAATCGGCTGTGAAAAAATTGGACTTTATTAAAAACACCATAAATAGAAAAAAATTACTAAAAGCCTGTTATTTAATTCTTGGAATACGTCACTACTAAAAAAATTTCCTTGTAGATCAACGACCTTGAACCGGAGCTGACAAACTGTTATGACGAAAACTGAAAACATCGGTGTCCAAACACCTCCTGCAGCCAGTGCCCTCGGCCAAGGTCACCTTGTGTACCCTGGTCTCCCGCAACACAACAGCTTACCTACACAGGGACCCTGACCTGCCCTTGACCTTTGACCCTTGACCCGGGGCGCGCCGCTCGTCGACCTCTGAGCCTCAGTGCATGCTGCCACTGCTCCCAGTGTCGGGGAGGGTCAGTTTCAGTTTGCTCGGAATCCACGGTTAAGGCTGACTGAGAATGGGTTCAGCGAAGACAATCAACAATCTGGGAGAAGAGTAATCGGTTTGGACGGTGTATCCACGCGAGAATTAGTTTCACTGAAACTTAAAACGCCATCGATCAATTCCGGTGTATAATTTAAGAGACATTCCGGGCACGTCTACGCTATTTAGCAACTTCAGTATAATTTTCGTAAATTTATTAAAATCTTCCATTGTTTACTCACAAAATTTTCTTCATATCAAAAATATATTTTCGTTATTTCTCGACTCTCACTTTTTACATACAAACCTTTTAAATTCTCGTTACTTGTTAAAAAACTTTATGTTTTTTCTCTCGCTTATTTTTCATTATTCGTCTGATTAGTGGCGAATTTCTTGTTTAAGACATGAGACTTAAAGTTTTGTACCCTATAATCTCAGATTTTTCAAATACCTTTAATTTCATAGACCTTTTATAGTAGTGAACGTTATCGTACTTGTTAAGAGACCTCTAACAAAATAAATGCTCTAAAACAGTTTTTATGGTTCGAGCGGTCTTCAGTATTCAATGTTTGGTCTCAAGACTGAGCAAGTAATCTCATCCTTGTTGATAATTTTTGTTTTCACCAAGTTATGTCAAAGTCTTAAGTTTAGTGATAGATAACGAATTTGCAATAATCTCCCACACTTGCAGTCGTGATGTGATAACAGAGTTCTAAATAATCGATGAATCGATTATTGTTCTAGTATCGGTTAGTCGGGTCTGTTCCTCAAAAATTGATTGTTATAAATCGTCTGCTTTCACGATTCTTATACCTCTCCTGTTCCGGGATACATGTACATAAGAAATCACTTGATTTAAATTGGTTGACATCCGTGCGGCACTGGATGAATCGTAGATAACACTATCACTGATGTCTTCCGCCTGCACGCACTTATCTACATTCGGTAGGGCGCGCGTTTCGGCTTTCGCCATCTTCAGCTACAATACTGATCAGTACTTAATTATTTAATCAGTCCTGATCAGTATTGTAGTTGAAGATGGCGAAAGCCGAAACGCGCGTCCTACAGAATGTAGATGTTAAGTGCGTGCAGACGGAAGACATCAGTGATAGTGTTATCTACGATTGATTTAAAGGATAATCGTAGTATCTGTTCGTATAAAATTATACTTTTATGGGAAAAGTATATCATATAATTTAATAGTTCATTGACCATCCATAAAATTAAAGACTAACAAAGAGTCAAAAGAGCAGATATTAAGGAGGTAAATGAGGAAAGAACCGATTAATTAAAACGATTATTTAATCGAATTTTAAAATGATCGAATCTAAAAGAATGGTTTCTTTTTCACCTTGACTGACTATCGCATGACTAAACTGCAGCTGCTGCCAACGGCGGCACGGGCGCGGGTGACTGATGACATGCGAACTGTCTCCACGTGGAATACATTGTGCAACAGAGTGGCGCATGGCGGCGACTTGATTGGCTGAAAACTTGCGAACTCCGTAAACAGCGGAGGCAACTGACTGAGACGGTCTGATTGAATGCAAATCTTCTCGTGAACAGTCGGTGGCTATGTAAACTAAATGGGTAAAGAATATTTGTCTTGAAACGTTTCTAGGGGACAGGTCAGGTGCGGATTTAAAGCTATAATAGACTGTAACAAAATAGTTTTTTCACTATTTTCACTACGTACGATCCTAATGAAATTTGGTACAGACATGTTAAGTGGTAATCACTCGGACGAGTTCGCAAACCAGCCCGATCGGACCGCCGCGCCGGAAGGGGGGGGGGGGTAAGGAGGTATAAACCCCTAAAAATGGATTTTTGAGTTTTTTTACGAAGGAAAATAAAAATTACCCAGAAGAATAGTGTTTAGTAAAAATTCAAAGTTAAAATAGTATATTTCGCAACAAGGGCCAAAAATGAGGTTTTGCAGGCTCGAGATCGTGTTTCAAATTCGAGACGAAGTCGAGAATTTGAAACGATCGAGAGCTGCAAAACCCTTTCGGCCGAGGTGCGAACGCTATTTTTCACCATACTACACAATGTGTAGTGAAAATGGCAAATATACCCTAAATAAAAAAAATATTATTTGACTCACTTGAAAACAAAACTTTAAGGTTATGAGCGACGATACAACTTCTTTATCACGATTCAAACAAACACAGCTATGAAAATCATATGATCGCAACTATCCTGTCTTTGGAACCTATTGAATGTCGTATAATTATGTGATGTTCTGACGTTGTTTCAAACAAATAAACGATCAGCTGACTTTCGGACCTAGGGCCCCAAACGTTTTCGGTCCTGTGGCGGCAAACAGTGTGTTTCGGTCCGCGTTTGACGTTTGTAAAACAGGTGATTTCGTCGTAGTGTGGTGAAAAAATTATATAACCATTTGAATAGTGCTTAATTTGATTCATTAATTGGCCGGATTTAAGAGTTGAAAGAGGTTAAAAGTGGCAAATGACGTCGGGTAAAGGTGGAGGGTGACCCCATTGAATATATATTGTATATCCAATGGAGATACTGAATTTGAAATTAGTGCTCAAGTTTTTGCACTGGATGGGGCTAACTTTTATAAAGTTGGCCCCCCACAGTTTTTCAACTATAACTTCTGAGCAATAAGAGCGCTAAAGATGGGGATTAGAGCACCAGCGCTAACGAAGTACTAACGAGTTATATCATTTTAGATATTAGTGCTAAAATTTTGGCACTAGTTGGGGCTAACCTTTATGAAGTTCCCCCCCCCCCCCCCACATTTGTTCAGTTATAACGAACCACAAGTGCACTAACGATGGGGAATGGAAAACTAACCAGTACTAACGAAACGCTAACGAGTGGTACTAATTTTTGGTTAGTGCTCATTTGGGGGAGGCCAACTTTACGAACCTCATCCTCATATTAGACCTACACAGCCTGCACTTTATGAAGCCTGAGGTGCAGGAGTTACAAGTTAATCCTAGCCATCCGGGTCATCATTACGTGATCTAGTCTAGAGCGAATTAACTTTCAAATTTTAGTATAAACAAGCAGAGTTATTTATAGTTTTGTTATTAGCTAAGGGCCAAAAGTCTTATCTAGGCAGCTCATCGGAAAGGAATCTTCGAAGAAACTTTGAACTGACTCGAGACTGACCCGAGGGTAGTCTCAGACACCGGCTGGCTGACACACCTCTGGGAAATGTGCTGATCAAACATCGCTGGAACAAGTTTCGCAGGTTGCGTCATCATTATTTTGGATGGTTGCTTCATGGAAAAATGCCTTCTAAAATATTATGTCGGATGATTAATTCAGAAGCAAAGCAAAAACATCAAAGGTTTTAGAGATCTGACTACTTTGGGTATGTGGAATTACGTTAGTGACTAATAGGAAACATATTTAAATTTTAAAAATCGGTTACTCTTTACCCTATACCCCCACCACCCACCACCATCACTATCAATGGTACCGTTTTGTGAAGATTTTTGAACAGTAGAATTTTTGGTCTCGTTTCTTACAAACCAATCCACCAGCTGCCTTTGGGCGAAACGCCTCAAACAGGCTTGGGGGGTGAAGCCCCTGCGCGCGAAGACGAGTAAACGCCTTGAAAGTCAAACCTATTTTTTCATCCGCTAATTTTATCGCAAAAAAATGACCTAAAGGTTTTATGTTATTTCTTCTGTTTTCATAGTTGAGGAGGGTTGTTTATTTGATGCAAAACGGTGAAATATTCATTACTTTGTTTAGCCATGCTTGCAAAAATACTCGCAATGAACAACCTTAAAACGGCAAAGAACCCCTTAGTTATATGCAAGTCGTAGGTAGCTATTTCATTATCTCCAATATATACCTTATATAGGTCTGAGTTGCCAGGGAAAGTGCAACGTAGCGTTGATGTTGCGTGCACTTGCTGCAAATACCGGAGAAGGTACGGTGGTGTGCCTTGTTGAGTAACAGTAACAGGTCTTGTCTGTTGTAAGGTAGTGATAACACCGTTGCTGATAACGAACCGCCGCAACCGAGCACGGCACGGAAGGTATCTCCAGCTGGGTGTCAGGTTACACCGACATTGTTAACTTTTTGCCAACCAAACCAAAGGGGCTTGTGGTTTTACTGTGGGTAACACAGCTGAGCAACGTCTAGGTAAGTTGGCAAGGATTATCGTTGATGAAGATGAAAAAAAGAATAATTGGCAACTCAATACCTTGGCGGTTTTAAGTTTGTTGCAGCTCTCCTTAAATTAAATTATTTACGAAAGGTAAAAATCAGTTATTTCAATTCTTTAGAACAAAAAGATCTGTTAAAGCGTCATGTGAGTGGAGCAACAAACTTAATCCGTTCGAACAAAAATGACAATGGAAGAAAATGAGTTGCCAAATTGTATTTGGTTCTTTATTTGTTGCACTACTATATAGTAACATTATTGTTAATAGTACTATAGATAGTTAGTTTTCCTCAATCTGCCCTGTAACTTGCAATATCAGTGTTAACTTGCAATAAGGTCAGTGTTGCTCCTGAGTCTATTAAGCCTTTTCTGTCATCATACTACAATAAACTTAGAGTTATCAGTCTTTACTTCCTTAATAAAATACTATAATGAACTATAGACTCATGTCTACGTGGAAGAAAATAGAAAAATTATGGTTATTAGTTTTTTGATGTTTGAAATGTTAAAATGGAAATGTAGACATATTTTTCAAACTAAAAACATGATCTTTAGATACTAATAAAAACTGCTATATGTTAATATGCTATAATATGCTATATTCTGAATCTAGTAGTTCAGAAATGTTTTTTTAACTGCAGTGTAAACTATTTAGATATGGCGTGTGCAATCAAATTCAGACCTGCCATACTTGCACCAGCCTTTAGAAGAGACAGATGACGAAATCGAGCATTTGCTTAGGCACAGAAGGCGACCTATTTGAATCATATCGCTATTTGTTAGTCGGCCCTTGACCCAGTTGAGTGTTTCTTGCGCCAATTGTCGAAGACATGAGGCAACCTCGCCACAAAACATAACACAAACACTTAGCCACATAAGGCGCCGACGCGGCAGCCAGCTCGACTGACGGGTGGATGCCGAGGGTTGGCTGAGAGCGAGGATGGGCGGAGGTCCAATTTAGGCTATTTTAAAGAAATTCGGCCTTTCAACAGTATTCCACATTTAAAGGTGATGAAAATTGTTGCTATTTCATCGTTATTAACTTATATAGGTTGAGTCGAAAGATGAGGTCTTTTCTCCATAATTACCCATAAGACTAATGTTAATTTCACAATCGGGCTTACGGACAGCCTGGGCCACGTCGTTTGACTCGAGTTGTGAGTGCGAAAACATGAAATGTGAGTGTGAATAATACTATAGTCAAAGGAATAACACAAATAGCTACTGCTGACGAGTAATCGAAACCAACAACATAGAAACAGCCTTTTTTAACGAAGTTTTTGTCAATCTTTTGAACAGCGAGGGATGATTTTCTGTCAATAGCTCTCATATTGTGAACTGTAGGATTGAATTACTGCTCTCGTTCCTGTAGGCAGTCGTCGCATACAAAACGAATTACTGACTGCGTACCTATATAAAGTTATCGTACTGTAGATCACAAAAGTGATTAAATGACTACGCACCCATCATCATTATGAGCGATTTCTTGTAACTAAAGATCTTTGTTTGAATCGTTTCAGGAAATTTTAAGGTTTTTATAGCTCAAGTTCCCAATAAACCCCTCCTCACTTTACCTAGATACGAAATAAAAGTCTAGATGTGTAAACTATCCCAAAACTTGTTTTCTGCTTTAAAAATAGTTCTTTTAGATTTCCTAAACTTCAAGTACTCATCACCACAATGAATACTACTGTATGGAGAAGGAATTACTCGTCCTAAAATAGTGCCCCAAAATAGTGTACGATATTGTGCACACAAATGAGGAATTTTACAAAATTAGGAACAATTACAACAATGAAAAACTGAACTCACTTTTAATGTAGGCCTATGTTGGTTTTTTTACTGCTTACTCAGCTAAGCTGATACAATATTTAAAAGTTCCACATCATCCGGAATCACACACGCCACATCAACGCCAAATGCGGGACATCGACCTCTCTCGCAACCCAACAAGTCACCGACGTTTACATGAAATATTAGCGATGAAATATCTCGAACCAGTGATGAAATGTTTGATAGGGTGGGTGAAGCGAGTCGGATTTTCAAAGGCAACGATCGCGGTTGGGCAAGTCGCGGCCCACGCTTGGACGGCGGGTACCTACATCCACATGAGTGTTGGTAAATAGCACTTACATCACTGTCTGTCTGCCATTACAACTAGCATATGTGTGCACTGGAGGCGGGAAAAGTTGCTGGGAGTTTACTGGTTTGCTTGCAGTGCATGAAGAGAGATGCTGTAGAATTGGAAACTGGAGGCGTAAGTGGTAATGATTGTAAGCTTGGTGGTGCTTGACATAAAATTACCCGATTTTAGGTTTATTGTTACCCGATTTAGGTTTATTGTTTATTAAAACAATAAACCTAACGTTTTCATTGTACGTGATTAATTATATCATGAGCTGGGACGTTTTGAACTAGACGATAGGCCTAAACCCACATGAGTATTGGTATGTAGAAATTACATCACTGTCTGTCTGTCATTACAACTAGCATATTGTGCACTGGAGGCGGGAAAAGTTGCTGGGAGTTTACTGGTTTGCTTTTGAAGTGCATGAAGAGAGTTGCTATAGAGTTGGAAACTGGAGCATATGTGGTGATGGTTGTGAGATTGTTGGTGCTTGACAAAAAATGACAAGAGCTATTAAAACAATAACACTAACTATTGCATTGTGCGTGATTAATTATATCATGAGTTTTCATAGCTGAAACGTTTTGAACTAGACGATAGGTATACCTAAACCCACATGAGTATTGGTATTTAGAAATTACATCACTGTCTGTCTGCCATTACAACTAGCATATGTGTGCACTGGAGGTGGGAAAAGTTGCTGGGAGTTTACTGGTTTGCTTGCAGTGCATGAAGAGAGTTGTTGTAGAGTTGGAAACTAGAGGCGAAAGTGGTGATGGTCGTAAGATTGGTGGTGCTTGACAAAACATGACACGATGCTAACTATTAAAACAATAAACCTAACGTTTGCATTGTACATAATTAATTACATCATGAGTTTCCATGGCTGAAACGTTTTGAACAAGACGATGGGTATGCCTAAACCCACATGAGTGTTGGTAAATAGAAATTTCATCACTGCCTGTCTGCCAGTAAACTAGCATATTTGCACTGGAGGCGGGAAAAGTTGTTGGGAGTTTGCTAGTATGCTTTTGCAGTGCACAGTGAGAGTTGCTGTAGAATTGGAAACTGGAGGCGTAAGTTGTGGCTGTAAGATCGATGGCTCTTGTCAAACCATATGACACGGTGCTGGTGCTAGCCAACCATAACGCCTGCAATTTACGTAATTATATCATGAGTTTGCAAGGCTTAAACTTCTTAAACTTTACAAAAGACTAAAAATATGTTTTTGGGTGAAATATTGAGGTTGTCAGCTAGTGATTAACAAGTGCTAAAAATGTCTCTCAAAACATAGCAGATAGGAACTAAACGTACTCGTCTTGCACAAGGTGATACAAATTCTTTTTCATTACACTACGACGTAACCATCTATTTTACAAACGTCATAGGCATATGGTGGCTGAAACCAGCTCTTTTCCGCTAGATGCCGAAAACTTACGGCCCTAGGGCCAAAAGTCAGCTGATCATGTATTTCCTTAAAACAACATGTGAACATCACATAACTATATCGGCATTCAATAGGTTTCCACGACAGGCTATTTGCCATCATAAGGTTTTCATAGCAGTGTTTGCTTAGTAGCAATGACAAAAGTCATATCATCGCTCATAACCTCAAAGTTGTGTTTTCAAGTGCGTAAACTGAATATACACATGATGTTTACGAAAAACCCTTACAGACTTCGGGATATGGCTACTTACATCAAAAAAAAGGAAAAAGTTCCTATAAACATGGGTCCTAAAATGCTCGGTTATCCGTCTGTCGGTCTGTATGTGTTTTAACATGATTTTGCATAACTTTGGAACTACTATAGATATGAAACTCAAACTTGGTACGTATATGCTGGCTAAAACGACCTATTTTGATGCGGAGCATTAATTTTCGACTTTGTACCATTTCAAAATGGCAGCTATTGTTATATTTTAAAATTTAATAACTTAAAAACCGTAAATTTTACAAAAATTCTACAAGAGACAGAAAAGTTGCGTAATTTTATTTTCTAAAAAGCCATATAAAGATCTGAAAGATCAAACAACAATTAACGGATTTATTGCAATATTTGTAACAAAATAATGCGAATATTTGCTATAACTGCCATAAAAAGCATGTATCCTGTTAGAAAAATTGCAATAACTCCGTTAATTGTTGTTCGATCTCTATGATCTTTATATTGTTATATAGGAACTGAAATCACACAACTTTATTGTATCTTGTGTATTTTCTGTAAAATTTACTGTTTTTAAGATATTCAGTTTTAAAACATAAAAAAGGCTGCCATTTTGAAATGGTACATACTAGGAACTTGATACTACGCATAAAAATAGTCCTATTAGTCAGCATATACATACCAAGTTTGAATTTGATATCTTTAGTATTTCCAAAGTTATGTAAAATCATGTTAAAAACACATACAGACCGACAGACGGATAACCGAGCATTTTAGGACCCATGTTTAACGGAACTTTTTTCTTATTTTTGAAGTAATTAACCATATCCAGAAGTCTGTAAGGGTTTTTCGTAAACACCCTGTATATACTTATATAGGGCGAATTTCATTGTGTAGTGTGGTGAAGAATAGCGTTCGCATCTCGGCCGAAAGGGTTTTGCAGCTCTCGACTTCGTCTCGAATTTGAATCATGATCTCGAGCCTGCAAAACCTCATTTTCAGTCCATGTTGCGAAATATACTACTGTTACTAGAACAATAAAAATACTCTAATGTACTTAATTTGAAGTCATATGTGTTTTATATTTTAAGTTTGCTATTTTTCAAAGGTTAACCTTGAAGAAATTTACCAAACAACATACTGAACAAAGTTGAATGACCTTACTACTGCAAACAATCACACTCCTTTCTTTTACTCATGCTTATTACGCCATGGATCAATTTTTTGGTCCTACTCTCCAGGTGAGGTTTTATGTGCATTAATGCAAATTGCATTAAGTACAACTCTGGTATATAACGCACATTTATCTTGTTGATGACTAATCAAAAACGGCTGATGCATCTTAACCTTCAAATCTATTTCTCAGAAGTTGAATTATCAATACCATGTTTACGAAGTGAGCACGTTACACTGCGCAACCCAGCCAATAATTAAATCAGTTAATAGATTATGCTTTGTTGAAGCCGATGACGTGTTGGCGATTTGCGAAACTGGGCCGGTGATCGAACAGTTCGCAGAACACGTTGGCTGCGACCCACGTCCATATGTTCGTACTATTGTTGCTGTGTACAGCCACATCTATAGCTCATGTTGCCACGAATGACATCATAGCTTACAGCTGGTGTAAGGTCAAAGGGGCGTTTGAGACGGAGGTGCTAACTACACCCTTATCGGCCGTCAGGGAGTGCGTGTAGAGTTTACTTTGTTGGCTACTTTGTTGGCTCTACAGGGGTATGGGCCTCTATTGGTGTCGAAAGGAGTTGTTGGTTGGGCTAAGATTTTGGCTGCTTATTGACAATAGAGTTTGTAACGTGATCATTTTGGATTTGAATAGAAAGGGTGGACAACAATTCGGCAAGGCATTCTCTTTGTAAAAGCAGATTGCTAGATTCTAAGAAAACTGTCTTCCTTCCAGTGAATTGTGTGTGAATCACAATATGATACAAACTGTCTTGTGAACAAGTTGCCAAGGTTCGGAACATGGCTTCTCTTGATCAATGTAACACATTACAGCAAAAGTCGTAAAATTATACTTCATTTAAATTTGTTAATGGCGAGTCGGTGAAACAGATCCAGATGCTGGTGCAGACGGCCCACAACATCATAACGCTATAATCCGGGATAGGATCCTTTACTTAAATATACTCTTCAAATTGTACACCGGCAATCAAACTTCAAGTATTTTGTACTACTAGTTGAATATGCGATTGAATTGTCACCTTAAAATAATTTTAAAGAACTACTGTTAATGTAAATCTAGAGATCGAAAATTTAGGAAGACGTTTTAAGGACTTATGGAGTCGAAGATGTGAAAATGTTGAGGGCCCAAACATTTTCTGTCCTATAGCAATGATTTTCTTACTTAGGCCTACAAGTGTAGGCTCAGGAAATTTTCACGCATCACATTCTAAATCATTAACCCAAATCACTAAATCACTAGTAACAAATGAACGATTCTTTTATATTATTTCATTTGCAATTTTATATTTTAAAATATTGTTCTGCTTAAATTATAGTCTAAGTTGTACATAATAATCGTGTAAACTCCATAACTTAGTCTATCATAATGTTCTTCATGTTTGCAGAACGAGCCTGTAAAACTTGTTATCGATTCTTCAAACATTATATTCATAAGTATTTCGCACAGTTGATCTTCACGGTTGAAGCTTTACGGTTCACGGTTGAAGCTTTACGGTTCACGGTTGAAGCCTCAAGGCAATGAACTTAACAAATGAACAGTTGTTCACCAGTAGGCTAACATAAACTAACACCCAAATCAACCAGCGTTTTAATCCAGTAGTTCTCCAACGCAACGCTCATTTTGCCGGGAGGTGTCAAGCTGACTAAAATTGAAAACATTTCGTAAAAAACACTTCCAGCAACGACAGCCTTCAAACACTACATGCCCAGCACTCGGGGGCGGTCGGATTCTTTACCGTTGCGACACCCGGTGGCCCGCAGTGATCAAGATTGTTTTTTTCCCTAAAGAACCAACAAGGAACATCTCAACATGCGAGCCCGGCGCTGGCAGAGACCTTGGCGGGCGACAAACAAGGTCCAGCTGATTAATGCAGAGATGGCGTCAGCCGCGTAAACACGTTGTGAAATCGAAAATGCGGGAGGATTTCCATATCACTGATGTATCCGTCTGTGGACCGAAACGGGCGAAAACGCGACGAGAGATTTGCATCAAAAGGAGTTCTTTGAAAATTGACTCTATAGGGAGCTACGGTGTACAAGATAGAAATATGGGGATGAAATAGGCACAGTAAATCTACTATGATGAATAGATAATGTATAGACGAGACAAGATATAAAATAACAATAGAAGAAGAATTTTTTGGGTTTGCATTATGTTTGAGATGTTCTATGACATGATCCCCACGGAGTGAAAATTGGATTGAATTGGATGTGTTAGGTTCTTCTTTCTCTACACAACATTTGGAAAGGGAAACCGTTGCTGTTTAGTCTTGTTTCACAACCGCATTGGGGTATTTATTGAAATTATATCCAAGCCGCACTATGTTTTTTTCAAGTTCCTAAACTATATCAGCTCCCACTGTTATATTGTACTGATTGTATTTGAGTATTCAAAAGAATGGATTAAATTATAATAGTTGTAGAGGTTTTTTATTTCTAAGATTAATTTATATGATTTTACTAAAATACGATGATTAAAAGTAAGTAATAACCTTAAGCTAATTTTACATTTCTCTATCTAGAAGTGGAATCATGTTCGCTCAAGTTTTGTACCCCACTATAAAATTATTTTTCTCAGACGAGGTTCCTACCGGGTTTATTCAGACTCAGTTTTGAGCGCAAACGCGGGACTGAGCTTGTCTCACATTTGTCATGTTTAAATGATGCAATTATTAATGAGTCGAATGCATCTGTTAGCACAACTGGTGTTTTAGCGATTTAATTCCACTATTTCTCTCCACGATTTAAATTGTTTCATAGCTAGTTCTAAAACAAAACCAATCAAAAACTGTTTCTCATGGTTCAAATTCAACTTTTGTCTTTATTTCATTATAAAATAAATAAATGTTCACTTGCACACAATATTTGCAAAACTCGTAATACTGACACCAGAGTTCAGAATGTTGAGTATACAAATCAAATGAAACAAGATCAAATTAATTATCGAGGCTCATTTGACATAGACAATGGAGTTCATAAACAGCTTGTTTCTGTAATTGAGGAGACTAAAGAAGTAAACTGTGACCTAATAGGTACAGTCAACATGGCCTTAACAACCACATTTTTTTCTTACATTTGCTGTTTGCTGGATCTGAAGTAAATTATTCAGTTATAGTCTAGGTCAAATGAGTTGGCCCAGACCGTCCGTGAGGCCAATACTAAAATTACATTTATCGTTATGGGTGAACTGAGTCATGACAGTTGCAACTAACTGTAGTAAGGGGTTGTTTTACCCAAAGGGAAGTATTTTCTACAAGGTAAACGAAGCAGGTATCAATCTTTTGATAATAGCCGCTTGTAGAAAATGTTTAAACAGTTGTCGTTTCAGTAATTAACTATTGTTAGCCCCCGCGGTAAATTCCATTAACCGCTCCTACACACACATCGCTCGGGCGATATAACAATCGACTTATTGCTAAACAAAGAGGGCAGAGTGTAGGAGTGTGCGAGAGAGAGGGAGAGGCGTTTGTTGCGCAAGCTGCCAAAAAGGCAAATTCAGGGTTAGGCTCACAAGGTCGCCTGACAAAGACGTGACGCAAGTCCCGCCGCGCGCCGGATAATTCCCATTATGTAACTCTGTCTCTCTCCCACCCACGTGTGGTGGTATCTTCGCTCTCTGTCGCACCGGCTGTGAAAAGTCCGAGGCAAATTGCGTGGCCCAGACCGTCCGTAAGCGCAATGAAAAATTAACATTAGTTTTATGGGCGGACTGGATCACGTTTTTTTAGCCGAACCATACTTTAGATAGGCAACAAGAGAATAATTAATTGTTCTGCTGAACAAGATATTTTCCGTTTGTCTCATTTTGGTAGTGATTATTAACAATTTATGATTAGTACAGGGTTGTAAGTCCTGTATGAATATACTTAGACCAGTTGTAACGCATTTAAACTTGTTCCTTTTCGATTGGACAGTGACTGGGGGTTACCGTGTTCAGTATAAATTCCTGGTGGACCGATTCTTGTTTGGTATTTTTTCATGTTTTTCCAGTTCATTCAATTACTATCAAATATTTCACTGTTGTAAAATCGATAAATAAAAACCTTTTTATTACTCCATGCAATCCTTGATCCCACACGCTGTATTTGTCCTAGATGGCTGTTGTTTACAAACAGCTGTTATGATTACTTTATTAGTTTACACTTTCCCTGTTTATTTCGTTGCTTTCATGGCAACACATAAGGCCAATGTAAAAATTTTACAACTTAAAATTCATTTTATTACTTTATTAGATTTTCTCTGGCCAAGTAGTTTGCATATTACACGTTTTTTAGACATAAATTACTTATTTCCAGACTTTGAAGGGATTCCTCGGAGCCGTTTTTGAGATAATTGTGCAAATAAGCAAGCAAGCAAGTATGCAACCAAGCACGCACGCACGCAAGATAACATTGCTCATATAACAGTATAGAATAATTGGATAAACTGTAACGTACATTTGATTTTTGTAACTCTTTAAAGGTACGGTAAACGTCTATAAACGTATATATAAATAAATATTCGTATTTAGTTTAATTAGTGCACACAGTATAAGAAATTTTCTATGCATATTTTGGCTGATAAAAATCTTGTGACGATATTATGTTTATAAGTTTGAACATTATGTAAATTATACGATCCACACCACTTAATATTAATAAAATCAATAATTTTTTATTTAATTAAAAGGAATTTGAATTTTAAAATGTAAGCTATTATTCCAAGTTTCTGATCCCCAAAAAGCTGTCCTTGAGTCGTATTGTTCTCGATTTATGCTGGTGGGCATTGAATGTACATAGAACGAATATCCAATACACATTGAAGTTATCGCGAGCATTACAAGAGCAATTTCAAATTCATTCAAGTTTAATGCTGAAAAGTTGTTTAACAATTACTAATCTGAAAAAAGCCTACAAAAAACTGAGTGATAGTGTCAAAGGATGAAGAAGTAGTTGAGTCTGTAATGTCGTATATTTATAACGTCCTATGAACAACGATGTTTTATAGGATGATGTAAAAATTGTTGATCTCCATCAATAATCAACTATCAATGACAGCTGAGGCGTCGGAATTTGGTCGGCCCTTCAGAATCATCCTTTCAGCATGTCTTCGAAAATCTATATACAGACATGCCTTGTTGAAGCGTGCCTCCCACCCTGAGATTAGAAATAGCAAAAATATCGCTTTATGGAAGTATTAATATTGTGTGTCCGACATATCGTAAACATCTTTTAGACATTTTTGTTCCGATATAACGGATAAATTTATACTAAAATTATACGAAACATAGAAATTGCGATTATCGTAATAAAACAATTCATCCCTAGTGGTGATAAAATAACATCGAAATTACGGATAACATCGATACGTCGAAAAATAACTTATACTCTTTCTTTTCCTTTGAATGGTGACTTACGCAGGTAGGTATTTTAAGCCTAATATGGATGAGTCATGAGTGTAGGATGATTGTGGCGGCTTATTGTAGTCTCGTTGCTGCCTGAGGTTGACCACAGAGAAGAATCAAACAGAGGTCGCTTTTAAATGGATCTTCCTTTACGCCCAATTACTAGTTACAGTTAAATCCAGTTACAGTTAGGTCACTAGTTACTAGTTACAGTTAAGTTAAAATAAGAGTGGGCAGCAACGGTGCTGCTCTCTCGCGGCGTTAATGGTGAACTTAGTCCTCGACACCCGCTGAACACAGCATTAGATTCCTCTGTTTGATTCTTCTTTTGAGGCTTGACATATTCCTGGGACGAGACTGATAATTAAGTCTAACAGCCAAAGGAATCTAAGGGACCTACAGTTCAACGTGGGATCCTAACCACAAAATCACCAACCAACTACAAACTGGTCTAATCATGAGGATGCTTTTTATGGATGAAGTATGTATATCACTGTATCTATATTTTGAGAATCCATCCTGTGCCGCCCCCACTCCGGAGTCCCGGAGTCCCCGCCGCGTCACGTCGAGGTGAAGGCCGCCACGGTCCGCCGCCCGCCGCTTCCTTGTTCCTGGACCTCCTTGGCCCCTTACCACGCCGCTTGACACGAGGACGGCCGATAACGCGGCTCAAGGTCCCGGCACGGCTCCTGCTGCTGGTTTAACGGTTTTTGACGATTCTCGTGTCTGAAATGAATAAATTCGTTTGCTCTTAATGCGATTGAGCTTTTAGGTTTTTAAGATCTATGGATAAATTTCAAACCACCCGTAAATTTTTAGACAACCATAAATCTGACACCCATTGACCCTGTACTTGAAGAAAGGTCTCGGTGAAAAAAATCCCAGGAAATTTTTTTTTGAAAAAGTTTTCCCTAAGGGTACAAATATAAAGAGAAGGGCTAAACAGCAGAAACATTTGCTTTTATTTACAAATGGCTTTTTCCAGTGAGGCGTTTGTTTATAAATCGATGAACGGGACACCATAGTATAGTTTTGATAATTAACAATTGTTTTGGTTTAATTACGGCCACACTTGGAAAACGCAAGCGTAGAACATGTTCGCAAAACAATATTGCTTTAATGAAGAATATATTAAAATTATAGGGAGATAACTTTAATGGGTTACAGAATACTAAAAAAAATCAGTATACAGAAAAAAAATCTTTTAGGTTGTATTTTTTCTGTCGGTTTTCCTTAAAAATAAATTTCTTAAGGCACAATAAAGAAGACAAATAATGGAATTTTACTTATTACATGTTTAAAATCAATAGAAAATTGTTTTAGCGATGTAAACAAGCGTATAAACATCTTTTGAAAATTTTATGGTTGAGTTTTAATCACAACGGATAACTACATAGCTATAGTGGATTTAGGATCAAGCATTTGGTTTTAGCGGATTTCTCCTATAGGAAAGAGCTATTACCGTAGGTCTCATGGTAAGACCTGATCCAGAGACGATCATGACTTTATCGTTGGGATCTTCTGGATAATGATCTAAATCTCCCATTCAATCATTCTAGTGGGAGCAAACCTGCGTACTCCCTTCCCAACGTTAGTAAAATAATTAAAACTGTAGCTCAGACATATCCCAATACAACATTGTATGCGGCTCCATTTTGTTGATACCTACTGTATTATAGCCTGAAACCTTTATTTTATTTTTATGGAAAATATTTTTGCACGCTCTAAAGCTTGGCCCCCCAAGTACATCGACAACACGTATGAACTGTAAACCCACGATCACCGGTAGTTGTGTGTTTACACAACGTTTGTCGCTTCATTTAATAAGGACGTCCTGATAATGGGCCGGAACCGAACCACGGGAGGAACCGTCAATTGGGAACCGGTGACAAAAAGGAACAGGAACTGGCGCTGATGTAACTGATGACGCCGCGGTAATGCCAACGCTGCCGATGCTGTCATGAGGCGTTAAGCTTTTCTGGAGAAGTTTTAACAGTCGCTATGGCTTCGTTCAAAACGAATATTTTCATATTATAGGCCTAAATTTGGTAAAAGTATATGTGAGTGTATGAAAGGAAGTATGCCGTAGGAATACACAACGGTTAGTACAATTAATATAAAAACAAATATGATTTGAACGAGTTTTACTTTAAAAAATCATTATCGAGACAATGCAGTTAGCTATTATTTAAAGGTTTTGCCTGTCTCTGAAAAAAGCACTTCGACTACTGGTAACATGAAATATTTTTAACCCGTTTTATATTCATTGTACAGTTTATGTAGCACATTCATTGAATTCATTACATTACATTATATTCATTGTACAGTTTATGAAGTGGATGTTATGGGAAAGCACTATAACTTTGCTCCATGGCTGTTGTAAAATAACATAAAGGAAAATAGAAAGGCAAAGTTATTTGGTTACGCCTATAGTAATTTAATCAGAGGAAACAAATAATTAAATATGTATGAATTATATTGTACAATTAAACAGTCTGATGCTAATTAATCATTAATATCTGCGTTTCGTTTCGCTTGAAACGCAATACGTGGTCCAATTGGGAGGGTTTTGGTTTAGGCTAATAGAGTCAATACAGCTCAGCTCCTTATGCCAATTTTTTTCTAAGTCTTTAAAACTCCAAGTTTTACGAGAGCCGTAGTAACCACCTCTATCTCCTCTAATTCGTAATTTTGATAACCATTTGAAAATAGTAATTATAATGAGACTTTTTCATTAAAAATAAAAAAGTAAAGTATGGATCAGTTGTTTGTAACACTTATTCACAAATCGTAAAAATAAAAAAAGACGTAGTGGATTTGACAAGACTACATCAAACCATTGGCCCTGAATTTAATGATTGGAAGTTATAGGTTATCCACCCACAATCAGGAAACCATAAGCGTTCCCGCTTCCGCTCATAATGCTGATTAACGCTTCCTGTCTGCGAGGCAATAACAAAAACGATCTGCTGAGTGTACACTTTAAACCTAAGATTGCTTTGTAAGCAGGTCATAAGTTTTGTAATATCGCGTACAAGATGTTAAAATATCATTTAAATTTGTTTGTTAGGCGATCAAACTAATAGTCGCTGGGAAAACATTAAAACAATTCCACACTTGATTCGGGCAACCCAGTTTACAATTGCAACATTTTTGTTTCAAAATGAACTGAAATAACTGGCAAATGAGACTTGATAAGAGACTGAAAATTGTGCAAACAACTCAACTATGTCATGGCCGCGGAAAAACGTTTGTTGAAGATGATAACTGGATCGTGTCCAAGTGAAAAACAAGTGATGCAACTACAGCTCACTTGTATGTGTTCTGTCGCACATTGAAGTTTAAAAGGGGAAGTAAACTTCTTAAGTACGTAAGCAAGTGACGTAATTCTTCTTCGTAGGTTTCTATTGGTTGCAAGCATAACTTTAAAAGCTTACGGAACGAATACTGTAATTGCACCAGGAAATCAAGGGTTGTTTTTCTTTTATCTAGGCATTAAATAACATGACATTATTTAAATTAGTTCTCTGAAAGAATATAGGTTAAGCGTATTAAAAGAAAAGCTTGGTAATTTTTAAGACCTTTAATGATCTGCCATAGCCATCTCTAGAGATGTTGTGGATCTACTAAAGACTGCCTGTTTCTGGTATTACTTTTTGCTCCAATAAAACATGTAACTGCACTTAATTACATTTTGTTGTTATTTCCTAACCAACATGGCACCTCATAAAACCCATGATATATTTTTTTTAATTTTCAAATTAATTGTTCTGTTATTCTCAAAAACAACAAGCAATTACAATGGGACTGTACACATCTACAGGGAAGTATTTTTCTAATGGTGTGCTTCAATTTTTTCTGCAGTGCCCACAAGCTGAGAAAAAGGGATCACAAAACTCACGCTCGGCTATAATTATATAAATTCTTCCAGACGTGTGTTCCTAAATTTTAAAGACTCGAAGACAGAAATTAAATTCAAAAACTATCTTGTCCAACGGACCTTTCAGGGTTATCACAAATCCCGATGACAATTTGATAATACGTGCCAAAAGATTGTGAAACACATGCAACGTCTACATCAACGTATTTTAACTGTATTGTGAGTTCAGTTAACTGTTAACATAGACAAAAGTGGTTCTACTTATTTAACTTTCTTGGTGTCCACTGACCCCTAGACCCTACTGTAGTAAAATTCAAATTAATAGTAGCTTCAAGGCTAACAGTTTCTCTCAGTTGGTTTCGCGTCCAAATGATTATTTATAAGGACATTATTTTCAAAACGTAAAAAAGTAATCAATCTACAAAAAAAAACACGTTCATTACGAAAGAGGACAAGCATACAGTCATAATCAACAAAATCCTTCACACAAATATGTTTGTCCGTAGGTTCCCACATGGCAGCATCCTCGCGGTGGCGCAACAGGAGGATGTCAGCGGCGGCCGGAACTGAGGAAATCACACGCGGTCAGCGAAGTGGGTGAGGGTCGGAGATAACTGATAACGCGTATCGCGGGAACACCGTGATGACCTCTGTGAGGTAACTGGGGCACCGCGATGTTACCTCGGTGTGCGGTGTGTGGTCAGTTGGTAACTGTGAAGGATTTAACACTTTGGGAGCTGGTAAAGTGACCAAAGGATTAAGTTTGATCGATATCCAAAATAAAGCCAATCATATACTAGTGGTTTATGACCTGTACGAACACTACAGTATATCTTATTTTCAGCCTATTCGTTGGACGCTGAGCTGGAACCTCTCTGGGATGCTGTGTAGCTTACAGAATTTGCAGGCACGAGGTTAGTCGGACTCCCCTCGGGAAAGAGTTGTGTATTCCCATCAAACCATCCTCTGGGATCTGAGGTTGACTCGACCTAACTCGATGACCTCTCAGACACTCCCAGACAAGAACCGCTTCATGTGGAGTCTTATCCAAGACGGTTTGCCCTCGAGACTGGCAGATCTTAGGAGTTTGAGAGGTTGTGGTCCTTATTCATCCTTCCTAAATGAACAAGCCAGGATGATCCAGTTCTCCGGTACTCAGACCTCAAAAACAAATGAATGATGAGCATATTAAAGAATGCCCTTAAAGTGAAAACAAAACCGCCAAATTTTTATGATAAATACAGAGAGTTTTTTAACGCAATAACGCAACCCAAATCTTTATTTTATCAGTGAAGGGTTATTCCTCCTCAAGATCCCCGAGTTTGACTCCACTACATAATTTTCTTTGGGGATACATAAAAAGTAAGGACAACGAAAACAATTCACAGGACATTTGATAGCACCTCAAAACAAACATAACAAATTTAATGCAAGAAATTCAAAGACGTGCCTTGCAACACGTGTTCAAGAATTTGATGGAGAGAGCACAACTTTGTACAAATGCCAATGGCGGATTGTTTAAACATATAACATAAACTAATTGTGATCAAATTTAAATAATAGGTTGTATAAAATGTAAAAATTAACAAGACAATACTCATTTCATATTTATATGTGTATTATTCAATCTAAAAAATGAGTTGCATTAAAAATAAAACACTCTCAATCTCAAAAAAGCCATCATATATTCTGAGCGGTCTCAGCCTGAACGAACAGGATATCTTATTTTCAACCTGAGATATAAATATTTAACGTGATTTAACTAAAAACAAATTTTAGGAAAATTAATTTTCATTTCGGATTGAGCATTATAGGCCTCAAACCCGTCCAATTTTATCTATCGATACCTCAAAGGCCGTTAAATCGCTGAGTACTTTGAGACTAAAACAAGCAATTACTCTTCTTTAGAACTGGAGGATTAACAAAAATAATTAAAAAAATATATTTAAACTACCAAACCGCCTATAAGGAATGTACAGGGGTCAATTTTTGTTTGAATGCGGTACAACTAAAATAAAATCAAGATGTTCAAAAACAGATTTTAGCATTGTATAAGTATGAAAATTCAGTAAGTACTGATTTATCCAATGCCGCCTGGAAAATTTGATCCGATGGATCCAAAACGGTGGCAAAATATGAGTAGAATAAAAATACATCAGTGGGGTAATTTTTTTTTAATTTTGCCAATTCCACTTTTTTGAAACGTGATATTGAGGGTTTTCCCTTGGGCCGATTTGACCGATTTTGGGTATGTTAAAATACTCTATTTTGGAGAAGAACGCCATAAACTACGCAACTGTGCGTTACAAATGTCTAAATTGACGAGTATTTTGACCTGTGTAATGAGTAAATATTATTTACACGCTTAATTTTAGAGACCACGAGTTACTACATGTGCCAGGTTAATATTTATAAACCTGAAACCACCAGGCTCTTAAGAGCAGCAATGATATATATTCTTGGATTTAGGTGATACAACGAAGATTGAGTCAAAATCACGCCTATTACAGCAATTAGCATGTGAAATAGGAGGTTTAAAAGACGCTCTCCTTGCGTCAGCGGATTGTAGGCCACGGCCCCTCCAAATGCACCTTGATTCCCTTGCATTTAGTAATCCTGCCAGTAACTGTTCGACTGATAACAGCCTCCATCACTGTATAAGACCTGTAGGAACAGAATTTAAGCGCATCTATGAGATTGGTATTTAAATACAATTTATTTTTATTTCTTAACAATGGGCATTTATTCCAGCTCGTCCCACAATTCCCTCTCAAAACAAAATATCTCTCAACAATTTTAGTCCTATATATTTAGTCTTATTAATATAAGATTAAATATATTTTGAGATTTTACTGCATGAAATCTCAGTACTACACAGCCAAAGACAAACTTTATTATTAAATTTAAATATAATGTTAGGCTATTAGTAGCTCACATTATCCATATATTATCTGTATATAAAGTAGAAGGGGGTTTCTAACGGACAGCAAATCTTTAAAACCATGAGATATACAGAGCTGCAATTTGGCGTATGTTCCCCTTGAGTCCTAGATGTGTAATAAGAAACGGTTTCACAAAATTTCCTTTATATATAAACACAATTTATTTGAAATAAATTAACAACCTTCTCGTTCCATCGACAAAAATATTATTATTATTGCTATATTATTACTAATAAAACATACAATTTGGATGTTCAGTAAGTTAGAATTATATAAGTGATTCCTTAGTTCTAATATTGAGTTTTCAATAGTTTTTAAAGAAATGTTTTTCAAATTTTCCAAAATAAATTACGTCAAACGGTACTTCAAATTTTTAATTTTAAACTATAGTGAAGCGTATGAAGTTGTCATAGAACCTTATGAAGTATGACAAATCAAACCCCAAATCCAGGGAATTTTTCCCTTTTCAACGGGTGAAACCTGAATGATCAGCTATAGTACAGTCATAAAGCTTTATAAATTTGAAAGTAAATAACTGTTTATTATTTCCAATTGATTTACAATCGTCACTTAAAAAAACCATAACAAACAAAATTTTAAACATGCGTCCAGGAATCTAGGGTTTCCTGATCTTATCCTCTAACAAGTGGCAACAAAAACTTTAACGTCACATGTCATTTTCAGGTCGACAAATCTCCATATTGGCAGCACAGGTGGCTCGGGGGCCGCGGTGGTGTCAGCGGCTGTTGCGCACTGGAGATAAAGGCAGTTGCACACTCGGGGTTGGGTCATCTGCAAACGCGGACGCAACGCCCTCGCCGAGCGACTGCTGATCAGACGGTGCTGATGACGTTCGGGGCCAAAGGCCGTCAGACTCGTGCAACGTTACGTTACATCACGTTACGCTACGTTATGTTGTACGTGACGTTAAAGGTGTTTGCACGTTACTCTCATGGTTGGAATCTGTTCGATTTCAGAATCCGTGGTAAGAATTTCGTGTGTGTGTCGAAGCTCAAAAGCCTCATTTGAACGACGATGAGCGATAAGTCCCTTGCAGTAACTCTACAGCCTTCGATGATCTTGAACGACCTTGTAACTGGATCAAAATGTATATCCAGACTATGCATGAAGACTATAATGGTTTGCAGAGTATAACCTACATTACTTAAACCACCACCTCGAGTTGATTAAAAATTGCTAAAGGCTTAAAAATGTAAAAAGACGATTAGATTTCATGAAACTATGCAATGTTGTCCAGTTTAGTCTAGCTACTAGATTTATGCCCAAAGGCCCAGTTTATCTCCCACTTTAACTTGATCTTGAACGAACATGATAAGTATCCTAGGGGTTTGGTACTTGGTTTTACAAACAGCCTGAAATATTTTATGAAAGTCTTTTTAAGAAGACCACATTTTATAAATTCTAATGGTCTGTTTTAATAAACCAGTGACAATTTAAGTGAACTCAGTTCTACTGCAATCAACTTACCTTTAATCGAAATCCTGCGGTGTTTTTAGTAGGGGTTCTAGATTAGAAGCCTTTTGAATACTTCTTGTGAAAAGAATTGCTCTCTTTTTGAAACGATGTCAACGAGATCGTTACAAACCCCACTCACACACGTTTTTTTCGAAATCAGACTTGTAAAGTATGTGTGAACGGTGATTAGGAGTGTAATTAAACCGAGCGGCAAGTGCAAGCACCAGTTGCGACAAGGCATTGCACAGGTGGAGAGGGGACCTGGGGCGAGGCTAACCCGGCCTTGCGACAGCCCGGGGAGAGGCTAGCGGCTTGCGTGATATGTGGGCTCGTTAGGTGCATTGGGATTAAATTGGAACGACAGTGCTACAATAGACGAATACCATTTTGAATCAGGAAACCCCTGACCGACGCCAAGTCCTGATCCTGCTAAGACTATTCTCTAGGTTGGGATTTTGTCTAAGCCTCCCAAAGGAGAGAACTTGGTATAAGCCGTGAGTACGTGTATAGAAACTTTGTATGAGAAGCTCCCTCTTTCCTGTATCAGCGTTAACAACCGAGAAAACGTTTTTTTTTATGGAAAACACAGTACACATTTTTGACAGGGCGATGCGTCGCCGGCGTTACCGTTATCTGCATGCCCAACACGTAAGGTAAGAGCGACAACAATACCGACGGAACTATCCAGAAATGATTCCGGTATTCTTGGCAAACTATCCAGTAACCAAAAAGATGTTGGCATAAAACGTATAAAGCCTGAAGGAATTTTTCAAAGCGTTGGGGGCATGTATAACAGAGAATTTGACCGCGGCTCCTTCGATAAAACACGAATACAAATTACATCTTCAATCGATGCATACAGTGGAATCTACAAGGTTCCTTGTCGTTATACAAGACCTTTCTTTGATATCCGAAAACATGTTTTTATTCGTACATAAGAGTCATGAATAGTTTGAAGTTTAAACCTATCCTTTAATTTGTATGGTTGCGGTTTCTTAACTGAGAAGCGTTTGTGCGCTGAATATATGGAGCGGTGGACAAGAGATATTTTAATTTGTTTTAATTATTCTTGCTTTTAAATTTTGACAAAATCTATTTGTAGACAACTTTCTAAGCCAGCTCATCAGCAAAACCTGTTTAATGGTTTTCTGCAACCCAGAGAAAATATTTTGAGGCCTACCAGCCTTCCTTTAGTTATATTTTTATGCGGACAACCATCCGCAGAATCAACTGATGATTGTTTTAAAAATCCCATTACTTGCTCTGAGAGCTTGTTTTGCTTTGTTTCACAATTGTTTAAATTATTTATACATAATTTTTCCCTGGATCAATTTTTTACATGTTTAATGGCTTTATTCTATCGATTTTGCATTTTGATTAGCTTGAGTCGGCTGCTCTTACTTCTGTTCTTTAAGTGACAAATTGCAATAGTATCCACAACTTATACTGAAATGTACAGTATTTATACATTTCACCATTTGAATGATTACATATTTATAAAATGTAATCTTTGAAACTTTGCTCGTCCGCACGGAGCGCAGCCCAAGGGGGTTTTAAAGACTTGAATAGGCCTTCGTGTATGACAAGTTCATAATCAACCTTTTGTGAAAAAATATCACCCCAGTTAATTCGGTAGTTTCTGCGTTTACCCGTGAACAGGAGGCAGACACATAAACCGCCTCTACTTTATAATTTACACACATGCATCATACATCATTGCTCACACTTTTGTACAGGATACAGCCATCAACAGCCATCAACAGTCATGAATCAGGAATAATTTTTATTCAAACGGAATCCTTTTTCCTTGTCCACTCTGTCATATTTGGCCATGTTTGGGTTTGACCGTGGCCCTGTCACCTCGTTGACCACTGACCGTTCTCCCCCTCCTCCCTCCCCTCCCACCGGACCATCAGGGCCCTCCGCGGACCTTGGCTCATGTTGGGTCCACTGATTTGTAATGCAGTGACAATGTACAAGGTTTTTTGCAGCAGATGAATCCATATCGGATTTATGCTTATGTTGAGTTTTGGCGACTCCCCCGTAAAAATCCGTTATACCTTATGTGGCTAAATTATGGTTCAAACTTTATATTGTGGGAAAATATTTGGGTTGAATTTAAGTGGAATGTTTTTATGAGAACATATAAGAATTCTTGGTTGTACTCATATTTCAGGTTTAAACTCAGGTTGATGGGATTGGAACTTTGAATGGTAACCTTTATTGCTTGCCAAGTTTGTTCAATATTAAATTCTTGCAAATTTTCCGTTGCGTTCATTTCCATTCACAATGGCTTATATAAGAAAAATTTGAAATGTTTATAGTAATTTAACAAAACATTAACAAAAATGTTCATTAGAAAAGGGAATCACATAAAAGACCTCTATACTGCTCCCATAAATAATTGGAATTTTTGCGAGGAAGCTCAATATGTGAGCTGTGAGCCGTAGGTCTCATAGTAAGACATATAACCAAGACCATCACAGCTTTATTCTCTTTATATTTCTTTTTTTCTTTATATGAAAAGAGGGTGGCGGCCTCTTTTTACCTTGCATTTGCCCCCCCCCCCCACATGGGCCTAAGGCCTGTGCGTGGGAGTTATCAAGCAAACCCAAGGAGTGAGCCGGTACAGTACAAGGATGATCAGTACTGCTAAAAGTATGCGGCATCATCGGGACTCGATCCTGCGACGCTGCCGCCACAGAACCGGGGCCGAGTGCGCTACCAACTGCGCCACCGACTCACAAAGCTTTTTAAACTATATAATCCTTTCTTTTCGGTCATGTAAACAAAAATGAAAAAAGTGCGCTCATAACACAGTAGATTTTTTAATATAATCTTTTACAACCCTTCCCTCCCCGTCTTGTACAACAGCTCCCCATGAATCAATCAGTCCAAACACCTTTGTATCTTTGTATCTGTGGACGTGGCGTGAGTTAGAGCCTGCCCTTGCGCCACGCGGTGACATGTATCTATTATGCTGAGACGTACGGCCGGCTGGAGGATGTATTGTGCCAGGGGTCGCGTGGTCCACTATAACTTACCAATAGACACGCAACAGAGCTAGCTCGCGGGTGAATAATCTGTAATTGGCAATGACATGTAAAGACTCAATCTATGTATTGTCATAAATATATATGCAAATAGTAAATACTGTAAATTGATACTGTACAACAAATGTCTTGAGAAATTTGAGTTTTTTATAGCTTTTAAAGGGAAAATTGGAGCATTATTTGCGAAAACTTCAAGCAAAAAATCCTGCGGCAACTTCAGGTTGTTCATGAAAACGTAAAATTTACAACTTCTCAACATGAAGACCTCGCATTTTAAATCAAATTACAAAAAACTTCGCCGGCGATACAGAAAGAAAGTTCAACGTGGTATACTTATAGAAATAATAAATTATTTTCCATATGAAATAAAATGCTATCGACCCCTACAAAGGAAAGGTGGTACAATAGTGTTGAATAAATTTTGATGCATGGATAAATGCTTCGGCATTACTAAATTTGTGATTTTACACAAGAAAGTAAAAACTACCTACCTTGCACATACAATGAAAGGCATTGAGATTTCTATTCGGTCCTATGCAAGGGTACTTGACGAAATAACTACGGATATTGCAGTCGGTTGCATCCGAGTTGCATGATCATTATCTACGAAAATCGCTAGTGTGATTCATTCTTATGAACAATCAAGGTTTAAAAAGATGGTGTTGCCATATCTAACAATCCTATTTTAAATTTTGTTAATATGATGTTTCTGTAAGCTAGAATAAAAAACGGATTATCGGAGATATTTTTTATATCCTGGTACATCAACGATGATATAGATTTATTGTTGAATATTTCTAGAAGCTTAAAAGATAAATTTGATTCAAAAAATTATTTAAGCACTAAAAGTATTAAACAAAGAGTAAAAGTATACTTCAAATGCTTATAAGTACCTATTAGTACTCATTAGTTGTTATAATACACTATAAAACAAAGTTTATTATTAGTACTCATAAACACTAGAAAACAAAAACAAAATAAAATTACATTTTGATATCTAGTCCTTACTTTGTGGTTTAATAGGCTTAAACTTTCAGAAGATTTTATTTCGTAAAGAGGTATCTGTGAGCTGTTGTAAAAAAAGTCACACTAATGACGAAAATAATTGAATTTGACTGGGCTTTTAGCAAGGACAGGGACACCCCGCTTTCAGACGTTTCTATGAAGAATATGTTTTTAACGGGTCCCCCGCTGGTTATCTATAGTATATTCCGAAAGTGAGCGAACAATTAATAAGGCAAGTAATAAGGCAGGTAATCAGGCAAGTAATAAGGCAGGTAATCAGGCAAGTAATAAGACATTCATATAAGACAAGTGGCCTAAGATAATAAACAACCATCTCAGCCGGGCCGAGGGCGTTGGCGCTGTTTCTTGTGAAAGCCACACTGCAAACACGCGGAAGCCGAGGATCCCGTTGCATGACGTCACAATGACGTCACCGTTGCAGTTCTGCGATCAGCTGATCGAGTTCCCAGCATTCCCGCGGAGATCAGCTGTTTACCACCGTGTTCCGGGAAAATACATATTTGTCAGCTGACGTCACTGGCGGATGTCGGCGGCATATACAGATTAGACGGTAATTAACTGCGTGTATGATATTTTATTTTATACGGATGTGACAAATTTTGACTTTTACTTTTTACTAGTGAACCCGTTGCTCGAAATCGAGCAATTGTTATGTATTGATTTCAAAATAAAAATAATCATGGTACAGTATTTTAGAACTATTTTTTAATTATATGGTTGAACTTCCTGTTACACTGAGAATTTTTAACATAAGCTTTTTTAAATTAACAAATTATAGGTAATTGGTTAATTAAACAACAAGAACAGTATTTTCAAGATTTTAATAGATAAAACAATGGTATTCTAATTTTGATGAAAACACACAGAGTAAAACAAAAGTTTTAGATCAGCTGATTCATACAGTACAAAGAAAACACTTTATAAAATTGTAGTATTAACGCTTGTTTTTAACTTTTAGAGGGTTCTGTATACATTGCTTTTGGAGAACAGTTGAAAATGAAATGATAGCAGTTTAAGATAAAAGTAAAAAATACAAAAGTAAAAAACAAAAGTCAAAGCAGTCAGTTGCAGGTATACGCTACTTTCTTTAGAGTAGCAGGCTGCAAATGAAATTGAAGCTGAACCAGTGCCTCAAGACAAAGATAACAAGTTGATCTTCAAGAAGCAAAAGTTCAAAGTAATTTTGTTCCTTGTCAAAATTACTTTGCAAGCAGAAGAGCTCTTCTCCAAAGAGATCTCTATAGAGTTAGGTACAAAACCCCTTTTGGGTTATCGATCCCTTTTAGAGTAACGGATCCCTTTTAAGTGTCCTACTTACTTTGGTATTTGGAGTTTGAGCAAAAAACTGCTTATGAAGAAGGCACAAAAAATTCATAAAGAAGATTTACATGAGAAGATGTTCAGTTTTGACGTGACTCTCTGTTTCAAACTACAAATCGAGCCAAATGATGTGGCCCAGTCCGCACTAATGAAAATTTTAACATTGATGGTTGCAGACGAGCTTGGCCAGGTTATTTGTCGCGGACTATAATCGATTCTCCTCAGCACTGCGAATACGCAGCGGAGCGAAAGAAAATGCTACGTGAAATTATTCTGAAGTTGTTGAAAATGCGAAGGCAGTAGTTCGAAGCGTAATTAATAGTTTATCAGTATACTCTGCGTTGAAGACTGAGTGTGACACTGTGACGACGTCACTTCAAACTTGACCGCAAAAAGTGTTTTCCCTCATGTTAAGTCACTTTTACTACATTTAAAGAGGGTGTAAAGTGATACTTTGTATCTTGGAAGGAGTAAATTGATTGTCCCACATACCTATAAGAATAACATTGAAATTAATGATTTAAAAATTGAACGCCTTCAGATTTCCACGCAGACATTCATACGATTTGTAGCTCGACAGATTGCAGGCGAATTAGCTAAACAGCCTATCAACCGGCAGGAATCAATCACATTAGTAAAACAGATTAACATAGATAAAAATCAACTGATAATCAAACGTATAAGAATGTTGCAAAAATTGCTGCATCCACTCGGCCATTTCAAGTAATGTATCTAATGGATTGCAGGTGCTAATGGCAGAAAGAAACAAAATAATGTTTGTTATTTCAGGTAATCAACTAGATGTTTATGGAATGGGTATTAAAAAAAATATCGCATGAGGGGGAAATTTTGTGAGGATTGTAGGGATGAAGTACGTAGTCCCTCCCGGAAAAATGTACACCAATATCGTAAGTGAGGCAATGTTTTACTTTACTCCCTTAATACACACATAACTATTGACGAGTCGTGTCACATGTAGTGTGCGGCCGGGCCAACAGTGACACTTTGAAGCACAGGAGGCGTACCATACAAAACCCCGCACTGCGGAATACCAAAATGTTTAACACCAAGTCCTGAATATCTACTCATGTTAAATAAATGTGGTTTTGAATGAGGTATATTAGTACATTTAATACCTTAGTCCTCTTGTTACTGAGTACTCGCATACCTCTTTCGAACATTTCCTGTGCAATTGTTGTGTTAGTTATGGTTATTGCAATTAAATTGTGAGGGAAATTAAACTATTAAATTCAGATGATCCTTTCATCCGTGTATAATGTCACCAGATGATAGTCATAGTTAGTTGATAGCTTAATGCAATTAAAAACAAATTACTTACTGTGTTTAAAAAATGTTGCATTGCATTGAAATCAAATTAATTCGATTATCTTAATGAGCAGAAAACCGTATGAAAGATAGCCCAGATTTAATTAATTTTTAAAAATGGCCATATAAATACTATTAAGGAAATGTTGTATTGAATCTTGGACTTGTGGAGGTAAGACGATTCGAATCCTGAAGTTCTAAGCGCCTTCAAAAATATCTCGATTGCACAACTGGTGTAGCTATATTGCATCGTTGCGCCTTCATTCAAAATTTTACATAGGCTGATGAAATAATCATTTTGAACTTTTATATTGCTTTTGTATACATTCATAATCTATTGTGAATTACTTTATTTTTTAATTTAATTTATTATCTCATTTAATTTATATTGTTAATTATTGTTTTGTTAGTTAATTTATTGTGTTGTCTTCTACCACAGACAAAGAAAGATCATCGTAAACTTTGTGTTTTTACTTCTACGTTAAAATGTGCTGTCCTTCAGGCATTGAAACTTGTATTAAATAAACTTAACTACTGCAAATTTAACATGGGCTTTATATGGGAAAATGAAGTTTTTTGTTTAAAACTAAGAAACCACCAAAGATAGGTGGTAGGTATAAGTTAGAAAGTTGTTGGGTTTTGCAAGACCTTTTCATATTCGTCATATGTTCCCTTTTAAAATTTTTGATTTTCAGGGCTTCTAACATTAAGAAGAATTGAAAGTACTGTCAACAAATTTAATTTCATAAATCTCAGCATGTCATATATCAAATTGAAACTGCACAAGGATTGAGAATTTTCAAGCAGAACAAAAAAATGTACTATGGTTCTCGAGATACAGAGTATTCCGTAAATACCAATATTTTTCACGAAAACGACCGCCAATTTGAAATGAATAAAAATAGGTGAATTCTGTTTTCACTAAATTGTTCGTCTTGTTTAATCTTTTAATCGATGAATAGCATGACATATGTTTACATTTGAAAATTCTGAGATTGGAACCCGCGACCCTCGGTTTTTGGAATGCCTTGTATTTTAACAAGCTTAAAACTAGTTTTACTTTGTTCCTTGGGGTCGATTTAGAGGGGAATGGTTTTCATTCATCTATGTAGGACTACTAGTTTGTCCGCAATCCGTTTGAGACTCCTCAGGTGTGACACCCTGTATATTTTTCTCTGAGTATGATGTAAAGTATCGTACGTCACACCCCCAGTAAGTTTCACCGGGCTAGTAACATAATATACTGTTAAATGATATACTTATGTATGTTTGTACAGTAGGTATAAAGGAGTAATGATTTTAAGAAATTAAATTATAATTACTTTTAACAATTACATAACAATACCATTTGAGTTTCTCCATGCAGTATCTTCAGATGACTAAACTGATGTGCTGCTAAAAATTTTAAAAATATCACCATAAACTAAATTAAAATTTTCAATTTCTTTGTGGAACATTATTCAGTTGTCCGGATTCACTCAACCGTTAGTTTATTGAACAAAACAAATTCTGTCAACCCGAACGCAGAACACCGAAAATAGCAACAAAACGACAAACGGTAAGCAAAACGTTCCCGTTTTTGACTTCAAAAAACCGTTTAGCGTTGACAAAAACTGTATAGGTCGAACGAGTCAAATGACGTCCAGTCCTCCCACAAGAATAATGTTTTTAGCAGGGTATTTACGGAACATGCTTCGCCATGTGATGTGACTCGAACTATATACTATCATAACCAATGATTGCAGTGACATTGTAAAGAAAACATTCCCTTCTCAAAGAGCGGTGAGCGTAGACCGGCCACAGTGGCAGGCCCGCATGTAGGTCGCAACTCATTTTTGGTTTTCGTCACCGAGTGTCGCCACTGCCCAAGTCAGGGTCGCCTCAAGTTACAGACCTTCTCTCACCTTTGTCTGCCTCCGCCTCTGCCCTTCCCTCCGCGGCGGGAACCGGGAGTGTCACGTGACTCCGGGCGGCCAGGGGAGGAAACCGAGGGGAAATTCGGGAGGGGAAGAAGAAGCTTAGGAGCTTTAAGGGATAGTTGCAGAGAACTACTTGACATTTCGTATTTGTTTATTTTCGCCTTAAACGTTGGTTAAAGTGTAGTTTTTTAAAGGAAAGAGGTACAGAACAATGAGCTTCATTATAGGAGACAAGCATTCGAGCATTTATTATTATATGGAATCTTAAACAGGAGACTTAATTTAAGGTTAATAGGCTAGCTAATTAATTTAGAGGCACTGATCCCCGCTCCAGAGGATATATCTGGATTATAATTATTTTATTTTTGTTTACTTTGTAATACTATTTAAATGCCAAAATTGAACTTTTGGACATCCCAATGGTTTTTTGGGCCATTGCTTGAATTGATAGCCATGAAAAGCACAGTTACACTTTAAGGGATTCCAAACAATACGCTAATTACTAATTTTGACCCATCGGATTAGCACGAATATTTTGTAATCTTATAAAAATTGCCACCCCTCAAAACCGACTTGGCTCTTGTGTCCGCCTGGATCTGGTCACATTGAGTATTTTGACAGTTTACTACTTTGGTTGGAGAAGACCTACCGTAAGTCAAGAAACAAAGTTAAAACACAGAGAAAGCTCCTTACTCTGTGGTTAAAATAACGATGGCCTTGTCCAGTTCAATACATTGATTGCTCGTTGTCCCACACACTTGATATTGTTTGCCTTAATCTATCGATCGATCGAGTAAGGTTGTATGATCAATTAGAGATCGCCTAGTGGTCTAAAAGGCAATCGAATTATTTTTTCTACATGCCTCAAAGGCTGATGTAAACTGTAATTGAATCGTGTACATCCACAGGAATATGATTTCTTACGATATTTAAACAGTCATATTTACATGTATAGAGATAAAGGATCACATTTTTTACGCTTGCTATATAACTAATGATACACGGGTAATATTTCAAAGACACTGACATGATTATGATACAGCCTTATACCTAAGTGTCGCCGATTTGAGTTCCGACCAACAAACAGGTTCTAAACTAGAACCAGTTGCCGATTGTAATTGGGCTATTAAATAATGATTCTATCCAACAAAAGGTCACATTTAGTAACAAGACTCGGATTTGGACCGCTCTTGAATCCCGACCAAAAAAAAATCCACTCTCGAAGACTAAATAAAATATTGCCGGGCAGTGCGTAACCACAGACTGGTCTAAATGCGCGCAGGCGTAATCACGCCCACCAATTCACTCTGTTCCGTCCTTTCAATACACGCCCTTCTCCAATCCCTCCAGTCACTCCCTACGACCCTTCTAAACCCTAAATCCTAAACATGTCAGGGTTAGAGAGCGAGAACGAGATTACGGAGCATTAGAAGCACTTGGGCAAGCGGAGAAAGGTGGCCGGGACAATTTGACGGATGGGTAAGAGGGCAATTGAATCAAGTGGTGAAGAAAGGTCCTGCCCTGCGCGCGGCGGCGCCCTTGGCCCAACGGTGTCAAGGCGGCAGTTTCGGAAGTGGCAATGCGTCAGAGGTTACCTCACGTCGCGAGGCCGGGGTGGCGCAACGCCCCCTCCCCCCACCGCCACCCCCCACCGGGTATTTTGGGCTGCTATACATACACACTACACACCTGTACCCCCCCCCCCCCCACCCTCCCACGTGGGGACCGAGCCTCGCTGTTTGAATTACTGAAATAGTTTGTGGTAGATCTGAGCTAATAGTTTCTGGTGTGGTCTCCCAACCGGGTATTTTGTACTGTTATACTGTACATCCACACCTGCGTGTTTGTGGCTGTGTCCTCCCTTCCCTCGCACGGGGACCGAGCCTTGCAGTTTCAATTACTGAAAATAATTCATGGCAGATCTGCGCTAGTAGTTTTTGGTGTTGTGTCCCAACCGGGTATTTTGGGCTACCAAACATACATATCTGTGTGTGGGGCAGTGTCCCCCCTCCCCCTCCCACGTGAGGACCGAGCTTCCCTCTTCGATGTACTCAAATTATTCATGGTAGATCTGCACTAATAGTTTCTAGTGTGGTTAAATCATAACGACCCCATTCGTTTTTAGTCAAGCTAGTAATTAAGTTTGATTTCGAACATTATATTGGAAATTAATCATAACTAATAAATAATTATATTTTGTTTCGTATTAAAGTACTTTTCTATTTTGCGCACTGAAGTTTCATGCTACCGGGACTTCTTGTAATTTTCAGAACAACACAGTTGTATTCATTTTATCGTGATTCCTATACCTTCAAAAATCATGATTTAAGTAATGTTTGTTTCATTTTGTTCTATTGTTTAGAGGAGGGGGCTTAGTGCCTGGTTCAAAAATTATACTACTGGTGGGTTGCGAATTTCCTTAAGTTTGGATAGTGGCGTGTCAATGAAACAGTTTGGGAACCACTGTTTTAAACAATCCTCTGCTCTACCTTCCTCTGAAAATAGTTGACATTATAGTACACTTTCCTATAAATGACCTTTTCATATCTGAAAAATCACACCTATGCTTTAATCTTATATACTATTTCACATTTGGAACTCAGTATCCAGATACGGTAGAGAAACTGTACTGTAAAATCTTTTCATACATTTCAAGTCGCAAACACGCCTATGTAGTAAAATGACATGTATCGTTGAAATAATCAGGGGCAGCCTGTACGGTAAATGACGGGTCTGGTATGCAGGTATGCAAGACAATAGAAAATAAATCCTTGCCACTCCCTTTCAGTGACTGTGACATTACTTCCACAGTCGTAGAGCGGGGAGTGCAGTACAAGTCTTAGTAGATTTGTACAGAACGTCGCACGAGACTTGAACCAGTCCCGTATAGTCCGATTCAAATGACGTGGCCCAGATCGCCTGTTATGTTAAAATTAACATTAATCTTATGAGTGGACAGGGCCAAGTTATTTGACTCCACATGTACGTCCAAAGCTGAAGGACAGTCTGGTCCACATATCATGTAACGCACTGTATAAGTACAAGGGGCAGCAACAGGGAGAGCCCAATCATGGACCCACTTTCAGCGAAGGTCTATGATAACAATTTTCTAAATCAAAATTTGGCTCTAAAAAAGAGTGATGGTTTATCTGAAGGGTGATGGTTGGATGCTGATGGTCAGGTAATGATGAAATCTAGATAAAACGTCAGCATGTTGTCTTTTGGCCAGTAAGTAATAATTTTGACAGAAGAAGTAGTCGATCAAGACCATAAAAAGCATTTTAATCATCCTACACCTTTCCTTGAAATGCACCTTTATTGAATGCGATCACTTAGAGAGCCTCGGTGTCAGAGTAAAAAGAAAAGATAATATTATATCCACTATTAATGTTCTGCCATTGCCCCATCATGGTCCAATGGTGCAGAGCAGATTTTTCGCTTAGCTTTAAGTATTATAATACACAATACATTTCATGACAAAATATATCACCCCTTATGCCTATAATACACTAGGTGGCAAGCAACGTCTCAGGACAGCCACTCTATAGGACTCAATATTCTGAAGCAGGCAGGGCGGTTCGGCTATGTCACAAAACAAGAACCGCTTTTAAAAACAAGTAGGTGATTTAGAAACGTGGCTAGTGGCTTGGCTCAGCCACACAGTGTAATATAGAGCCTAAGTTTTCCTAATTTTGTTTTCTAAAATATTTCTATCTGAACCCCTAACGAACTATACAACGAAGAACTCCGCCACACCCCTTCACTACAGCCTATCAGCCAGGGAGAGCGGCCGTAAAATGCAGGTCTCAAATGCACTCCTGGCTGACAAAGAATATTACAGGCCAACTCCCATCTCGCACGGACCGATAAAAAGCACGCACACTTATTGCAACAACTTTCTCACGTGTCGCAAACAAGTACAGGTAACTAACTGTTCGATTTTGCAACGGAACGTGATCGCTGCAAGAGGTACAAGTAAGAAGTGCATTGCGGACATTCTCAGGGATGCATCGCGACGGCCTTGTAACTTGTAACTGTACAGCGTCTGGCGGGCGTCTGAGCGTGGTCGAGTAACGGGACGCCCTGTATAAGGCGATGTCAGGTGTTGTTTACACAACAATGGTGCTGGTTGCGTCGGTTGCGTCACCGGTCAGTGTGCGGTGGTTGCTGGTTGCGCGGCTGGTCTTGCGACGTCACGCGTGCATCGTGCAACAGTTAGCGGTAAAGTTGTACGTGCTGAGAAAGCTGGTACATACGGTAAGTATCTTGCGCTGGGGAGGTGATACCCCCCTGACATTGCCGTTTTAAATTACGCTTAATGTTTTAATGACGATTAAATTACGTTTTTAATTTTTCAGTCAACCAGAATTGAAATGCAGGTGGGAAGTCGATTGGGAGACTCTTAAGCAACGCCTCCTGATTGGCTGGTATAACTTCGCGGTTTTTTTTATGTCTAAATGTGTTCTAAATATTTTGGGAGCTAGTTGAAGAAGGTTTTGAGTCTGCTGTGTTTTGAGGATAAAGCGTTTGTTGAAATCCTCTAAGGTAGTCTAGGGAATTTTACGACTTACGTAGAATTGATTAATATTTCCCCACAGTAAGTGGTTGATTGATTTAGAAAGATATTGGGCACCGTGGTTGACCGGAGGATGAAAGAGGTTCCAGGATGCAGGACAATTTTCCAGAGTTTGGGGGTCTACAATAACTATGTCCTCAACCAAGCAAGCAAACCTTAGCGGCATGTGAAGGGAAACCTTAGCGACTTCGACCTTCATTCATATAACATCAGGAGAAAGAATTACCTCGATATACCATATTGTAGCCTAAATAAGAAGAAAGATTGCTTTCCTATCCTCGCAATGATGATGTTTAACTCCTTGCAGATCCTGTGAAGATTCCTCCTCCAAGCGTTGAAGAGGAGAGTTGGAACATGGTTGAAAGCAAACCCTCTCTCCAGCATCGAAAAATATTTTGAAGCTAACAAATCAAGTAAGGCACAAACCATGTCGCCTCTTGCAAGTAACATTTAATAGTGCAAAGAAATCATTCTTAATAATAACAGTGTAAAAATTGACGCCATCCATACAGTCATACTGGTCACAGATAAAGACGGAGGTATAATGTATTATAAGGTATAGGCCTAAGGTTGACTCTACAGGTAAAGCTGGTTGGTTACTGGTTGGTCGTCTACCGTTTAGATAAATACAAACTAAATCAGTACATTTTTTGGGCGAATTAATGATTGTTGATTATTAATTGTGAGATGCCGTGTTAATCGGAGACTAAACTGAAGTCTTGTTAATGATAAATGGATTGTCTGGTTCTTTAATCAAGTTAATTAATCAATCGAGTGAACGTAAAAAACAACCGTGCTGAGTATTATTGGGCAGCAGAATAAATAGGTCTTTTCTCCATATATCGGTGAATATAGCTCAAAAAAATATATAATTACCATACTATTTTAGTGCTTGTTTTAACTTAATTAATAGTTTAATGCATAGCAACAATCATTACCGAAGACCAAAGTGTGAGCAATACCATTGAAAATAAATGTAGTCAGTGCTTTCACCATCGTCATAGGTCTCTCCGGCTTGTTTCCATGTCGTACTTCTCAAGTTGGAATGTTCGCATCCTTGGACTGTATATTCCAATGTGTAAAATATATTCACGATTGAGAACCAAGTAAATTAGCCTCCAGCCTGTTGCAACTGAAAGGTCAACCACGCGTGTGAAAGTTACCTATCTCGATCACTTTTTAGGTCAATACATGTATTCAGTCGTCGGGTGAGCTGAGCTAATGTAATGTGCAAATGTGTCTAGGCAATACTAGAATTATGGTTGGTATTGTTGTCAAAGAGAAATTATTGTTGCAAGTTTATTGAGTTCAAGGCTGTTTTGAAGGAAATTTTGAGCCTTTTTTATTTAATACATGTGCGAGACATTTTATGGATAAAAACCAGTTGGTTTGCTTGTTTCAAAAATCTAGGAATAAATTGGTCCGTGGTTACTAGATGCAAATTGCTCCTGAATCTGATCTTTCTGCACTAATTCACAATTAACAGTTTATTCTACAGCAAGAAAACAACTATTAATTTAGTAAAAACAGTACTATTTCATGTGGGCCACGAACTCACTACCACGGGACATGCGGAATGATGAGGCCCTAAAAAATTACAAAGCGGGATGCTTGTCACAAGTGCTTAATTTTTGAACTTCAAGAGGCGAGGTTTTCTAGACCCTTTCGTCATGGCTCAACTAATTTCAACATCCATCTTTTAATAACGTTACAGGCTCCGGGTTTGTTGTAAAATAATTTAGATTTTACAACAAAAATGATCATGAAGCTTAGACTTAGAGACCTAGAGATTTAATGGCCGAGGTATTAGCGAGAATTGTCGCGGGTCGATAGTATTTTCAAGGCATTGACCTTGCAGTACAACCGAATTTAACAACCGCGAAACGACCGCAAGAGAATCGCCTGTCGCGTACAACCAATGTTTGCAGGCGATACAACCGAGATATATTTTTGGATTGTCGAGATATGACCGTGAAATATTAAAATCGATATTTACTTTGGTTGTCTTGTGACACGGCAAAAGTGTTTCCCAGCAGCGATGGAATCGTGATGTGGTGTTGTGAGACGCCGAAGAGATCTGGAACCATTACACACAATTTTGACCGTAAAACTAGTGATATATTTGTCTGCCGCCATAAACAACCGAGGGATTTGATGGCCACGAAATGAGAAAGATGTACCGACGACTGAACAGCGTAAACGTATTCCTCCGAGAACAAGGAAGAGATAGGGTAACACATTTGACTTTTTTGTATAGTTTTACGAGAGTGTGATCTGTCCCTTATGTGTCCAAAATGCCGAGAGCCGAGGGGGCGAGTGTTGGGATGTAGGCTTCAGTAAGATTCTTAAGTCAAGTTACCTGAACCATAAATCTTATAAGTAATTTAAATTCACTTAAAACACACCTTAGTCACCCCTGCGTCTTACATGATTACAGTATTCACAAACTGATTTATTACAATCCATAAAATTTTACTCAAGCAAGACACAGATCGAACAATACGAGAACATCGGTTGACTATCAAGCCTTGAACCGTTTACGGCGTTGCAGCACGGGTGATATGGGTTAATAGACCCGTTATGATCCGAAATGCCGAGGCCAAGCGCGCAATACTCTGCCATCTCGGATAATTTGCGCCTAAATAGGCAGCGAGCGAGCAAGTGCCTGCCGCTGTGTTGACAGCTGAGGTCGGCCGCTGCCGGCGCGGCGCGACTCACACACAAACAGATTTCTTGTAAAATACACAATATTCATAATATTGAAGAAATTTGCTCTCAATTAAAAAAAAATGTTTGCATTAAAACGTGTAATTACTTTATGCTACAGATTCATCCAAACTATAAAACTCCCTATTAACCAGTGTGTTCTTTAATCATTTACTCTAATTTGAAATTTGAGCAAGGTTAATTTGTATTAATAAATGAATATATGGTTTCGCTGCTAATAATATATATATGTATAATGGTGAAATAGCTAACAAGGAATTTCAGCTTATATGTGGCTCAAGTTATAGACAGTTTTTAAATGTTTTTAAGATGTGTTTTTTATATGTGATCGTGACAATGTCAGTATTTGTGTTTTTTACTTCAATGGTATACGGACAAAACCTTCTATAGTTCTAGGATTTTAATGATTTAACCTCAGGACTGTGGTGATGATGTGCGTAGGCAAGGGGACGAAACACTGAATTAAGAAACTGGATTGCTTATGACGGCGAGTCTACAAATTTAATAATATACCCTGAATGTTTCTAGACCAGAAAAACAACATAAAAATCAAAACTCTAGATAGGCTGTGGATCTTTGAATTATCTCAAAACTCCTGAATTGAAAAAAAAAACAAGTGGTTCGATGAACGCCTGCAACTAACTTTACGAATTGGGACTTCAAACTTCAAAAAAAGGGTGGGTATCGTGTGTGGTGGGTGTCGCAAGGCTCGGCCCAACGTTGCCTCAAACCAATGTATAAAACTCACAGTTACGATACCACCACTCCAAATACAAAACGACTTTGCAACACTTCGCAGCATTAGAACCCATTAGTGGTAATACTCAGACGGCTGAGGTTATAAGTGCAAAACTTTGAAAACATACAAGTGAACTGTTTATCTGTACTGGAGAGAACTGCGCAGTAATTCCGGTGTAGCGACTTCATGCCTCTCAAATGCTAGGGAGAGCCCAATTTCACTTGTTTTTGTACAGCATTATCACCGACAACCGTGTTGCTACTTTAGAACGGCAATTAAAGCCGACACTTCACGATGTTTTAAGGTATTATATTTGTACTGTATAGGCCTAGTTGTTTGGTATTATCAAATTATTATGTGTTGCATTTTGGTGCAAGTAAAAAATAGTTGTGTAAATTATACATCCTCAGATATTTCAACCTGAGCGTGAGTTCCAAAATTGCATCGGGCATTTTGCTCTCCACAATTTGAAAAGTTTTGATCACGGTCTATAATGGCCTCATTTATCCGCATCTCTCCTAAGAGATTCGGCTCTGGGGTGACCCAAAAGGGCTTGGAAGGGTGTTTAGACCAAAAAGACCATTAGAATCATTGCAAACTTACAACGTGTATGACCGCTTTCAGGGAGCATGGAATTTGTACCCTTTGCTTCGTTATATAATTGAGACGACAGTATTTTGCCGGTTCCATTGCCAGCCAGCGCAAGGCAATGCAATTTATAGTTGTGAAAAAGAGCGAGGGATGGCTTACACGTTAGCCAGCACAGAACTGCAGCATTTGCTCGCCTCCTCAATGCAGGGTCAGGTTTTTCAACAGCCTCCCTGAAAGCCTTAAAAGAGTGGAAAGTTCCACTCTGTTCAAAAAAAGATCGAGGCATGAAATTAACAAATTATGTCTTCTACATGCAGGAGGAGTTCACAGCGCACCACTGGGGTTATTTAGGACTAAATTTTAATCGCCAGGGGTAGTTTTAATTCTTTCTTTTTTTATTAGTTTTGTTATATGTATATATTGACGTTTGCTACACGATTTGTAACAATTGTATTAATACAATAAAGCATATCCTATTATATTATATTTTTCTACTTTCTATATACAACTTCCTCCTTCTCTGAAGCTCGGATTGATTGGGCGGCGCCCTGGCTGGACTGTGGGCGGCAGGACGACTGGGCGGTTGGGCGGCAGGTGCAGCCCGAATGTCTGTCAAATAACAAGGCTGCATGAGGCAACTGATTGACCAATAGTATGTATGACTGTCTGTGTTCGTCCACATTGTGGTTGACACACTGGTCAACTTGCTCTCTATTTCAATTTCAAACCAAGAATGGAAGGGGCCATTGAAAGTTCATCACCATATGTTTGAATTACCAGATTTATCGAACACTTTGTACGGTGAAATTTAAAAACCACTTCCGCTCGGGTTTGAACAATATTTTTCGCTACACTGTTTATTTATGAAACAATATCAAATATTTATTTGAGTATATGGAAAAAAATTCTTTTCTATGGTAAAAATGTATTGTTTTTCGTAGTGAACAATGAAGAGGTGAATTTTCGATAAACATAAAGAAGACAGGCGATTTCATAGCAGTTAGCGAAAAACGTTTTTATCTAGGTGCTAGTTTTTTTTACATTTTATCAGCCATTTTACTGATATTATTTGCTCTCACAGCATATTATCAAGTAGTAATGGAAAAGATTTAAATTTTTTCATTACTCACGGAAACAAACCAGCAAGCAGCATTGTACAGAGAAACTAAAAATATTTCGACCCATCAATATAAGAGCATAAGAGAGCAAGCAGCACTGTTCAGAGATACAAGACATATTTCGACACATCATATAAGAGCATTGCCATTCATCATATAAGAGCATTAGAGAGCATATAAGCAGCACTGTTCAGAGAAACTAAAAATATTTCAACTACTATTCTACTCATTATACATATCATTCATCACAGAAGGGCATAAGAGAGCAAGCAGAACTAAGAGAAACTAAAAATATTTCGACTATTCGATTCATCATAAAGAGCATAAGATTTTATGAAATTTGGTGATCAATTAATTTAGAAGGATAGTACTGTAAATCCGCCGTCATAATTCCACGATCGGCAATGATAGTGAAAGACGACCTTTACCCGCACAAAGGTCTGGCAGCGTGTGCGCGGTCGGGGACTTATTTACAGCGGCAGTCCAGATGGTATCGGCCCCAAGACACGGCCAGACAACGATCTGTCCTCGGCCCTCGGCCTCTGCCGGGCCTTGGCTGATGACACCGTTCGTCGTGCAAATGGAAAATACCGTTTTTTATGACAACCTAATACTTCAATATCAGGGTCGCCTGGTATTAGGTTACCGTAACCTGTTACGGGGAGGTAACCTAAAACCAACGTCATATTTTAACTAGGCCTACTACTGCCATATTTTTAGGCCTCTTGTCACTTTCACTAATATTAGCCTAATACTAATAACCCCAGAATGCGAGAACATTTCCTAATGACATAATACTAGTCGATGATTCCTGGTCTAAATAACATGAAGACACCACACTGTTAGTCAATAACGTTTGAACACAAGACTCCTGCCAATAACGCCATCAAAAGATAAGCGCCTAATGCTATAAATACAGAGATGTCATACACTGTTATTATCCATAACGCTAGTTCAAGCTAGAGCGCCTTCAAATAACTTATGTTTTACGGGTATTAGGTTACCAGCTGATAACACTATTATTCATACTAACACGTTATAGGCTATTCCTTTCTTATGGTTCGTCGCTGGATGACGACACGACGTCGAGATCACGAGTGAAGTTTATGAGGTGATCCGGTGTCGCACTTCGAGTGGGAAATAGGATCAAGGTGTACCTCAAGGGGTCGTTATTGGACCACTTTTATTGATTTATCGTATTTGTATTAGCTGCCAGTTATGGTATTACGGTTGAAGGAAAAAGTAAAGTATAGTATAGTGTAAAGTATGGTATTGAAATATGCGATATGTGCTGCCCATATATAGATCCGCTGGAACTACTAATTGTATGAACTCTTCTACTTTCGTAAAATAAGATAAAGTCGTGCCTCAGGGTTCCGTCATTTGAACACTCTAATCATTACAGGGATATCGATAAATGCATCTCGGCCAGTTTGGGGATGGTGAAGCTATATCACTACACCCTCTAAGCCACCCACTCAGTCTTAATCAAAACAGCTTAGTCAAAACAGGTTCATCAAAAAGTACAAATGAAAAGCATAAACACATAAAAAGAAACCCCGTTATTTAACTAGGCTATTTGTTTTAATAGTTTTTAACACAGAGAAAGAATCGATATACCATAGTAATGCCTATAACCTAAAAACTATATAAAATATGAAACTGTTTGATAAAATTAAAAGAAATACTAAACAATACCAAAGCTCATACAAATCTGCTCCATTCTGTTTTCTCCAGCCTTCTGTTCTATATAAACCTAAGCAATACCAGCCCTCCGTTTCATTAACTACCACAAGACAACCTGTAATTAAAGTAATATCGGAACCATAAACCTCCAATTCATCAATACCGGACTGTTCACTGCCCACAAACGTTGTCCATCGTAAACCTTCTTTGCAGCCGTTCAGTATTCAGTTTCGACACGCTGCGTCCGCGCAATTGTGTCAGGGAAACGGCGTTTAGAGATAAAACGGCTGACTGGCTCAAGTGTAAGCGTTAATTAGAATTAACTGCAGAGCTTATACAGACGTCATGTAGACATTAAACAGTGACCTGGATCTGCTGATAACCGCAGTGCAATCACAAGTACCTGCAGTGAGGTGCGCAGCACGTTGCATATCCATTACGCTATCTCGAAGCAATTTCAACTTATCTCGCAGTTTTAAGACTACACCGTCGCAATGCAGTAAACTGTATATCAAGGTTGTTTCGATTCAGGTGTATTACTGTAAAAATTATACTGATGTTTTTACCCTTTGCTATGTTTAGTTGTATTTTACTCATTGTATCGAGTGAGTAAAATAATACTTTATCTCCCGGAGGGAGTTAAGTTCTCACTGTCCATTAAAATTACATTTGAATAAATTATTCTAGAATTGAGAGCCTCAAAATTTCACGCAGACACCCGAGTATGTTGCAGCACTACGGATTACAGGTGCTGATTAGAGGCAGGCAGGAGCTACAGCAGAACCGGAACTACTGTTATTGGTTCATTAAATCGCGAATAAACATTAATATTTTGAGGTTATGTAAATGAATGCGATACAATCCATCAACTTGTGCTAGTTGAACTCGTGTTTTTTGTGACAATAGAATAACTATTTATGTGTGGTGTATTCATTTATTCGATCCGGTGGAAGAAAAATGTATTAGGGGAGTAAAGTTAATTGTCCCCCTCAAGAGATTCCCTTACTACACAAATAAACATCGTGAAAGCTCGTTTTGGCAAACGTAACGGTCTCTGGGCTTTTGAAACATAGTTCATGTTCCTCAAGCGTGTTGTAATCCAAAATCATGGGTTACATTTTTAACGGTTTTGAGTATTTTACAAACAGTTTAGCCAATAAATACTATAACAATTCAAACAAATCAATTATATGAATATTGTATTTACTTTTATTTCTTCTCATTAAAAGACTTCTCATCAAAGTGAAAGGCCCATTAAAAATACTTTGAAGATAGATGTCCATTCTGGAGGCAAAAGGTACAGGAAGATTTAACATCTTGCCCATGCAGACCTTTTCCTGAGGCTATAAAATTTATTTAAATTCAATTGTTTTGATATCTTTGTTCATAATAAGCGAGTAGTCAAACATAAATAATACAACAAATTTTACGACGATATTTATGTTAAAGACTTTTTTATTCATTCATTTTATTATCATTAACCAATCTAATTTGTATTGATTACTACGTTTATAACATTTTTCACTCCACTTCTTACGATGCGACGCCTGTAAATACCGCTAAGAACGTTATGTCAAGATTTCTTTACATCAAAAAAGGTAAAAAATATATAAGTATTTATTATTTAAAAAAATCATTTGTCTGATGTTGATTGATTGTTTTGTCTGATCTTGATTGTTTCGTCTGATATAATTCGTCTGACAGGGACCATTTAAATTAAATGCAGTGTCGACTATCTGGGTCCTTTTTGCGTTCAAAGGAATGTGGCGACCCCAACCTTGGCAGAGGCGGATCTCGTGTTGCAACGTCGATTAATTCGCCAAGGTCTACTCCCGGACATCCAGGGATATAGTCCTTGTCAAATAACGTGGCCCTGTACGTCTGGGAGACCAGTCTTAAAATCAACATTAGTGTCATAGGTGGACTAGGCCACGTTATACGGCACGGAATATACGCGAGTCGACATCACCTCCATACCATGCCGAGTGTGATCTTGATTGATTAAGGCTTTTCAGTGGCTTCGTACCACTCATCTGTCCTAAGCATTATCTCTAAATAAATGATTATTTGTGATCTTCTTTTGTTCAAACTGATAAAAGCCCAACAATGTTCTGCTCAAATAAGTAATAGCGCTAAACTTAATAAAGTAAAGAGATGGATGACATTATTCATTTTTTATTTCCCGCGTCATGTTTGAAGCTTATAAAAACAGCGATGTTTGCCTCGTATTTAAGGCATGTTCACTTTAAACAAAGATAAAATAGAAATACAATTTTTAGAGACTTTTTTAATAGGTGAATGCAGACTTTAACTAAATCTTGATTCAGTATTGTTCACATTTTTTCAACTAATTTATTTACAACCGTAAACTCACTGTATATCTTATTAATGCTGAGCAACCATGCTAAAATTATTCTTAATTAACCTATCAATATTGGAAATCCCATTTCAGTTTTCTTTTAAGGCTAAACATCCCAGGGTTAGTTATAAATTCTGCCACCACGTCGCAGCACCAAAATGAAGTCATTCTGTATTAAAGTTTATTGGTGGAATTTTCGTCCGATGTTAATTTGATAAACTGATTTGTAAACAGAATAAGATTATGATTCACGCTATTCAGGCATATTTTTTATTAAGTTGCTGGTTAAAAAAATAATAACAAGATATTCATGTTACAAAAAGAAATATGCAAATCGCAGGTAGTCATTTTGTAGGCAATAATTTTTAATTAATTTTAAAATTTTAATATTTAAAATCGCCCGAGTGGTTCAATTGGTATCAATTTTTATAAATTTAATGAGATAGCGCGCGGGAGACAAAAAAATTATGCAGTGCAGGGCCGGCCGGAGGTGACTCACTGTAGCTCTCCCCCCACCACGCGGCTCAGCCGTTGCTCGTCGTACAAACACTCCTTGTGGTGGATGATGACTTCCCGCCCTTCCATCCATGTGCTCTCGGTTATTAGTTACCATGATTCTTCTTACGAGTTTGTTTCTTCGCCTGTTAATTATTGTTATTGGTAACGTTATTTTGTTAAACTTTTATGCTCTCCATGGCCCACGTGTTTCAAAAAATAATGATGACGAATTTGAATTTCTTGCTAAAATATGTTACATCTATTATTATTATTATTAAGCTATAATGATATTTCGAGGGCTTGGAACATTAGGGTTCTAACTGCCAAGTCTTAAACTTTACACGAAAATAGATTTAAGATTGGGTACTGCAGTAATTAAAGAGATCAATGTCAACACATTCAGAGTATTTTTTCTGAAATTTCTTATGCTAAATATGAAAAATATATGTTTATCTTTGCTTAAATGTATAAATAAATGTGTTAAAAACTACTTTTAAAAGTACGGAAGAACTGTGTTGCTCTTTAAAAGGCTATAGGGTAGTTTTATTTGACTATGTTCTATATTTCAAGTTCGTATTTCATATAAATTGTTAAATTGCCTCTAAAATGATGACAATAATAGAAAATAACAAACACGTCATGATTTTGTGTGCTTCTAGTCCGACTGATTCACCAACAAAACCAAATAATCTCTGTCAAAAACAACAGGTAGAAAACCTACCTGTATTTATACATATACAACCATTTCGGAATAAAGACAACGGGGTTCTTTAAAATCAAATGGACGATGTTCTGCTTCAATAATCGAAGCAGATTAGTTAGCTTCACTGAATGATAGTTGGTTCACGCAGTTTTAAAGAGCAGAGGCAATAACATCTGTTTCAAGCTAATTGAAATACAACTTCCATTGACTATGAATTAGGCTTTCAACCACGTTACAGTTGCTAGTTTCAATTTGGAATAAACATATTACGTGTAGATTAGATTGAAAGTTAACCTATAATCTTATACTCTTGTGTACGACCAATGTTTGCTTGTATGCTTATGCTTGGACAATCTATCTATCTATATTAATAATTCTATAAGCAATTTTTTAATAAAAATTTTGAAAGTTTGGCAGGTCGTAGGATGATGGGTGAGGGTTCAAATTAAAGGACTTAGCTTCAGGGGTCGGTAAAAACAGCAGATTATGTCAAAATCCACTAGAAAATGATAAATAACGAAAAATATCTGCCATTTAAAAACACTGGGATTTCAACACGTCTGCTGTTGTTTCTTTTTTTAGCTAAGCATCAACAGCTGTTGTTAATTCTACGATAATTCCTAAACCTAATATGTACTTTGTAACCAAAACAGTGTTGCATACCTGAGTTATACTTAAGAATAGGGAAAATAAACTGTTGCAATTGTAACCGGTAAAATAATAGGGCAGATTTATAAATGCATTACCTAGAAATAGTTGTGTATGGAGAGAAATAGTGCCACCACCCTGTTCCAATTCCTCAAATTCCACATGCAGAATTGACTTTCAATGGCGAAACATCAATGGGCAAACAGCCTAAGCCACGTAACATATATCCTTGTAAACATTTGCAGGTAGTCATTTTGTAGACAATAATTTTTAATTAATTTTACACACTAAATATCGGTGTATTGGTTTAATCGGTATCATGTTTTATATATATTTTTAATAAATGGAATATGAGCGCGCGGGAAACACGAAACGGATGCAGGGCCGGGTGACTCATTGGGCTCTCCCCCCACCTGTCGACTTTTCGAATTCGAGCCGAAAACATCAAGGGGCAAATAGCCTAAGTCAAGTAACATTTGTAAACATGTTTCCTGTATATTTTTATACTGTGCATTTTGTGCATTAAGTAAATGAAGGTCTTTTGCAGTAATTATTGTTTATTTATTTATCATTTTCATGTACTGAAAGGTAACTTTTATTTTAAACAAGTGACTTAACTAATTAATCATTTAATTTAACATGGTGTTTTAAAGCAACAAAAATAATGGTAATTTTGTTTGTGGTAATATTAATATTGAACAATGAACCCCTAGATAATTTCATAAATCATCTTCCTTGTAATCAGAGGATTAATTACAAGAGTCTGGTCTAGTGTGCCCGGCCAGAGTGCGAATGCGACTACTGAGTTCACGAACAGACGAACGATACTAAATAGCAGCGCCGCGCGTCAGAGCGGCCGGGTGGTATGGCGGTGCGCTGGGGGGGGGCGGCGCGGGCGTGAGAGAAATAATGGTAATATCTTTAAAAAACGATTCCGATGCGACCATTTGACCGATTTCAAATCTGAAAACGTCAAAATTATTTTAAAATCTTTGTTTACAAAATGACTACCTGCGATTTAGAAAAATGATGATAGTAATCGTATTCTTCTCTAAAATATTTTTATTAAATAACTAAAATTTTTTTTACCCATATAGCGTACATTTCTTGTTCATGTTATATACAACAAAACTTACAAAACAAAAATCGGTCAATAACTTTGCATATTATCTTTAATACAAATTTGCCACAGAGGTGCTGCTATCTATCGGGCCAGAAACACAACTTTTTCTGGGATGTTTAGCCTTGACTCATAAAACACCAACTATAGGCTAGAAATCAAATCATTAGTAAAAAATAAACTTCTGTTAACAGCACCATTATCTTTCAAGCGTTGGCCTAGTTAGAGTTGATACGGATAGAAATACAATGCGCATTACGTGTTTGCATACATAATAGCAGTCAAGTGATGTATCCACCATATGCAAATCCTGTGCTGGATAGATAACTGTGAGCATTCATTGGTCGAGATAGCATAACCTACATGTGAACCCATTCATCACTGCCCGTATATCTTAATGGACTAGGGTTGATTTAAAATGTTAAAATAACGGACATGAAGATCTGACAAATGCGGTTATGTAACAAAACGTGAGCGTGATGAGCCATAATTTAATTCTTACCAAAGCTGTATACACTTTATTCATTTAATTGTATTCGAATTGAACATCAGTGCTATTGAGAAAAATATGAACATTATTTCTAAAATGCATTTGGGTGACTCTTACTCAGTCAACCTTTTAACTATTAAACGTGTTATTGGCGATTAGCTCAGAAATTCCTGATTGGTATTCAGGTCCCTTTTTAACCCTTTGAGTACTATGGGCAAGTAAAACAAGTGCGTTTCCCCTTCAACCCGCCCTATGCCCTTTTCACTGTCCACTGCCCTCTACGATGCGTCCTCTGTCTTATTTCTTCTCTGTGGTACAGGCGATCGGAGCGGCATTCCTTCCCCGAGTCTTGTCGTTTTCATCGTTGGCGTTACGAGGTAATAAATAGCGAACCTTCAACAATTCATCGAAATAACGGTCGTTAAAATATAGATTTTTATTATTTCAAGACAAAAATTAGATATTTTTCTAGTATTCGTGGTCTAACACAAAGCAAACAAATGCATCGAGTGTACATTGTGATATAACACGACCAACGCGAGCGGGCGAGTGTGTTACAACCATAATTGGTCTAACCTTTTGAGTTACGGCACAAAACCCGGGGAGGCGATCTGAAATCATTATAATCCAACCAGTCCGGGTATTCAGACATTCGGAGCACTTCACGCGCGGAGTTGCCACACAAGTGTGAAACCGCTTAATCGGTGAAGCCGCAAAGTCAAGTTGAGGTTAGAAGAATCAGCTGTTTCGCCACCAGGTGACGCAACGCACGACCTTGAATGTCAGATGGAAATCAGCTGTTCTGTATCCCGCCAAATTACATTTATCAGCCGTCAGTTTAGCTGGATAACGATCGGCGACGTCACAACCTGGAGTGTTTATTCAAGTGATTAACGATCTACATAAAAGGTTTCTTAATAATTTATGGTTATCGGGGGCCTCTATCGGTCCGGCGAATTAGGCGTTCTTTTTGATTGCGGTGTATGACTTAATTAACTAATTTGTTTAGCTGTCTCTTATATAAGCCGAATTTTACTTCAATACTTGTTTTCTGATCGCTGGCCCAGCACAGTTTCTCCGTGGCGGTGGTCGACGTTGTTGACGGTTGACTTGACAGTATCAAACCTTAAAAAAACTCGCGTGTTTATTGGCTTTGCAGCTTAGCCCAAAGTCAAAAGTATTATACTGTAAGCTGCAGTAGAGGTCGGGGAGAGGAGTGCTGCCCACTCAGTAAGCAGGGTAGAAGGTACGTCCTGAGAGGACGCCGATTCCGATTCCGAGTCGGATTCAGATTTTCGGCGACAGGAATGACACTTTTTAACCGTAGTGGCTGCGGGAAGCCGAGCTTGCGCGCAGGCCTACCGACCGGAATGCATTATTCATTCCGGTTGCAGATTCAGATTCCGTTAGCCCTTATTTATTTCGTCGCAATTAAGCAAGCTCAATCAAGCATTCAAACAAACATTTTTTATATGAGGACAGGATTTTACTTGATTTGATGGTCTGTCTAAACGATTTATTAAAACATTTAAAATTCTCCGAGTATGCAGGTCAGCTGCACCGGGGTAGTATTAAATGTTGATCAACTTCCACTACACACTCACGCGCGCGCGAGAGTTTGTCCTTATTATTAGGGGTGTACGAGTACGCGATCATTGAGTTTTTTTTTTAGCCGAGTTTACACTTCTCGATTCAACTCGAAGTTTTGAAAAATACTAGGAAGTTCGAGTCGAGTAGTTACCCCGTTACTCCCGCCGTTTACCCGGAATTAGTACGCTCGATTGCAATACATCCGTTTCTCACACACTCAACACCACAACAGACACAGTAAAACAATGAACTTCCACAATAAAACTTGTTGTTATTTTACTTGAATTAAAGTCGTTTTTTAGTTATTAATATCACAGATGAAGTTCTGTTAGTATCAATAAATTTAGTTTTGTCTTTTTTCCTTTCTATAGTTTGAGATATTTTCTTACTTATGCTCAGTGAGAATGAGACTGATTTAATTAACCTATAACAATGAGAATGAGACTGATTTTTAAACCTATAACAAATACGTAACAAAAACCCTTTTTTAAGGCAAACAGTGCATATGTAGTTTTTTTACCCCCTAAGGCAGAAAGTTTAATAAAATATTGAGTATTGATATAAAGTTATTTTAAAGATGGCCTGAAATTATCGTTTAATTTAATTTGAAAACAGGTTTGCTATATAACTCATAGGAAAACTTCCCAGTTTGATAATTAAAACATATATAACTGAAAAATATTACATTTTATGTAATCAATAACAAGTATGATTACTATTACCTTCAACTATTAAAAATACTCGACTAGAAAAAACTCGAAACTCGACCTTAAAAATCACTACTTATTATGTATAAAAATAATAATAATAATAATAATAATAAGCCTCCAGACTAGAAATTTAGTCAACTTAACATCCGAACTGTATTGGTTTTATATAAATTTTGTCTGTTAAATTTGCTGTGGAGAAATATTTCACTCCAACCTCCGCACTGACGGACGCCGAGTGTCCGCCGACGCAACCGCAGCTCGTGCATGCATTGCGTATTGCCGCGTTGAAACAAATGTTATCAATCTTTGAAGAAAATTGTGTGAACTCGTATTATACATGGGTTAACATCTTGATTACTTTTTACACACGTTATCACCATATTAAGTTAAGGAAATGGATGAGTGGTGGATTAGAATCTTAGTTAATTTTAATGTTGATAGGAAAATAGGAAAACAAAAACGCTAATATAGTAATAATAGTACACTTGTTTTGCTATAGAGATCAGTTTCTGCAAGCTTCTACTTATTTAGGCCTAATACGCTAGGGGGTGTTTTGTGATAAAAAAGACTCCCTCCTATATTTCTGAACCGATTTCAGCACTGAGGTGTCGATGGAAAGAACTCGGCATGAGATTTACAGGAAACAAACTTTATGAAGCTAACGCTTTGGTAATAACCCTAGAAGCTCTCGATTCATCTTGTTAAATAATCAAAAGTTGATTTATATTTTTGTTACTAAAAATTCAAATTAATATTACATTAAAAACTATTTTAAACAACTAGTTGTGCAGTTGTTCATCACGTTCAAAATGGAAATTTGGAAAACAGATCATTGTTTTAAATCCAGTTTTTCAGCAGAGCAATATGTTATAAACTTACAATTGAATGTGTTTATAGCTTAAAGATGTATGACAGCGTATGTTTATTCTGCATTTTAAAAGCTAAGAAAACATTAACTTAAAAAAAATATAATCCACCGCTCAGTCAAAAACAAATCACAAAAAGGTGTAAAAGTTAATAGTTTTACATTAAATAAAATTTACAGGCTTATCAAAATAATAGTTTCTTCAAGTCACTCAATCAAAAGTGACTCACTTATAAGTTCCTCAATCATAGGTTCTCACTTACGCCTTGATTAATTTCATTATATAATTTCTTTGTTCCCCAATAGTCATGCATTTTTTAACATCTTTAAACATGCCCCCTGAAAGCTATCTGTTACGAATCCGCCTAACAAATTCACACCCAAGACGATCACAAACACAAGAAAATTAACTAGAACTTAAAACTAAACCAATACGTTAAAGCCTCTAGTACAATTTAAAAATTATTACTGGCACATCAACTTATTTATAATCCCATAAGAAATCATGGCCAACGAACGGATTACTTCCGGACCGAAAGTCTGGTCATAATCCGATCAGCTGACAGGCTTTCCACTCCGCATTTGTCACCTGGCGACATTCGGGTACATGGATGTGCGAAGACGTCACGAGGGTTCAAAGTCCGGCCGGAAATAGAAAAAAAATTGATAGAGTCTCATGCTTTAAGTACCTTCTACAAACCACACTTAGTGGAACGTCAAAAAGGTTTTAGTGTGATTTAGGATGTTCAAAATTAATCTGATTGCAATAGTGATTTTGGTATACTTGCTTTCTGCTAAAAAAATAAAATATAATAGCATAGTTTTTTGAATGTTTAAAATATTTATTTTTAGAACAATATTCCTAAAGGCGACATAAATCACACTTATGCCTACTAGTTACTAGTATAGACACGCCCTGCTCAGCATCAGTTGGACAAAAATAATTGTAAAAACGTACACATTAGTTCTTTAGCTTTCCCCTTTGTATTTTTGCGTCCTTAGGGACATTGTCTTAAAAAACGAATACTTTTCCTCAACTTTTCTCACCGTCACCTTTCATACAAGTATTGGGGTTGATTGGTGTCACACTTACGAGTTCCTCAAAGGTTCTGGGTATTTTGGGCTTTATATAAACTTATTTTGGCGAAAAAGCATGCATGCCTATTGATTTATTTGTACAAGCCTGATGGAGGACAGAATTAGTTAGAGACCTGGTGTGTTTATTCATAATGGTGTTGTGCACCCCGTAGGCCTATGTCTTATCACAGGCAACAGAATTACAGACTGAGTCCACACCAATGGTGAACTGATTCGTTACTCTCGGTTTAACGATCGCAAAGGTCAATTTTCCAAAAGCCAGGAGCCAGGAGTGCCGCGGAGTCAGGGTCGGGGAGGATGTAGGTCGTTGCGACAGGGAGGGCAGGGCCAAGGTTGGGCTACACGCTACAGTCTCCAGCGCCCGCCTAGGCAAATCAGGTGGCGAAACTGAGACAGCTGACCTCGCTCAGCTGATTCGATTGTCAAAGATTGATCGATAGAACAGCTGTTTCCGAGCGGCAGTCACGATTGTTGCGCCGCTGCGCTGTCCACCGCGATCGAGGGTTGTGACAGTCGGTTGTCGATGGTTGGGAAATTGATTCGGAAATGTAATCGATGGATAGATTGATTGAAAGGGAAGAGGGTCGCTACAGTTGTACGGTCATCGCTGTAACCGGTCTGCGCTCAGTGGAAGTTACCGCTTTTCAACCGGATGGGGATGATTTTTGGCAAAGCGTCGCGTCGGTCTAACCGGCCAAGATTGGCAGGAAATTACATTTTTTTTGAGACTATGATATTATTTTTTTTTACCTATTGTAAGTTTATCTATTTATATTTATAACAAAAATTTACTTTTATAATTCAAAATTTATGTGTTTTATCATTTGTAATTGTACTTATCAGTAAAATATTTGTTATTACTATTTCTGTTATTTAGGAGAAGTCAGTTCTGTATCGCAGTTTTAGTTCAGTAACAAATATACCAAAATACCAAGTATAACGCAACAACGCAAACCAGGTCGCTTAAAAAGTTTTATCAAAACTGAAATCTGCAGCTCCCCAAAATTTGCGATGTTAAAATATAAAGTTTATTCAATTTACAACCCAATTGATTACCTGGGTTAGAACAGGCGAGGTACTTACTCATCTTTAGAGCAAGAAACATCTTTTAGACGCATCTGTGTAAACAGTTGTCAGATATAAAACTGAGCAGCGTAGACCATAGAAAATTGCATCGATTACACAATCTTCAATATGGTGGTTTAACTTTTGAACTACTTTTTTAGCGAATTTCCCCTATAGGGAAGAGGCTATTACCGTAGGTCTCATGATAAGACCTAAGCCCGAGACCATGATAACTTTTCGTTTTGGGGCCCCCAGAAGCAAAAAACACCATTCGTTCAAATTTCTAGATATATATATATATATATATATATATATATATATATATATCTATATATCTATATATATATGTGTCTGTAAGCACGATAGCGCTCGCAAAAATGGTCCAATCGGAATGAAATTTGGCACAGGCGTGTAAAGTAGTAATTATTCGGATGAGTTCGTGAACCAGCCCGATCGGACCATCGGAAGGGGGGGTAAAGGGGGATAAACCCCCTCAAAAATAGGTTTTTTGAGTTTTTTACATAGAAAAATAAAATTTATCGAATTTTTGTTGGCACCATTGAATTCAGCTCAAAAAAACAAACAATTTAGTATTTTGAATCACTGCTCTATGTCCATTGGTTACCGAGATATTGAAAGTGGTAAACACAGTACGTTGTCCCAATGTTAACCTTATGGGAAATAAGTAAAATTCTATATCTTGGTTATTTCTCAACATATCTTGATAAAACTTGGTAAATAGCTTCTTCTATTTCAGATCTAGAAATTATTGAATCAAAACCATCCAGTTTTAATATACCTGTAGCAGCAGACCTGCATACTCATTCCCCATGTTATTCTTATGGAGCTAACCAAAACATGTCAAATCTCGCTATGTTGGATTGAAATACGTTGTTTTGCATTTGAAATTCGCTGAGTATGCAGGTCTGCTGCAACGGGGGTATTACTTGTTTACTACGTTTTCGGAATTCTGTCTTTCGGACTGTACGCACCCCCGCAGCGAGCGGCCGCGACCCGCCCGGTGAAGGGGACATTCCGTCTGAAATTGTGCAAATCCCATTACATTATTTAACCTTCCTGCCTGTAATTTAATTAGGGTGCGACCTACCAATGTTTTGAAACCAACAACAGAAACACAACTGGTAATCGGGTGGTTTACTTTCTGACAATGAGCCCCTCGCCTTCGTTGCAACAGATGTTGTGGATAGAAGCTGGGTGGTTCGGCCGAATAGAAAAAGAATTAAAACTGGAATTCATACGCAATGAAAACGTACTTGAATGTTATATATTTACCAGAATCTGATAAATCCAGCGATGAATTATTGTTGATGAGGTCCCAGCAGTGTGTTCTGGTTACAATTACATTCCGCTTATTGTCAATACTTTATTGTTAGAAATAATATAATGTAATGTTGAAAATTCAACATTACATCAAATTTCTAGTTGAAGCAATACCTCTTGCTAGCACGGCAGTAAATAATAATTGTTAATGTTAATAAATTTTATCTAGCGTTAGCGTAAACATCGCCAGAATTTTGTTTCCTTCAGCAAAATCTCTTATAAAAATTATTATATTTACAATGAATTTCAGGCACTTTGTTTTAGGTACTTTTCTTACTATTTTATTTTTCCCTAGCATACGAGTAAAAAATCCTTATAGTTTGCCTAATAATCATCGCTGATGCTACTTCAGTTTCTAGAAATTCTTGCAACTTAAATAATAACCTGCAAATTTTGAGTAGAAATACCAGAAAAAATGGTGCCAAGGGGAAATCCAAATTACTTTACCTTTAGAATGATGCTGGACGTGTTATATTCCAATTCCGTAAAAAGACTTCTCATTAACATCGCAACACAATGACGAAATGACGTATCAGTCTTTTTATTCACTCATTTAATTTTTACTACTTTTTATTCAACGTCATTATTGTCAAAGAACATATCTTCCATTTTAAATATATTTACTGAAATCCTTTTTAAGAAAAATAAGTTTTTTTTGCGCGGATTACGTGAAATCAATTTTTATTCCAAAAATAAAACAAATATGTCGACGTCATATGTGGATTTTTAGGAGGTTGCACCTTCCCCGGGTTTGCACCATGTAGAGCTTACAATAAAAAGCAATTTTCAACCAACGTAAAACATGATGTAAATGTAATTATACGACAAAACGTCTACCGAGGGCCTAGGGATGAGATACTGTAAACGTCTCCTAGGCGACAAAACGACTAGCCAGGGCCTAGGGAGAAACTGTAAACGTCTCCTATACGACAAAACGTCTACCCAGAGCCTAGGGAGATACTGTAAACGTCTCCTAGACAACAAAACGTCTATCCAGGGCCTAGGGAGATACTGTAAACGTCTCCTAGACGACAAAACATCTACTCAGGGCCTAGGGAGGTACTGTAAATGTCTCCTAGACGACAAAACGTCTACTCAGGGCCTAGGGAGGTACTGTAAATGTCTCCTAGACGACAAAACATCTACTCAGGGCCTAGGGAGGTACTGTAAACGTCTCCTAGACGACAAAACATCTACTCAGGGCCTAGGGAGGTACTGTAAATGTCTCCTAGACGACAAAACATCTACTCAGGGCCTAGGGAGGTACCGAAACGTCTACCCAGGGCCTAGGGAGATACTGTAAACGTCTCCTAGACAACAAAACGTCTACCCAGGGCCTAGGGAGATACTGTAAACGTCTCCTAGACAACAAAACGTCTACCCAGGGCCTAGGGAGATACTGTAAACGTCTCCTAGACAACAAAACGTCTACCCAGGGCCTAGGGAGATACTGTAAACGTCTCCTAGACGACAAAACGTCTACCCAGGGCCTAGGGAGATACTGTAAACGTCTCCTAGACAACAAAACGTCTACCCAGGGCCTAGGGAGGTACCGAAACGTCTCCTAGACGACAAAACGTTTACCCAGGGCCTAGGGAGATACTGTAAACGTCTCCTAGACTACAAAACGTCTACCTTGGGGGACTGCCGGACCGTAGGCGGCAGAAAGGTCCTTGACATCTGATTAAGCCGAGGTCGTTAGTGCTGTAAGACAAATGAGGATCATTATAAAGGATCAGGAGCAGGATACGAGGATAGGCCTACATATGTACGTCGCGCCAGCTCCCCACTCCCCTCCCTCGGTCTGACTAGCAAAACACAGTTGCTGATTATGACTAATTGATTGGTCGTTAATTAGACGTTGAATAAAAACTATATTCTATGCTGTTTAATGGCATCTAAAATTGGCTGTACCAGCTCCATAATATGATGTACAGTAGTCTAATCTTTCAAAGGCTTCATGAATCATCTACTTAATGCCTACCATTAGATTGCATACCTCCTAATAGTTTTTCATTCCATCCCCCTTCCGTTTTAGGAATTTTGTAATGTATTTTTCGTTTTGCAGTGATTTTTGTCTCAAATAAATAATGTTTGATTTGAAGTAGATAGGCATAGGCCTACTGCAACCTAATTTTAGTAGACCAAAAATGCGAATTAATCATATAAATTACAGTGCACCTTGCTCTTGAGTCACTCATATTTTTCCACCCGCTCTGTAACGATTGCCAATAGATCGATTCTCATTCTTAGGCAAAAAATAATAATAAAATTGATTCAAGTTGAGTTAATATGCTGAATTAATATTTCAGTTATTTATTATTTCATTTCCAATGTTCTTCATTATATCTTTATCACACCTACATCATTATGTCCCTATGCTTAACAGTAATAGGTTAATGAAGGAAGGCTTAGGTCTGACGTGATGACACACCAAAAATTTTACGTCTCACTGCATTTTGTCAACTCCCGTTGAGTGTAGAAAGGTTAACTAGAGTTATTTCGGTTGACGGTTGGCATTATTTTGGCCCTATACACGGGCCAGAATGGGAATAACCCTTAATGGAAAAGAGAAATCGTCAGACGTTACGTGGGTAGAGGAGTCTCCAGCTAATGCTCGTCTATTTCCGGACGGACTTTGCCCCCGTGTGACGTCATTGCACCCTTTATCCGAGTCATCGACCGTCACATAGTAACAATAGATGTAGGATGCCTATCATAACTGCATTGCAACAGTTGTGACCGAGGCCTCCATATCGCATTATGACAGTAGTTCTATTTTTTCATTGGCTACCCATTATCAAGCCTTGTAAATAATTCGCGACGCACCAGTCGTGTAATTGTTCTACTGGACTCTAAGCCCCACTCTACTAAACAATTGATCAAGGTCGAACAGAACGTACTTTAACCATGTATTTTCATGGCGCAAAAATCCTAGTAAAATTAATTATTTTGTTGAACTGGAAATTACAAGTACCACTAAGTAAATCGTAAATCGATTGTTTTGATCACAGCAAAGTACTTTATGACTTTGCTTACTCCTATTAGCAGGCCATGATAATTTATAGATTCAGTTTTTATTTGAGCTGGTAATTAAGTTATTTTCGAGTATCATATTGCAAAGTAATTATAACTTTTGTTTTGTATTTAAGAATTAAGTATCTATTTAACTATATCTATCTATTGTTTTGATTGTTAGCTATCTTATACAGCTACCACACCCCCTTCACACCTCAGTAACCCGTAGATTTTTCTTTAGTTTGCCTCATCCTTAGACACTTATTATTTTTTCACACAGACCCCCTTCACATTTAACCTTAACCTTTACATAAAGACCTTAAAACTGTTTATTGTCAATGAACGATTTTTTGCTGACAACCAAAATTGACTTATTAGCAAAAAAATAGAGGAATAAAAACAGTCTCTATACTTTGTGACTCGGTTATTAATCGCTAGTTTAAGTCTTTGTGATCTCCAATGTAAGATGGTGGAAAATTGTTGAAATACTACATGTGGGATGTAAATAATTATTAGACCTAGCAGTAAACGGCAGTTATACTTCAAAAATAATTTTATTTTTTTATTTATAGAAATAAAATAAATGTGTATGTTTTCATTCCACTTTGATCCTGAACATAAAAATGCAGTCGGCTGCTATGTTTTTGGCCTGGTAAAATAAAAAAAAGTCGGATATTTTGCCAAATAGTAAAAGTTTTTAAATCTTTAGTTTGGTTATCCTAAGTTACTTTTTGTATGAGAGTTTTACAAAAACGAGGTGACATGATCAAATCAACGTCACTTATGTTTACGAAAATATAGCCAGTTAAAAATACAGATATGGTATCAGATTAAAGGCCTAAAAATCTCAATTATGCCTCATAACCAATCAAAAATTGGGAGGTTTGGAGGCTGTTTACACATCGTAGGACCTGAGATGGTGCAATCCGTGGGTGGCAGCGTCTTTTACGGAATATCAGGACAAGTATTAGCGTTTACGATGTGGCCCAAACTGCTTATAAACAATTTAAAATTGACACCGTAGTGATTGTGAGATTCAGACCTTCAATTTGATATCATATTTGTAATGTTCCACGTTATTTGTCTCGCCACACTGTCAGTTTGGCGCAGATTTTGGTTTCACCGCGCGGTCGCCTATGCTCCATTGGTGTTATGTGATCGCTGGCTCATGATCGATGGTCCTAGTGTCGCCTGCTGACGAATATGAAATGGAAAGTCTGTCAGCTGGTCGGATCATGTCTTCCGGTCCGGAAGTAATGCGTCCGTTACCGGTGATTCCTGATTCGCGACATTTGTTTAGAGAGGAAATTTATCGTAGGGGTCTGAATTTTTAAGTTGTATATAAATTACTAAGCTAAATAACAAAAACAAATACATTATGTCGAAGAGATTCAATTATTTGAATTAGAATTACATTAGTTTCTTATTTCATTATTGGTATATACATGGTTCGTGTGGAACAAAAAACATATATGGTTTGGTCCGTCAGTCGGTTCAAGGCTAAACTAACTCTATATGATTTTAACCATGGCAAGTCCACACAACATCAACCACCAACTATAAATTCATTCAGCGAGAGTGTAAATAAAGTAAAGCCACACCTCCTGCATCAGCTGTAATGTTGGCAGGCTGTGTCACATGAGTACCTGATGTTATAGCTACAAACCTCTGAAGAGCTTTATTAAAACCTGGAGCTGGAACTGGATGTCTGTTGACAAAGCCAATTATGGTTATGTTTGTTTGCAGTGAACGTACTATAAAATGCACGTGAGCTTTACAATAAATAAATAAATTGTTCATAAGACAAATTAATGCATCCACACATGCTTTATTTATTATTCATATCATATAGTATTCATTCAATTGAAATCACTACGGGGAATAGCTGTGAACCATCCCTTGGAACATATCGACTGCCTCTTCTCTGATTGGTTCTTTTCTATTCAAATGTTTTTTAAGGGGAGGGGCTTTACTTTACACACTCACTGAATGAAGTATAGACTCGTATTTTAATTCGATATTTTCATCAGTACTTTGATTCTTTTTAAAACTCATTATTCATTTTAGCAGTGACGACGCCTGCATTTAATAACTGCAATTATCATACTGCTATGACCAATATCTTGTATCAAATCTGTTTGAAGTGCTAGAAAAAATCAGTCGCAGGGGGATAAAATAAAAGGGAATTTATTAGTAGGCCTATCAATTTATATCAACGTAAGCTGCTACAGTAGACTCCTTGGCTCCTTTTTATTCGGATACTCTTTAGCCGGACATCGGACATCGGTGTAGGCGGACTACATTCCGCGGAAATGACTTCTTTTTAGGAGGACGATTTTTTCACCTCATCAGCGGACATGATCAGCAATCAGTAGGGCAGGTACAGAATGAGCAGTAATGTATCAACGATTCTTGTTGGAGATTTTTTCTAACTTAAATTTTGCCCCGTTTCAAAAAGGAATTATTTGTTGTCAGTGAGGAGGGATGGTTTTTTATTGTAATGCGGAAAGGTTGTCCTATAACAATATACTCTTATATGAGCGATGTTATCTTGCGTGCTTGCTTAGTTGATTGATTGCACAATTATCTAAAGGCTCCGAGGATTTCCTTCAAAGTCTAGAAACAAGTAATTTATGACCCAAAAACGTTTTTTATGCAGATTACTTGGTCAGAGAAAATCAAATAACGTAATAAAACGAATTTTAAAGTTATAAATTTTTAACATTGGCCTTATGGGTTTCCACGATAGCAACGAAATAAACGAGGAAAAAATGAAGTAATCATAACAGCTGTTTGCAATCTACAGCCATCAAGGCAAAATAGAGGGAGTGGGATGAAGAGTACGCGCAGCAATAAAAAAGGTTTCTATTTATCAATTTTATATCATAGAAATATTTTATATACAGTGATTTGATGAACTGGAAAACATGAAATAACACCGAACAAGGCTCGGTCCGCTATTAGGAGCGTTAGTGTTCTAACTCAAAAACTGTATTGATGAGTAGCGAGTTCTCCGACATTCCTGGGGTTTCTATCTCCCTCTCCGGCGACCACGCCTCCGCCGGACCCAGGACGGGGCGGAAGGGATGGACCCGGACCCGGCAAAGGGTCGGTACAAAAACACCTTTGTACTGCACAGCCATCTGCGGAGGAAACAGTTCAGCACAATGCGGCGTTTCCGGTCCTGAGGATATCCTTATTTAGAAATTCCGGCGGAGGTAAACAGTCACTTCCGGCTATCAGTCTTCCTAATTGAGACGGCAGTGGCGAGTTGACGTGCATGAAACAGGCGCGCCCAGGGGTGGAGACTGCGTGCCGCAGGGTTGATAAATGGTTCCAAGGTTTTTTTAGTTTATGGAGTTCAACTTTGTTTTCACACTTAATCGATACCCGCCTATTTTCAGGTTTACTCTGCGACTGCGGCTATGAGTGGTATCATTCTCGGGGAGGTGGGGTCATCTTGATTTTATAGCTTTTACAACGCTTTTGCTTATTGCAAATGAGTCGTTAATTGTAGACTACTCTTCATCTGCAGTAGCATGCATGACCACTTTAATAGGAAATAGGGAACTTTGTGTCATATATAATATGTTTACAAATCATGGAAAAGGTATATTTAGTCTCATAGTCTAGGTCTAAATAGTTCTCTGGTCCTTTTCAAAACAAAACTAATAGAAAGGGAAAAACAAATATTTTATATTTAGGTCCACAAATAGCAATTGAAAGTTTACTTTAACATTTTTATCGCGGAAAACTTATCAATTATTTTTTAACTTTTTTGATACTCCTGACGAAACATAAATTTGATTAAAAAAGGTGGTCAAAAATGAAAAATGGTAGAGCTAACAAGCTAACGTGTTATATCTTGCTACTGGGAACTTGAGAACTAACGTTTTGTAAATAAATATCCTAAGTGCACTCTTATATAAGCAATGTTTGCTAGAGTGAATGGTAACTCCAATTAGATAATCAATGGTTGCTCCTTAAATTGATTGCACAATCAATCGAAAACGGCCCCAAGAATTTCCTTCAGAGTCTGGAACTAATTCCTGAGTCAAAGAATAGTTTTATGTGATTACCTTTGACCAGAGAAAATCTAATAGCTTAATACAGTAAAATAAATTTTAAAGACGAAAAAATTAACCCTCTCGCAGACCTGACTTTTTAGAGATATTTTTCGAATGTAGCCGTGTTTTATACATTGGTATGTGTAGTATTTTTTTAATTCTCACTTTTAATTAATACCAAACTTCAACGGACGGTTTGCACACTCCAGTGACTCCAATGTATATTTGGGAAGAAGTATGGGCAGTGCTGCAACCTTTTGGTAAGGTTAGGAATCTATAGGACGAGGACGACCTTGGCAGTGTGTTGGCAGTGTTTTGCCAACCCCCAACAGATTTCCATCGCTGGCCCGGCCATAATAGAATTTCCACAAAACAATTCCATTTAGTACCTATTTAGTACAACCATTGAACCATTAAAAAAATTTTGCGAAATCACAGTTTTAGCGAGTTTCCTCTATAGGGAAGAAGCTGTTACGTTACCGTAGTATGGTAGGACCTAAGCCCGAGGCCATGTTAACTTTTCGTTTTGGGTCTCACTTCCCATGTTATTCTTATAGAGGAAATGAAAAATTGTCATGTATCGCTTATGTTGTGTTGAAATGTAGTTCTACGCATCAGAAATTCGCTGAGTATGGATGTCTGTATTTATAATAACAATAACGGGGGTATTTATGTCTTTTATGGTTCCGGGACAGCGACATCCCCAACAGTAGTAAGACACGCTGAGGATTTCAATATTTTCCTCATATGATCAAGGAAAGTTTTCTTAAAACAACTTTAATGGAGATCGTTGGTGCTATGTAATTACGTTATTATGCAGTTGGCATGATACCTTTGCTAAATATTTGATTTTTGGAGATGAACTTTTATGTACAGACACAAGAGGTACAGAATACTGTACATGTACATCTGGACTGATTGATTTGAAAATTGTTTTATATTGAGACGCATGGACAGATTTCTGGGGGTGCCCGGCACCCCCTGATTTTTGGTGGGATAAGGCAGAAAAAAATGTTTTCTAGCTTAACTTATATTTTTTATATAATTTATTAGTTCCATTTATTTTTGGGTTTCGGTTATGTTTATATGGTTTTCACCCCAGTCTTAAGTTCCAAATGTTTTTCTTATAAAAAAAAATTAACTCGTGTCAAAGTTGTCATGTTTGTTTCAACCAACAAATTTAAAACGGCAATAAATTCAAATAGGCTTCAATATAATCTGTTTGAAAGCATAAATTACATATTATATTTTCTCAAAATTATTGTCTAGCAATTATCATTAGTAATCTAGTTTTCATAGTAATATCAGGAATGTATTGTTACTTTTAATAATTAAAATCAGTTTATACGTTATGTGAGTTGGCACCCCCAACGATTATGACCCAAATCTGCTCAATATGACCTGTGATTAGTATAATCACGGTTTTTGCCTGTTAAAAAATCAATTAATTTTTAGCTTAAACTCTGGAAGAGGGCTTAAAAATGTTGTCTTTATATGTGACCCGCCAAAGGAGAAGGGACACTTATCTTCCCAGAAAAAATATTACAGGATAGCAAGTTTTAATGGTTACATAAATTGTATACTTTTACATAATTTAATCATGAAAGAGTATAAAATTAAAAATACTTTTTTATAATTTTCTGTTACGCAGTGACGGATCTAGGGGGGGCAGCGGGGCCCGGGCGCCGAGGGCGCCAGCGGCGCCCCACCTGGCTGACTACGGTTAAGTAAAAATCGAAAAAAAATAATTTAAAGTCACATTTTTCGTTTCGCGGCCGGCAAATCTCTCATTATTGCTGCCGGAAAATCTCTGTCGCATCGCGGCCGTCAAGCCTGTCTCTGTTTTCGTGACCGTCACACGCTGTCAAATTTCTCAGTCAGACTATGGCAATAACAACAGCTCTTGGTTAGGCTGTACCGTATCCTATGAACATTGGTTGTAAAAAATCATAAGAAACATAAGATGAAATCATATTATGGTATCATACGAGATAATTGCTTATCCATCACATCAAAGACACAAATTAAAAATATATTTCTTGTGTTTTGTGCTTGAGGGGGGGCGCAAAAACCTGATTTTGCCCCGGGCGACAGTAAGAGTAGATCCGTCACTGCTGTTACGACAACCCACTGTGCTCCCAGTCACCTCGCAAGCACTTTGAGCTGCACTGAGTGTATTACGCACATTCCCGAGGAGGACCCAGGAAGAGGAAATGGGGAAAATCCGCTTCCCTGAAGTATTGGTCAAAATATATAGGCCTACTGAAACAATAAACATAATATATTGCCAAAAATTAAAGTATAATTTCTAGTTTTTTTCAACATTCAGCAACTATAGGGTGAGATGTACTTCAAGTACTGTACAACTGTACGACCCTTAAGGTGGTTTTCTCCTATTCCTGGACTCGCCCGAAAAAATCCACTCATGAGAAACATCATTCTGCTCCGTTGTTCCTTCTGTTTGCCAAAGCATTGGAATGGTATCATCATTAAGTATATGACCCTCGTATGATTCTCTTATCAAGGTCCTGACCAATTTGATATTTCCCAATTGACCTATTATTCAATCAAGTATTTTCTTCTCTTGTGTGTGTTTCCGATTCGGTTCAGTTCATTCTGTTGTCATTGAAGAAAACAGCTGACGGATTTTAAATCCGCATTCTCATTGGCCGGATTTCCATTTAGTTGGTCTTTGACGCATTTTAAATCTTTGTTATTGTTGAATGTCTTTTCGAGTGTCACTCGTGATTTAGGTGAAAGTCAATAGTAATTTTATTTACTCAAATCAATTCCTTATCTATGTTGACTGCAATTCGAGTTCCTCTATTTTATCAAAACGATAAGACTGCTTAAGTTACATACCATACATGTGATAGATCAATTTCCTTGTGCTTGTGTTTGCGTTATTTTTATTGACTGTATACCGTAACCAGTTAGTGTCTTAGGATAAATATTCTGTGTTTTTGTTTCAACACTCATTTTGAAAACATGCTTAGGTTCTTGAGTTTATTTTTGATCTTTTATGTCATTCCCTCAATTGAGCTAAGAAAAATATATCCAGTAATATTTGGTAAGTGTTACTACTGATAAGTACTTTACAATCACTTAAGTAGGCCTAAAAGGAAATTAATTTCAGTAAATCATCACTGATTAGCTACAAATGGATATGAATAGTTATATGGTTTACACCTTTAAAGGCCTACAAAAGCTTGGCACCAGACCATGATGCTAAAGAATCCTTCTCCAGACCCTAACACAATGTGTGCTGGCCACTATGACCGGCATTCAAAAAGACAAAAAATGGCTGAGAAGTACCCTCACAGTATTTTCCTGTGGGGTGTGGCAACTCAGGCTTCCTAATCCCCCCTTCAAAAAAATTTAAAATTAAAAACTAAAAACCAGTTGGTCAAAAGAGCTAAGTTATTAACAATGCTTCCTTTGTAGAGTCTATAATTTTCTTGCTTGAAGTTGGTTATATATTGGTCAAGTAACTTAGCCGAGTCACTCAGCCAAGGGGTGTCAGGGTTGCTAGATCACCTGATTCTCATTGTTTGTCAACTCACCTGCCACTCAACTCGCCCATTTGTCATTGTCGGTTATATTGGTCGAGTTAACAGTCGAGTACTAACTCGCCTTTCTGCGTAACCAATGTAAACCGGTCTTTACACAAATATTTCACCAGTATGAAGCTTTGACCTTTTACTGTTTCAGTTCCCGGTGATGGTGGAAGTCAGGTAGATGCCAAGCTCAACAAGCCTGAAGTCGTCCACTACATCTGCACAAAGACCACAAAGGATTGGTTCAATATTTGGCTGAATATGGAGCTGTTGGTGCCAATCGTAATAGACTGTTGGGTAAGTATAGTTCTCCGTTCAAATAAAATTTTAGGCCTAACGTTTAATGGTATAAGTTGGCTAAAAGATAAGTTATAGTTATAATTATGGAAAGTAATAGATAGTTATAGGCCTAGGTTTTCCATGAGTAAGGGACATTGATTAATTAACTTTGCTAGCAAAACCATTAACAAATAATAACTAGTAGACTACTGTATTGATCAGTAAAATATAAGATTTAGTAGGCCTAAACATCACTGTCGATAGTCCAAAATTTTATTTTATTTTTTAATCCGACACTTGTTATGATCCGATAATTTTGAGGTAGACAGTTTTGAGGTTTTTGTTTTTTGGTAGTTTTGAGGTTGTAATTGCTTTATTTTTCTTTAGAATGATAGACTACTGACCACAATATTACCAAAGTTAGGCTACTCTACCAAAATCTAAACCTTGATATGCAGTACCTCTGAACTTATAAATCTTTTATTCAGTTGTTTAATCAATCAATTAAATTAAATTTTATTCATCGTAAATTTGCAGCTGCCTTAGTGTCCTTATGTAGTGGTAGCATAAAAAAATACATAGGTTTAATTTATTTATGCGTTAGCATCAAATAGTTTTACAATTGACTCTTGGATACTGCAAGAACGTACCAAGACATCCTTGATGGATGACTTAGCATTGTTTTAACGACAAGCATAGTTTTTTGCTCTTGTTTTTTGCTTTGATGGTATCTTCAGCTTCTTTTTATAATCTGACAACTAACCTAACTAGTTTTGCCCTAAGCGTAGTCTCTAACAAGTTGGTTTATCAACTCCCTACTAGTGGATCCGAGCGCACGGAATCGTGCGCTACTCTAGCAGAGCGATAATTCAAATGGCGACAAATTTAAAACACAATCATGCTAACACGATCCGTCTTGAAGGTTATGTTTACACAAATTAAAAAATAACAGCAATTAAATTATCCAGCTGATCAAAATGTAAACAATTATGTTCTTTATAAGGATAACATAAGAAGTTTAAAAGCCAATGGGGCAGAGCCCAAGGGACTTTTTCAAAAATGTAAGGCCAGTTTGCAAATATACGCGACACGCTCTTTCCAATGAGCCGTCAATGATCAAAATCTGTTAAGAAATGACGGAGGAGTTCATAAGACAAATTTCGTGTTGGCGTATTAATTATATAGATTTTACAAATCTACCTTGTTTGATTTAACAAGACCCGGGTGTTGACTGTTCTCAAGAAAAACGTTAAAAAATACCACTGACTTAAACTTACACAGTAAATAAAAATTTGCAAGTGGAAAACGTAAGAGTGGTCTAAGACAATGTAAAAATCATACAGTAAAAAAAATTGTAGGTGGACAACGTGCGGCTGGTCTACGACAACGTGACACGCACCACGTCCAATTCGCCGGGCGTGGAGCTGCGTATCCCGGGCTGGGGCGACCCGTTTGTCGTCGAGTGGCTCGACCCGAGCAAAGCCTCGGCCGGCAGCTACTTCAAAGACATCGGCAACGCGCTGGTCGAGCTTGGCTGGGAACGGAACGTGAGCATCCGCGGAGCGCCATACGACTTCCGCAAGGCGCCCAGTGAGTAGAGAATGAAAATGCCAGTTGCATAATTACTTGGTTGGGAATAAAAAGACAGTGATCTTAACGGAAAGGTGGATAAATGGAAATTGAAAGATTTATCTGGTTGGGTTTGCAGTTACAAGAGTAAGAAAATGACATGCCTATTTTATCTGGCCTAACTGTAATGACAATAAAATATGAGAGTTGATTGGAAAACATTAATTTGTTGCTTTTTCAGAACCAGCAATTCATCATCCGAAACAATCGGAGAATGCAGGTGTTGAGGTAGTCAATTTTTCAGTAAGAAATTATTTGAAAGCAAAATCATTTAACCGATCAAGAGCAAACAAACTTTATGAAATACAGGAGGGGCCATGAAAGATGATTGCACCCTACATTTACAGATCCCACACAGACAACTAAAACGATACAAGCACTGAAAAGATGATCGCAAAATTGGCTGATCTCGAGGAAGCAAAGACACAAATGGCTGTGATAGACGATAGCTCAGATGTGACGATCCACAGCAAAATGTAATGCCGCTACCCTTTTTGGATAACCAGCGTCATGGTTTCTTCGGGTAATTGACGCTCTGCTGTATCTTGAACAGTGCCTCTTCTGAAAAGTAGATTTACAGCTAGGCCCACCAAGCCCAGTATTAGGGCCGCACGCTGATAAGGGGCTGCGCAAGGGCGAAAAAAGGGGTTGTGGATTTGAGGGGATAATTAGGGCCAGAAAACATCCTTTAAGGAATAAAATGTCACCAATTTGGCTGAGGCCGTCAAGGGGGCCACACAGAAATATGGGCAAGGGCCACAGGGGCTGTAAACCTTGAACCAAATCTACTTAAAACTAGACAAGGGGTGGAAATTGTTCAAAGCATATTGCATTTTGCTGTATCGTCTTAAAAACTCAACTCAACGTCTGCCTCTCTAGGGTCTCAGGATTTTCTAATTTTCCAATGTGGGGGATGGGGAAAAAACAAGGAACAGCTTTAAATTGTATTTGGCATATATACTAAACTCATCAGTGGTATGAACTAATAATTTTGAAATTTTTAAATGACAGCTATTTTACGTTATTTTTCATTTTATAGTAAGCTTAAAGCAATTTCAGTATTTTCCCTGAGTCCCTGAGATGGAGACCTTCAGTTTCAGCCCCACCCCATCATCCCGCAACCTTCCAAACGCCCACAATTTCTTCGCAAAAATGTCGCTTATGTAATTATGTATATATGTATAGATCGTTTGGTATTAAATCTGCATCGTTATAACATGAACTAAACAAACGTACTTATATTTTTATAATTTTAAATTATGAAAAACTCAAACCCTTAATTATTATAAAATCAGAAAATCTTAAATTTAAAATATTTTTTTGTTATACTACATTGAACATGCATAGTTAGCTGCATTTTGAAACAAATCCCACATGTCAATATCCACCATATGGCTTTGAATCAAGCATTAGCACCACATGTTAATGTAAACAAAGCAGACGTTTTTCAATCTTTTCAATCCCAATGCATTTTAAATTGAAGATATTTTTCGTTATTTTTCATTTTCTGGTATATTTGGACATAATCTGCTATTTTTCCCGACCCCCTGGGGCCGAGACCTTTCATTTGAGCCATCTCCTGTCATCCTGCGAGCCGGCAAACTCTCACAATTTTGATTGAAAAAAATCGCTTACAGAATTAATAATATAGATTTTGTTTTAAATTTTAATTTGACATGTCACTGTTAAGTAGACATAATTATAATAAACTTAATATTTTTTATATTTTACAAACATTTTAACACGTTCCCTAATGGAACAATATGAAAGACAATTGCATCAAAATTCATATACCGTATCCCATAAAGACAACTTCAAAAAAATAATCCAAATGTATACCTCAAATGCACGTATCTCAAATCGTTTGGTTCGGATCTCACGTTCGGTTCGGTCTTGGACACATATCTCGAATCCATGCTAAAAATTTTAATAAACTTTTCAGCTGTGTTTTCTATCTCCTTTATCATTCATCTTTCTTTAAAAATTCATGTTATTTTTAATTTTTCTTGAACACTACCTACCACAGTCACCATTTCATAAATGGAATTGAAGTATCAAACAAAGTAAAAAAAAAACAAAGTAAAGTAAAATCAAACAATTACTTAGCTTATGTAAATATAAATTCTTTTGTTTGAAAACAATTTAGAGGAAGGGCAAATCTTTTTAGGTGACAAACGGTCATCTTTTTTAGTAAGGATGGGGGTAGTTAGCTTCCATAAGAGACTTTCAACCGTTAACAACACATGTGTTCCCAGACGAAAACCAAGAGTTCTTCGTGAAGTTGAAAGCGCTCGTGGAGGAGACGTACAAGACCAACAACAACACGCCGGTGGTGCTGGTGGCACACAGCATGGGCGGGCCGATGAGTCTATACTTCCTGCACCAGCAGTCGCAGAAGTGGAAGGACCAGTACGTGAGGGCGCTGGTGTCGCTGTCCGGGGCTTGGGGCGGCTCCACCAAGGCGATCAAAGTCTACGCCGTCGGTGAGTGTGAGGGTGGGGTTCGGCCGGAAAATTCATTTTCGCAGATTTGTAGTCGATGTTCAAAGGTTGATTTTGGCAAAATCGTTGTCGAGATCAGTACACAAGTAGTTTGCCTGTTAAACGCTTGAAACTGAATCTCAAATTCACTAAATGATCGAGTTTCAATTGGCAGTAAAGGTGAGATTTGTCTGTTATGATGTCACAGTCAGACCATGTGACCATTATATGAACACAACAATAGGTGTGGCATTGAGAAAATCCTTGACTTAAAAGTGTCAAATTTGCTAATGTCTTTTGGAAATTTCCTGATCCTTATACGTACGGTACCTATCAAAAAGCATGTTATCTATATTTATATTTTGTAATCTTAGTAAATAAGGATTAACTGATATTTCAGATGATAAACATAACAATAAAATACAGTAAAACCTCACTAACTCGACTATTTGTAGATCCAGAGGTTGTTGAGTTTTCCAGAACATTGGAATTTTCAATGGGTTATTTTAATGGGTAATAAATTAACACCTAATAATCTTGAATTTTACTTAATGCATTTATTACTTATATGAGTACTGTTACATATTGAGTAAATTATCATAAAGAAATTTCAAATATTTAACAATTAAAATGAAATGCTCTGTAAAAATTGCCTACAGAAATTGTAAAATTGATGTGTAAAAATTGTAAATTGTAAGGCCAGCCAGACGAGTGCCCTGTAAGCTGTTGACTGACAAGTTACACAAGTGTCGAGTTATCAAGTGTTAAGCTGAAATACTTTTGACAATTGCACCTGTTTGATATTACACTGTAATGTTCACAAACGTTAAGTGCAAATAAATGACTAATGACTAATGAAGTTTTACTGTACAGTTCGCGCATTATATCTACGGCTATGACTGAGTCAGCTGATTGTAAGGTGCGGGGGGGAGAGGGGGTACTTTTCTGAAAACATTTTCAAAAACACTGCTGCTTGTCAAATAGTGTGTTTACTAATATCATATGTTAAAAATATCATATGACACGGTTAGTAGCGTAGTGGTCATAGCCGGAGATATATTGTGCGAACTGTAAATAATTTCTAAATGTTAAAAACATTTAAAGTAATAAATTTGTAACTTCCATATATACAAGTTTCTTGAAAAAAACAATGTGCTTTTGTTCATATAATAGAGAAATTCTGGCAAAGTAAATCTTCTCAACACAATAAAAAACCTTTACAACAACAAACACAGTAACTAACTGAAAGACAATATTTTTACAAAATTAGTTAACCAAAATTAGCCACCTCCAGGGGCCGGTACTTCCCCCCCCCCCCCCCCCCCCCCCGAGTGATGCATACTGGAGTATCTGGGGGCTGCGGGAACAGACTAAAAGGTAGTGAAATGACAATAAAGTGGCCGAAAACCACACGCGCGAGCTAAAAAATTGCCGAGCCGGAAATTCTGTCGCCGGCCCTCTCCAAAGCCCCCCTGAGTGGGCCAGTGTGGAAATGTTGTGGGCCGGTAATTTCTTCCCAGTCCGGCCCTGAAATCGATGTAATTATACTCCGGTGATCTCGACTTCTCTTTTTCTAACCCCACCCTTCATTAATCCTTCATCCACCTTCTGAAATTCAGTTCTGTTGTTTTTGGCTGTTTGTTGTGATTACAAAATATGCCCAAAGTCATCATGCCGAAATATTGCGCGGTGTAACTGTTCTAATAACGCTAAAGACAAGTCGTTATAATTTTACTGGTAATGCATTTTGCTTTATTAATACTACATTAGTATTTTAGATCTAAAATAAATCTAAAGTCATGATTCAACTAAACTTCTGCCTTTGGTACATTTTAGGTTTTGTTTATTTCTAGTGTTATCAACATATTACTTGGTTTCTAAAGACATACTATATGCCTAAAATGGGAATCGCTCTACTACTGAATTGACAAGCAGGAATTTCATTATTATTAATTAGTAAGAAGGACATTAGACAATGTCGTAATATTGTAAGACACATTATTAATTTTTTAAATACTTGTTCGTAAATGTTTTTAAAATAAATGTTTTAAAGGTTTTTAAAGGCCATAAAGGTTTAGTGCAGCTGGGAGAAACCCAAATAAAGTAAAATTGATCAAAATGATAGGATATTTGTTTTTTTTTTTTTAATAAATCTACACCACCAATCAAAACTGAGAACACTTAACAAAACCCAAGTTCGGCTGGCCTCCGACAAAAACTGCATATGTTAGTATTGTTTAAGAACACATAAAACCATTATTCGATTACTAATGTAATGAAAATATTATTTTTGTTGAGTAAATGGTATTATTAGTGTATTTTATGCTTACTTTGATGGCCTTTTCCAAGCCTTTTAGCCCTCATTTAATTTAATACTACAACCAAATAAATATATTCACTCACCACATTCACGCTTGCAAGATGTATTTTCTTGGAAAAATAATTTATATTTCCATTAAAATGAAAAACATAATTTTTATAACTTCAAACTCGAACCAGAATAAATGCCTAAACTAAATTAAATCAATAAAATATTAGCTAAGATAGCAGCTTTCATTCAAAATACAAAAATGTCTGCCGAATAGAGTTTATAACACAATTTTTTTTATATAAAACCTATATCATTATTTCCACAATTTAATACAGATTGCAACTGTGTGAATTAATTAAAAATCAAGCAACTACGAGCGAAGATATAGCGGTTTTTGTGAGCGCGAACACGGTAGTCCCGTGTAAAGTATATGGCTGCAGCGATGCGGTTCACCCGTTAGCGGTGGGGGGAGAGCCGAGCGGCCAGACCGAAAACACAGCACTCAGCGCACGATCCAGTTGTATTATAGAGATCGCTGGATGTAGCCTGTTAGGCCTACTCATTGTAGCCTATTAGGCCTAGGCGATGTCAATAGGCCTTCTCGATGAAGCCTATTATGCCTACTCAATGTATCCTATTAGGCTTACTCGATATAGCTTACCAGGCCTCCCCGACATATCCTATTAGGCCTACTCATTGACATAGCCTATGAGGCCTACTCGATGTAGCCTATTTAGGCTTCAATAAGTAGAACTAATGGGATACATCGAGTAGGCCTAATAGGCTTGATGTAGCCTATTAGGCCTACTTGTTGTAGCCTATTGGCCTACTCAATGTAGCCTGTTAGGGCTATTCGATGTAGCCCACTAGGCCTACTCGATGTAGCCTAATAGGCCTACTCTATGCTGACCGCCGGGTTGCAGGCGACGACCTGGGCGTGTACGTGTTGCGGCAAAGTGTCCTGCGCAACATGCAGATCACTGCACCCTCGCTGGCCTGGCTCCTCCCATCCTCGCTCTTCTGGAAACCCGACGAAGTCCTCGTGGAGACTTACGAACGCAACTACACCTGGAGCGACATGAAGGACTTTTTCCAGTAAGTTGTCAACGGGATTGAAAACTATTACGTTTGGGAATATTTAACAGGTATGTTGAAAGAAGCACTTACAACTTTATGTTCTACGAAGGCGTAGTTGTTTTAAACGAGGTTTCCATACCATGGCTACTTGGAACACCCCAATTTATGTTTTTTTTCCTCCAAAAAGTTAATGTCTTAAAAATACTTGTTACCCTGATGGAAAATACGTCTGGGTAAGGTGTATTTTTTATATTTAGAATATAAAATAGGATAAAGAAATAGGAATGAGTATTTAGAAAAAATGTCAAGTGTGAAGTTGCATAAAATTTGAGAATTGTCAAGATGTGTAAAAAGTATAGATGATAGAATTTTCTATTAATGAAGTTAAATGTTTCAAAACAACCGGAAACATTCTTTGAGAGGATTTTTGCCCAAATTTATTAGGCATGACATGACTTTCAACACCTTTTTCTGATTGAAAAATTACGCAAGATTATGGGATAGCCACCTTAGATCACGGTAATCTGTCACATCCTATTTCACCAACTTGGAAAAATTAAATGATCAGCTTGTTTCGTTATGGATTTAAAGGCATTTGACACAAAGTATTAAATATCAAACAACCCCGCAGACACAAAGTATCGAACATCAAACAACTGTAGTAGTCTGCAAACTGCTAGGTATTATGAGATTTTTGTGTCGCTTGCAGGGACATAGACTACGAGGTGGCCTGGGAGATGTGGAAGGACGTGTACAACTACACCCTGGACTTCTCCGCGCCGGGTGTGGAGGTGCACTGCCTTCACGGCCTCAACGTCAAAACTGTTGAGAGGTAGGTACAGTGACTGGCTGGTACCTGTTATTTCTTTACCTGTGGTCAGTGTTTCCAGATTCAAAAATCCATATTATCGTACTATACCAGAGAAATGATCGTAAATTTACTTAAATTTTTGTTCCCCTCCAATAATATTCATAAATTTGGCATAATTTAACCAAATAAATGTAAATACCCCCGTTGTAGCAGACCTGTATACTCAGCGAATTTCAAGTGCAAAAGAACATATTTTAACCCAATACGTCAAGATTTGATATTTTTTTGTAAGCTCCATAAGAATAATATAGGGAATGAGTATGCTGGTTTGCTGCAACAGGTATGTTAAAACTGGTTGGTTTTAATTCTATATTTAGTATACCTTAACTATAAGAAGCCATTTACCAAGTTTTATCAGGATATGTTAAGAAATAAGCGAGATATAGAATTTTACTTATTCCCCATAAGGTTAACATTGGGACAACGTACTGTGTTTACCACTTTCAATATCTCGGTAACCAATGGATATAGAGCAATGATTCAAGATACCAAATTGTTTGTTTTTTGGAGCTGAATTCAATGGTTCTAACAAAAATTAGATTATTTTTATTTTTGCATGTAAAAAACTCAAAAAACCCATTTTTGGAGGGGTTTATCCCCCTTTACTCCCACTTCCGGTGGTCCGATCGGGCTTGTTTACGAACTCATCCAATTGATTACCGCTTTACATGTCTGTACCAAATTTCATAAAGATTGGACCATTTTTACGGCCGCTATCGTGCTAACAGACATATATATATATATCTATATATCTAAAAATTTTAACGAATAATGTTTTTTGCTTCTGGGGGCCCCAAAACGAAAAGTTATCATGGTCTTGGGCTTAGGTCTTACCATGAGACCTACGGTAATAGCTTCTTCCCTATAGGGGAAATTCGCTAAAACCATGTAATACTGTAGAAAAACATTTTTACAGTAGAACCTCGCTAGTCCGACCTCCGATAGTCCGACTCCTCGGTTAATCTGACCATGCCGCCGGGGAAAATAGGCCTCCGCTAGTTCGCCCTCAGCGGAGTTTTCTCATCGGTTAGTCCGACCATGCAATTGGAAATTGATGTTTGTTTACATTTCCGGTGCATTCCTCCGTTCAGATTGGCTCCTGTCGATGACGTATTACTCATTTGGGGTGCGTATATCGTTCAGTAGAGCAATAACTTTTGGTGCGGTTAGTTTTTTTTTTGGTCCTAATGTCATTTTTTACGGTACAGTAGCTTGTTAAACACTCTTAATGCAATTTTTCTGATCAAAATACAGTTTTTGTACGTTTTCATATCAATAAAATGAGTTCATCCGATAACCCGACCTTTTTGCTGTTCCGACCATGCCCCTGGTCCCGTATGTGACGGATTAGCGAGGTTCTACTGTAACACGAAAATATTATAAATTATCTGTAAAAAAGTGAAAATAAAGTATAATACAAGCTTTGAAACATCATAAAACTGTCGTACTGGAGAAAATTTTGAATCATACTACACTCAATATTATCAACCAGGGTGAGCTGCCCCGGCGCCGCGGCCGAGGGGGTACCGTGCCGTGCAGTCTGGTATACGTATCATATGTCTAGCAACAGTGCCTGGGATTTGGTAACTGTTAACAGAAAGCAGCTGTTAAAGTGAGGAGGTTTCAAGCCAGCGAGGACAGAATAATAATAGAGAGGACACCTGATTGTTGGCGTTGAAGCCGGTCCGCGGCCCGACTGTGGGCAACAGCCATGGATCGTCGCTCAAAACGCTTCAAAATTTTAATGCGCGCTTTTCAAATAAACTGCGGTTAGAGGCACTCCCAATCAACTAAAAATTACCAAATTTGGCAGAGAGCATGTCTGTTAGTGCTGCTCACTAACAGTATGATTTGTTAGGCGATAAAAATTATACTGTAATTACAATAATTAATTTAATAATTGAAAATGAATTAAATTTATATTCATGACATGAAAAAGTTAGTAAGCGTGGAAATTTTTTATTTTTTGGTCAGGAAATATTTGATTGTTACCACGTTTCAGAAAAATAGTTGAAATGTAACATGTATTTTTTTGAAAACTCTACGACCAGCCGTCAACGAGAAAATCCAGGTTGAAGATAAAAAAAGATTTTGCCGCGGCGCTCGGGATAGGCAGACGTCGCGTCGTGTCGCCGCTCGCCAAAACGCATTCGGATAACTATGTTCCCCTTTATTAACCACTTATCTTGTTTTATATTTATTTTTATAGATGTTTCCGTTCGAAGTTTTATGTTTTATAATTTACTAGCAGAACCCGTGGCTTCGCTCACGATAAAAATTAAAGTCTAACCTTGATATGAAGAGTCTAGGGGACTGAATAGAAAATATTTATATCAAGGAATATGTTATGTAGAGATACGTTTCTTTTATGGCGGAATGTAGGATAAAATGTAGATACCACAGTAGATAGTGAAGGTTTTCTTTTCACCGTTACAACTCGAAAACGGCCGGACTGATTTTAACACCAAATGTGTCGATTTTAAGGTACTTCTTTGTAGATTTACCATTACGTCCATTGATTGCCTAGTAGGGCATCAGTTAAGTACAGTAAAGGGCTAAATGTTCGAAACAGTTATGGTGCTATCTGTGGGTAGTATTTCAAACTCGATTCACTTAGTTTTTAACTTAAAATATGGGCGGGTAGTAATAATTTAAGATCAACCACTGATTGCAGCATTTATTTTTCCGTTAAAAGCCGGGACACCGTCGAATTAGATGAAAAAGGTATTTGCCAAATTATTGTAACTGGCATGATTGTAATTAAAAACATAAAGGCTGGCATAAGGAAATAACTATAGCTCCCGCTGCCTAAAAAGATGGTACCACATAATGAGCTTATGATTGAACGTATAAGGTACGAAACTAAACCAAATGTAACTTTTATATAGTACGAACAACCTAACAAAATCATCAAAACAACCATAAAACTGCGATAAAAGGAATCAAATTATAAATCAGCTGTAACAACGTATCCGTTTGAAAGCTAATATGCTTGATTTAATAAAATTTCAAATTTAAACAAAAGATCATCCATTACATTAACATGGGGCATTTTCAAAGCTTCAGCTCCACCAAAAACCTCTAAAAACCTCGAATTAAAAAAAAATTCGTTCTTGGTGAATGCCAATACTCTGTAAGGAACGTCCATGCAAATTTTCAAGGTTCTAGGTTAAGTAGTTTTGGCTGTACAATGATAGGTCAGTGGTATTTGACAAAAATATAGTAGAAAAGATAGTATAAATATAACTTACAATCAGGGATTTGTATAATTTATCAATTTTTACAAAAATAGATCAAAGAATCATATCATTTCAGCACATTCTGTTTGATAATGTGCTTTTCTCTTTCCATCTTACCGGGATTTAGTCTCAAGACTCAGCCACAAAAGGCAGTATGCTCTTTACGTTTAAAACTGCGTACGTCGAATTATACGAAACATCAAATCATCGGACAGGCATAGATGTAATAAAAAAATTATTACGAACGCCTCCAGGAAAAACGATAACTCCCGCTACCGAAATATAGATGGTGCCACTTAACTAATTAATGGTGGATTTTATCTAAACTAAATGTAACCTTTATATAGTTCATAATTATGTCCTTGAAACAAATCAACAAAAATCCATGAAGCCATGATCAAAGAAATCAAATTTATTATCATCTGTATCAACGTATACATTTCCGAAGCAAACTACCAGCTGATTGTTTTATGAACATTAAAAATGTAAACAAAAATCGTCCAACATACTTTTAAATGGGAAAATTTGAAAACTTCGGCCTCGCCAAAAACCCCTTTATACTACGAATTTTGTAAAATCCGTTCTTAGCGGATGCCTACGCCCTAAGAGGAACATCCATGCAAAGTTTCAAGGTTCTAGGTCAAGTAGTTTGGGCTGTACGATGTTTCCACTGAATGGTATTTGACAAATATATAGTAGATTATCAATACTATTTCTAAAAAGCCCCTATATATCTTTACAAGGTGTACTACATTCCACTTAAACTTATTGAAAATCATTGCAGTTTTTCTGTGCAGTTTTTATTCTGGGAGGAGGGGCGGCAAAATGCTTTGGGCCCATGGGCGGCAAAATTGTAAATCCGGGGTTATGACCCCCTAACCCCCCCATTGGCTACGGCCTTGGCTGCCACTAATGCTCACACAGCATACTTTAAGTATAAAGGGTAAGTCCAGGACTGCACAAAATTAAGAACATAAAAGGTTCAGAATGTGTTTTAAAAGGAAACAAAATAAATTGCAAATAGGTATTCACTCTCATTTTAACTACATCACCGTGATCAACTAACTGTCACTGTAACTTGCAACAACAGTCACTAGCATTAACAACAGTAACAATTGTCTACATCACCCACTTCCGCTTACCGCTTTAATCCCGAATCCCACCATTCAATTCTCAACAAGTTTGACAGCGACAGACAATTGACGATTGGATGTGCAAACAACTTCCATAATACCAACTTTACACTATTATTATTTCATGCTTCATACTATATTACATTATACATTAATGATTCCTAAAGTGTTATAAATCATGTTAGCTACAGCCTTATTTTTCAGATTCGTATTCCTATTTATTAACGCCGTACCTTCACAATTCACGCAAACCTACAAGGTCATAAAAAAATTTGCCACGGCACGGTACCCCCTCGGCCGCGGCGCCGGGGCAGCTCACCCTGGTTGCCCCCCCTTTGGACGGCCCTGAATGCAGCGTACGTTAAATCTACTCTAAACTCACTTTTTGACAACAATTTAACAATCCCATTAAAATAAACTGGGTCTCTTGTACCTGGGATACGGTTAAAAACGAATATCATTATATGCATGGGGTGTGCTACATAAATCGTCTGTTTCCAGGCTCGTCTACAAGAAGGGCAAATTCCCCGAGGGCGACCCCAGTTTCGTGTTTGGCGACGGGGACGGAACCGTCAACAAGAGGAGTCTGGAAGGTTGCCTCCACTGGAAAGGCAACCAGAAGCAGCCGATCTTCCACCAGACGTTCCCGAACATGGACCACATGGACGTACTCAGCGATGACAGGATCATCGAGTACATTACGAAACTGTTTGCGTCCAAGCTGTGATAGTAGAGTGAGTCAGCAAAATGGATTTCTTCCCGTAGGACGATAAGTAGTTTGTAAGTGGCTCAGCTTGTGAAAGTAGCCACACGGTGTAAATTACAGCGTGTGAAAGTAGTAGTTTGTATGTGTCTTTTCAAAGCAGGTAGGAGTAACATTACAAAATACATTTTGAATAGCTTATCTGTCGGAAGGATTTTTTTATTAGCAGTGGCAAACTTTACAGCTACTTTGCAGATTGAAATATTTTAAAATATTATTTTAGTTTTGTAAATAAAAGGTTATATTACCTTGTTGCTGTCAGTGATCCTTTTAATTCCAATGTTGGATTAAAAGGTAATATAACCTTTTATTTGTATTAAGTGATTCGGAAGCTACACAAAAATTGAAATTAGTTTTGTAACCTGCAATGTATTTCAACTTTTATTTTTAACAGATTCCCTGTTTTATTAGTTTTCATAATAACGCTTGCGTTGATTATTTGTAAATATTTCATCGTCTGATCATCATCCCACTTTGTAATCCTGATAAACTGGATGTTATGACAGCTGTAAAGTAAGAAATTGTAACAATGTTTTTTGAAGTTCAGAATTTGAAATGCTTTTAGAATAACAATGTCCCTCCTTAGGCTCTTTAATCAGTCTGTACAGGAATCTGTGCATACGTTATTTTAAAACTAATTATATCCTTTACTAAAAGCTAATGTGGGTTTAAAAAAATTATTCAGTGATCTGAATCAAGTTGTAATTTGAAAGAGTCCTATTAAGTACGGGTTTAAAAAAATTATTCAGTGATCCGAATCAAGTTGTAATTTGAAAGAGTCCTATTAAGTACGATACAGTGACAGATAGACTTGTATTTAGTTTTTGCGCAACGTAAACATGGTTTGTCTGCTGTGATACTGTAGAAAAACTAAATGGTCCTTACTGTGCCAAAGGCAAGGGAAGACAGCAATATTATATTTGTTTGTAACAATGTGATTTTTATACCCCATTTGAGAGAAGTCTCATGCAATATTATAATAATTTTGATTTCTGATGGTATGCCTCGATCAGACACAATGAAGACAGTGAAAATATTAATGTAGGAGACATGAGCTCCGCGATTGCTATTTTTATAATTTGTGTTCTGTTGATAAGGAAACTTCAGATTATCCAGATTGTTGGGTATTGAAATTGGATCTTTACCACATTATTCTGGATAATCCATGGTGTGCTGAATTGATATTTTTTATAATAACCAAATCTAGGTCATACAATGCTTATTCCAAAGAAACAAACATATTGTAAAAACTGATTATTTTAGTGTGGTTCTATATTTACTAGAAGTGTAATCTCTTCAAGGATAGTAATTGCATGTTTTTAAAGCTGCTCTTTTAAAAATTTGATTTTCGAATGAGTAATGTGATAGTAATAATAATAACTAAACTAAGTTTATTAGTTACTAAGAAATTTTATGATATAAAAAGGGCCCTTTATTCATTAGGTATAAGTAGTTTTAAGATTTACTTTTAAATTGCTCATTTCAAACTGCACGCTCAATATTCATTTTTCCTTAGATAATACAATATTTTATTTAGTTTTAATATTCATACAAGTAGAATTTACTTATTCTTCAAACATATCATTTAAAATATTTTTCATTGATATCAGTGCTATGTCTAAGCAATATCGATAAGTTTTACATTTAAATCAGTATAAAAATGAAAATAAGAAAAATTTGTGATTTTATATTATTTTATAATTTATTTTTAATGTCAAAAACCAAATATAGTCTACAAAGATTAAAAAAATTGAGTTATAATTTTTGAATTACCTTTATTTCTATTTGTTCATGGTTCGATTTTCAATTAAAACTTCCTTCTATTTCCATCTGGTTACGATGGTGTTTGTAGTAAAAGTTATATGCTGTAGCAAAAGCCACATAGAGCCAAAAATTATCTTCACACTTTTTAGTCACAAGATCTAATTGTTAAATCTAAATAAGACTTTGTAGTTCAGTGTTTAATTTTAAACCTAAAATTTAAAATCACTGGGTTCATTCATAAAATTTAAAATAACCTCTCTGTCTTCATTGTATTAAAAAAAATATCGGGCGAGTAGTGCAGCTTTTTATTATTTCCTGAAAATTTAGTACTCGGTAGTTAAGGGGTTTCTCTTTTGAGCGATTCAAATAGAATATTAATACTATTACATCATTGAGTTTTTATCCGTTAGCAGGGCCTGATTAAGAGGTGTACCACGCCTAGGCTTGAGTTGATTTAGTGCCTCCTCTCCCACCCCTACAACCCCCCTTCCACCCCTTTACTCCCCCCCCCCCCCCACTCACACCATGACTATATGTGACTTTTGTATCTTATATATCATGAAATTACGAATTTCATTCCTCCAGAACTAATATCTTACAAAACTACATTTAACTTGGAAACTAACTATATAAACACCCTATCCAGTAACTATAGTCCTTACTCGCAAAGATAATCACCAAAAAAATTAGAAAGTTGAGACTAATTAATTACATTTTCAAGGATAATTCACCGCCACCTGTGATGTATATTCAACTTACACTCTTGCAACTTACGTTGTTACGCACTGCTTTTCTTTTCTGCAACATGTGACTCAGATAACAGTCTTCATTACTATTGTATAGATAATAGACTTCTAAGATGTACCTTTAAGTTTAGCAAAAAACATGCACAAGCGCATCCCCACGCTCATTGTGTTCATTACACCCTCTAAGGTATTCTGAACCACTTGGTTTCTTCTTTTCACTTATAGTAGTATCAATTTCACTACTGCAGGCTACACCAATAAAAGCGTGTAATGTCAAATAACAGATAAGAACCTGTCAAATACTCCTCACACCTGATTTACTCAAAAGGAGGCTTGGTAATTTCTAGTTTTATTTCTTAAAATCTTTCGACAAATAAAAAATTGTACAGTCGACTCTCGCTAACTCAAAAGTCCACGGGACTGTGATTTTTCTTTGTATTACGTATAGTTCGTTGTAGGCATAGTTTGAGTTATAGAGGTAAACTAAATAAAACTTCGTGATATAGAGGTAAAGAAAAAATGCAGTTTATACCCTACACCTTCAACAAATCCAAGCTTTTAACTTATTCAAATATTATATATCAATGAAAAATACAGTATTTATAATATAATAACCTGTAAAACACAAAAACAGATAAGATCATATTAATTCTGATTAAAAGTCTGTAATCTTCCTCTGCTTAAACATGTAAAAACAATTATTACAGTATTGATCATAATTTTTATTAAAACAATAATATAAAGAAACTTTACTGTATGCCCTACAGCTACAAAAATAAACTTATAACTTTGAATGTTACTGTATTTATAAATGATACTTACACTACAGTATACAAAATAAAAAACTTGTGAAATAAAATAGAGTAAACAGTTCAGAACCCGGGATTTCGTATTACAGAGGTCCATTCTGAAAACTTCGTGGTATGGAGGTAAACTTCGAGTTATGGAGGCAAAGCGTGAATCAAATTCGTCTTATCTACTGAAATTTGTGTTATAGAGGTAATTTTTGTGTCCCTTCAAGTTATAGAGGTAAAATAAACCCGGAAAATTGGTTTGTGTTATGAAAATTAGTTCGTGTTATGTAAAGTAATTTCTTCGTGCTAGACAGGTTTTTCCAAGGGGATTAAAAATAATTCGTGATATTGAGGATTTCGTGATATCAAGGTTCGTGTTAGCGAGAGTCGACTGTATTTATTTTGCGCTCTGTGGTGCCCACTGGCTGGCTGGCACCCAGAAATGTAAACAAGAACTGTCAGTTATGTTTCTTGTCAAGTTTTTACCGGACATCTCAACCAGGGATGATTAACTTTTTCCACCACAAGTTAAGTCTGATAGCCTAGATTTCTCAAGTGAAAATGTAAACTAACAAATCTGTGACTAAAGGTCACGTCTTATCTCAAAATCTTGATTATGGACAGAATATGTGGCATTGAGTGCTTTCTTGGCCAGTGATGAGTTAAAATGTCAATAGTGTTAAATAATGTTTTTAAGATTTTTCTTAGAAAAACTGTTTGTTTGGTCCTAATTCTCATTTTCATGTAAGTAAAAAACATTAGTTCCAACGTATAAGAGTATTTTGGAGTTGTGGAAGGGATTTTTTTTTAAGTCGTGGAATAATTTTTGTAACCTTAAGTTCTATTTGTGCTTTGACCCTCTAGACTTGAGAGTTGCTGTAGATTTTACCTAACATATTATGATGCTTCATCTAATTTAAATTGTTTTCATTTGATGAAACAACTGTCTTGAGAAACCCTTCGATTCTACATTCTGTCATTTTGATATTTATTTACATATTTCCTATTGTTTCGGCTTCATCACAGTTAAATAGAAGGAAGAACGTGAGGCATACGTTTGGAAATGTTTTTATATGAAAAAATGGCACACGAGTGAAAGTGTTTTCAGTATTCATTTCATTACATTATTTTAAGAATCATGACGACCTCTTCTGAGTGAATGTCAGTACTTCATAGCCTGAGAATGTCACTTGAATTAGGTTAAGTTAAAACCAGTAGCCATTAATCAGCTGTCAGAGATTACTATGCGGAAATAAGGTATTTTTGACCTCTAAAATTTAATTTGAATAGTAAACCAGTGGAAAAAGAGAAGTATGCCAATAATTTAAAATAGGTACTGGATTTTAGCGAATTTACCCTATAGGGCAGAAGGTCTCCTGGTAAGACCTAAGACAACCATAACTTTTTGTTTTGGGGCCCCCAGAAGCAAAAAACACCATTCTTTCAAATTTATAGATATATATTAATAATTAAATAATTTTAAAACAGGGTACTGTGTTTTGAAATGTTAAAAATAAATAAATTAATAAATATGTGTGTGTGTGTGTGTGTGTGTGTGTGTGTGTGTGTGTGTGTGTGTGTGTGTGTGTCTGTAAGCACGATAGCGCTCGCAAAATGGTCTGATCGGAATGAAATTTGGCACAGGCTTGTAAAATAGTAATTATTCGGATGAGTTCGAAAACCAGCCCGATTGGACCACTGGAAGGGGAGTAAAGGGGGATAAACCCCCCCAAAAAAGGGTTTTTGGGTTTTTCACATAGAAAAATAACAATAATCAAATTTTGATTAGCAGCATTGAATTAAGCTCAAAAAAACAAACAATTTAATATTTTGAATTTGCATTTTCATTCCTCATGTTATTTTACAATGAATCCAAAAACTTGCATTTGAAATTCGCTGAGTATGCAGGTCTGCTGCAACGGGGGTATTTTGTTTTTCAAGCCAATTTAATGGCTGCAAGTAAACTTTTTTATTATCGATATTAATCTTCAGAAGAAAATAAATGGTACCGTATCAGGGAACTGTCGTATATACTTTTACTTTCTCCCCTCTATACCTACATAGTATATAGAGAAAGTTTTGTTTTCCTACAAATTTTCGAATTTGAGTTGTTAGTGGATATATTTGTTTTAGTGCTCCCTGAATCCAAAAAAGTGGTTTTCGGCGTGGTGTCTGTCTGTGTGTGGATGTATGTGTGTGTGTGGATGTAAACAAAGCTAGAGATGAAACCAGTGGTCCGATTTTCATGAAATTTGGCATGTAGGTATAAAACCATGGTATCTCCTGGCGTATTTTTCATTTTTTTGAATTTTAGCGAATTTCCCTTATAGGGAAGAAGCTGTTACCGTAGTATTCATGGTAAGACCTAAGGCCCAGACCATGATAACTTTTCGTTTTGGGGCCCCCAGAAGCAAAAAACACCTTTCGTTCGAATTTATATATATATATATATATATATATATATATAAATTTCTATATATATGTCTGTTAACACGATAGCGGCCGTAAATATGGTCCAATCTTAATGAAATTTGGTACAGACATGTAAAGTAGTAATCACTCGGATGAGTTCGTGAACCAGCCTGATCGGACCACCAGAAGGGGGGGTAAAGGGGGGTAAACCCCCCAAAAAATGAGTTTTTTGAGTTTTTTTGAGTTTTTTACATAGAAAATTAAAAATTATCCAATTTTTGCTAGCATTATTGAATTCAGCTCAAAAAAACAAACAATTTAGTATTTTGAATCACTGCTCTATGTCCATTGGTTTCCGAGATATTGAAAGTGGTAAACACAGTACGTTGTCCCAATGTTAACCTTATGGGAAATAAAGAAAATTCTACATCTCGCTTATTTCTCAACATATCTTGATAAAACTTGGTTTGTGGCTTCATCTAGATGAGATCTAATGTTTACTAGTCTAAAATCCCCAATATTTCCATTTTCGTGGCAGCAAACCTGCATACTCATTCCCCATGTTATTCTTATGGAGCTTACAAAACATGTCAAATCTCGCTATGTTGGCTTGAACTCTTTTGAATTTGAAATTCGCTGAGTATGCAGGTCTGCTGCAACGGGGGTATTTTTTGTTTGTAAGGGTATTTACACCATAAAAACCCATAAAAAATGACAAAGGTCCAAATTCTCAAAAACGGCTCTAACGATTTTTATAAAAATTTCATGGTTTTTAGTGCTTAAGGTGACAAATAAAATGACACCACTTGCATGTCTGTAAAAATTTAGGTTCAGAAGTTATGGGGGTTTAAGTGCTAGAACATTAATATTTTTTAAATTTCACAAAAACTGTAACCTCTTAAGAAAATATACTTACAACCATTAAATTCTACTTGAAAAACTAAATAATCCAGTATTTTGAATCTTTAGTTTACGTCAACTGGTTGCGGAGATAATTGATATATTAGTTCGGCGGTAAACGCAGTACGTTGTCCAATGTTATTCTTGTGGTAAATATTTAAAAAAACGATATCTCGTTATTTACTAACCGATTTTGATAACATTTGGTATGTATCTGTGTGGTAATTAATTGTTAAATTAATTGTTTTATTTCACTATATATGTTTTATGGTTTTAAATGACTTGAAGGGAGAAATTATGTGTCAGTTTCCTGATACCGTTTATTGTTTACTGCGACGTGACAACGATGTAACTACCGCGACAATGATATTTTCTGCGACTGCGACGACCGTATTCGTCTACCACGACGCGATACTCGTCTGCCGTGGCGTCCACCACAATAATGATATTCGTCTACCCCGACGACTATATTCGCTTACCGTTACAACGATATATTCTACCGCGACGACGATATTCGTCTACCGCGACGTCCATATTTCGTCTATTGAGACGCGATACTCGCCTACGATGACGATATTTGACTACCGTCACATTAGTACGGGTTTTTGTGAATACTTAAATACCCCCTTCCCTCTTCTTATAGGATATCCCCCCCGAAATTAAATCCTGGGTTCGCCCCTGCCATAGATAAAATATAGGGTATATTTTATCTATGCCCCTGTACATCTTTGAGGTGTTGACCAAGGTCAATAATCTGCGAGGCTGCATGGTTCTTAAACTCTAGCCTGATCAGTAAAAAAAAGAATACACAACCTCAACCTCTTTTTTAATCCTTCTGTCACTGTCGTCTGTCGTTGTCGTCTGATCCTGATCATCAATCAATGTTTATTTTGTACTGAGTGCTTGTAGTTAATTGGGACATTGGGAGTATAGCAGTAATGAGGTGTTGGGATTTCTAAGGTCAAAGGTTTCAATTTTTATCGTTTTAGATCGTCTAAGTTCATAACAATTAAAAATACAAAATTCAATATTATTAAGTCCATTCTGAAGTCCACTTAGCAACGAAAAAATATGAGGTAGGGACTAGACATAGCTTTCCAATCCTTGTAGACTTATAAATTTAGTATTTCATTTTCTTTTTTTTATATTTTCTATAGTACTCCACCCTCCTACCCTACACTTTTCACACCATATTCCTGATAACACCCTAGGTCTGTTGAATAACAGATATTATTTAGAATCCTAACCCCCACAAGACCTGGGGAGCCATTACAGCTGTGTCAGCCTAAACCTATTTGAATAAAAATCAGTAAGTTAATAAGTTACCCCTGATTCGTTAAGATCCATTAATGTTAGGCCAAATTTAGGCTACATAGAACGGGTGGAGTTGTGGCACGGGCATGGCACAGTCATTTGTCATTTTCCCATTGCTCCCATAAGGACCAATTGCCCAATGCAAACAGACGGGATGTGGCGCAGGTGGCATCACCCTCTCATCACCACCACACATCTTCCTTTGTTACCAGTGGCGACCGGGAACCAGCATGCCTGGGATGCGCCCGTTGTCTGGAGGACGAAATGAATACAGTCCACCTATGAGTAAGTACTGTACATTGATAACAGCCACTGGCACATCGTGTCTGTGTGAATCGTACTGCTGGCGTGCCTCATGAATTGCCCATGTCTCGTTTGAGCAACAACTTCACCACACGCCTGTTCTGTATGAACTGGGTCTTAGGTTCAGTGTTTATTGTTGTGGTCTTAACAGTAACAACCTTATCCTTACATGAGTAAGTAAATTTTTTTCAACACAACCTAATATGATAACCAAATAACATACCATAACCTAACCTGATCAAACCTAATCTAGTCTAGCCTAATCCTACTTGTACAACCAAATTAACTTGAACATAACTAAAATTAAACTTGGTAGCTAAAACTAGTTTTGTCATTGTTTAATTTTTGCTTTCCATTTTTCTCTAATAAGTTATTAGTTCACAAGAATTCTTTCATCATGTTGCAATTTCCCATATTTTGAGTCCCCACATGAATAAAAGCACAATGTTTTTCCCAATGCTTTTCTGGCTGCCTCTCAGTTAATATCCATTGGATCCTGGAAATTCTTCGATGATAGGCTTTTTCGTTTGCTCTCCAAATAAATCTTTGTACCTGCAGGACCAATTTCTTGATAGGGTAAAAATGTTTGGGTTTTGAGCAAAAAACTATCATTGCAATCAGAATGTCATGTCCTAAATTTGAAAGAAAATTTCATTTTATAAGTGTAGGAGTACTTTTCAGAGGCTGATTTTCATATTGTTCTTTAATATTTTTAGGCCTAATCATCTTATTTGTTTCTGTGAATCTCAATATTTTATATCATTCTTAGGTTTAGTAAATTCATCTAAGGTACCTGTACTGTAATGGAGAGTTATGTTTCAGTAATAAATCCAAATGCTCAAAGGCTGCATCAATCCAAGATATAGCACCTCCTTGGGATGCACCACTAAGTGCAAAATACATGAGGTAAGTCAATAATACATGGTTTTTCAAAATATATGGTGAAAATAATTCCTTCGTTAATACCTGTACTGTACTATAAAAAAGATGTTGTTCAAATGAAAATTGATTTGATTAAATAAAAAGAACAGTATATGGGTGGGTGATTTGTTGTACATCTCCTAAATAAATTTTTAAATTGCCATATACTTAAAATTACTTTAGCCAATTACTGTTAATCGAAAGACGATATATTTCGTACCTTAGAACATCATCAAGTCTTTGAGTATGCAGCCATATTAATCAAAGTAATGTTATATTGTGACAAGTCAATTGATTTACTAAAATGTTGTCACAGTCATAATAATAAAAGGCTGTCATGATGCTAAAATGAATAAAAACTTGTTAAAATTGGAGTATGCTGGCCAGCACTTTTCCTACCACTGACTTAAACACCTTTTAAACTGACCCACTAAAGGTGCAATCTTCTTTTTGTTCTCACTACTGCCTTTTGTATTTCAAGATTGTATGTGTTCTTTATATTTTCATTTTATTTCCTTGAATTTAAGTTTTAAATTGTAACAAGGGAGTATGTTCTCAAAAAATTACCACAGTATATTTCTGCTAAAGCTTACAATTATAAATGTTGGCTGATTTCTACCATAAGAGAACAGTAAATTATGATTTTTCCACTAAATTACATTACCACTAAGACGCCGACCACCAGAAAGGCGTATTTTAAGGCAAATATGAGTGAAGGATGAGTGTAGAATGATTGTGGCGGTCCTGAAGTCTTGTTACTGCCTAAGGCCGACACATTAGACAGGACTGTTAGTTAATAGTCCAACAGCCAAAGGCAACAAAGCAACCTACAGTTTAACATGGGATCCGAACCAAAATTTCACCTGGTTTACAGTTTACAAACTGGTTATTGAAACTTTGTCGCCTGAATTAAGTAAGTCTTGCAGTTAAACAAGCACTATTTATCAAAACATTCCGGAGGGTTTTGAATTTAATTATTTTATTTCTATATCTATGCCTACTTTTGTTTAGTACACTACCGCAGAGTTGGATTTGTTTTTGTACCCACAGTTTTCGGGTGCAGAGTTTTTATCATCGCTTGGAAAGTCGTATAAAATTTGGTGATTCTGACAGGAGAGAATAACTGTGTTAAAACCAAAGAAGTGCATGTAAACTAAATCAAGCCTAAAACACTGTTGGTTTCTTATTTTATTGACCACCTGAAGCTGTGATCCAATTAAAAATTTTAACACAAGTTAAAGACAAACAGGTTTAAGGTACTTACAAAACATGTATGTCTCAGTAAATCACATCTCCGTCAATACATTGACTGCAGGCCACATTCCAGTACGTGGTCGGAGTCACAACTGGGGTTTGGGCCACATTCTGAGCTGTGGTTTGACCACTGAAAATGAAGTCTTCTGTGCCCCAGCAGTTTGCTTGGGGCGGATGACTATTACCTGCATGTAGTTCGGAAAATGTTCATTTCAAAGGTATTAGTTTGTTTGTGACTCCTGTAATTTTGGCTTGTGGTACTTGTTGCAATATTATTTCAGCACCCGGGGTAAGTATAACCTTTGTAGTTAAATCTTTGTGGTTAAAAGTACAATAAAACCTTGGTAAGAAGACACTCTATAATTCCAAATTGTAGTTAACTAGTTTATTTTTTCAAATTCCCTCGAAATTGCCAGAACACTCTGTGACTTGAGGCAATTGACTCAATGGCAATGACTCAGTAACTTGACGCTCAATTAGAAGAGTCCCTCAGTAACAAGACCTCATTCGTAAATTTTTTGGACTATTCTTATCAAGGTTCTACTGTAGTTATTGAGTAATTTGTAGTATTTCATAGGTAGCTTATTTCAAATTATTTATACTTTATTCTTTTAGGAGCTTTGCTTACGTTACAGTCAAAGATAGATTACCAGTGATTTTGACTAAAGTCATCGATGGATTGTCAAGAGATAAGGAAGCTATTGCTGCGGTTTATGGTGAGGTATGATTCTTGCAATCACAGTCTAAGCTTAATTTACCTTTGGTAAAATTTGCCCAAGGTTTTTCTGATATGTAGATATAACCTTTTCTTAGTGAAAGTGCATTTAAATTATTTCATGTTTAGTAAAGAAAGAAAGTGTGGCTTTATGTGGTAGACTTTATGAAGGGGACACGGCATGACAGCAAACATGACAATTTAATACATTACCGTGATCAATTTGCCCTTTGCATTTTTCAATTGAATGTCAATTGCATTTCAAACCAAAAAGGAGGTGAATTTAAACAGCTCAAATTGCCTAAAACTAACCATTTTGCCTAGAAAATGTCCCGGTCTGCCCCTCCTCCTAAAAGTACATGTTGCCAAACCTCCCCCCACCTAGAGTACAATTTTTGTTTTGATACACACTGCAATCCTACCCCTACCCTAAGAGGTGTCGCATGAACCATAGGTTCGGGAGAATAAAACCCACTGGGGGGGGGGGTCAGAAAAATGTTGGGTTTTCGTACTTAAAAGTGGGGTTTTAAGCCTTTAAACCTATAAAATGTACAGCATTAAAAGCTTAGTTTATTTACGATTTTCAAGGTAAATTTGCAATGAAACTAAAAATTATATACTGTTTAGATTTTGAATACGTGACTATTGAAGAACATCTTGTTAAGTTTACCTCAAAAAGTTATCAGTCCCCCAGTCAAAGAATAAAAAAACGGCGATGTTAACAATTAATATGGTAAAAATAAACAACTTCCTTAAAAATAATTGGTTAAAATGACCTGTGTGTAGAGGAACAATCTTAGAGAATAGTTGAAAATAATTTCGAATTTTTTTTATTGTTGGTCAGCGGCTTCAAAAATAAAGTTTTTATGTTAGGGGGTATGTGCCCCACGTGCCCCCCCAGCCTATGCCTACCCTTAACCCCACTTTAAAGTTGAATCTTTCTATCCGACCTCACTATGAACTTGTCGTGTGTGCATTTAATAGCTGTAAAAACCTTGGAATTTGAAGTTTTCTTATTCTTTGATTTTTCCTTATTCCAGGAGGGAAGAGAAGATGTGAAGAGGGTTATTGGTTGTTTATCACAATTGAAAAATGAAATGGTGACGGATAAATACTTCACTCAGCTAGTCTGCGGGGAAGACGCATCAAAGTGGAATGTTTACTGGCGTAACAAAACGGAGAATGGCACAACAGTTTCATGGTTCAAAACCGAATGGTTGTACGCCGAGTGCTACTTGTATAGGAGGATCAAAGAAGCTTTTTTATTGAGGTAAGGGTTGCCAAGCTTCAGAGCGACTGCCCTTGTAGGCGCCAAATTAATCATGTAAAATGTTCTTTGTTTGAATTTCATTGTTGGTGATAGTGATTTTATATTTTGATTTTTGCAGACATTTGCCATCACTGATTAGTAAAAACAAGTTTAACGACGTTTCGGGATCTGAAAAAAAAGAACCTAGAACATATCAAGATTAGTAAAACACAGACAGGATAATCTGGACAAAAACATAGCTAAAACAGAGAATTGTAAAAGCAGTCACATAAACAAAAGGCTGAAAAGAAAACAAGAACAAAATATAACACAGAAATCACAAGTATCAAGAATCACCAATCAGGAGAGAGCACGTCCACACCCAATCACAGCAGAGCTAAGACTAGTGGGAGGAGAGGATATAGCGGCGCCGAAGGAAATGGTACCTTTTTCCTTCAGCGCCGCCATTTCCTCTCCTCCCACCAGTCTTAGCTCTGCTCTGATTGGGTGCGGACGTGCTCTCTCCTGATTGGTGATTCTTGATACTTGTCATTTCTGTGTTATATTGTGTTCTTGTTTTCTTTTCAGCATAGTATTTATGTGACTGCTTTAACTATTCTCTTTTTTTGCTATGTTTTTGTCCAGATTACCCTAGCTGTGTTTTACTAATCTTGTTATATTCTAGATTCTTTTTCCACCTCAAGGCGGGATCAGATTCCAGATCCTGGAACATCTTGAAACTTGTTTTTTTTACTAATCAGTGATGGCAAATGTCCTCAAAAATCAAAATCAAAATATAAAAATAAAATGTCAGAAAAATGTTTTTTATGGTTCAATCTATTTGCTTCATCCCAAAAGGAATGTTAGCCACATTCAGCATCAAGTTATGAAAAGGGAAGGCCATTCCTAAAGCTAAGGCCAAGACTGGTTTAAACCTATTCGTCTCTTCAAATCATCACTATTTTGCTTCATATTTTACCTCAGATGTAAAAATCAATAAGAATATGTTTTTTGTTAATATAATTGCTTTTTATTAGAAGCCTTCTTTAGCCATTGATGACATAACAAAATTAATAAAATATTTTGCTGTATGAAGGCGTTTTGCTGATCCCACAAAATGTTGAAATTTGAATAAAGTGTTCTTAAAGAAACTGTAAATGTTTATTGTATTGAGTTATATCAGGATTGAGCATGTCAAATAAACATCAAAGAGATATAATCCTTCATTAACCATGATCCATAGCATCCTAACATGAATATTTAATCACATGTACTAAAATTTAAATTCTGTTTTAGTAAAAAACTCGGTGACTATGACCCATTCCATAAACAAAAGACGGACGCCGTTGAAGAGGCTCTCAGCTTTATGGATGCAATGGCAACATATTTGGTCAAACTTTTTGAAGATCATGACATTAGATGGGACGCAATGCACTCAGATTTTCAGCGTATGTTAAAGGTTTGTTGAGCTTAATTAATTTCCTGGTCACTTGTTCTAGAAGAACATTGATAGGGGAAACTTGGGAGACTTGACCCAATTTCCAGTTTTTGATTTTTAAATTTTTTTTGTTTTGAGAGCCTATAGAATTTCTAACAGCAAAAATATTTAGTATATTCTTTTTCTTTCACACAAATCATAAATTAAAATTAACCTTTTTTATTAATTACCAAAAATTATTTAGTAAAACTCTGCAAATGGGTCAAGTGTTCCTAGGCCTAGGGAGACGTGTCCCGAGTTACAAGTTATAATGGTTTTGAGGTGGTATCAATGAAACACATACATACATAACATTTATAAAGTAAACAAACATTTTTAGGATGGCAAAGTGTATTTATTAGAAACATTTACATGAAGTAATAAAGAAATGTTCTTATATATGGAAACATCTCATTAAAACGTGCAGCCTGATGGAAGTCAACGGTCAGTTTTTGTACTAACCATAATTCCAACGTGCGCCACCGGTGGCACACTGCAAACTTTCCAAAACTCCGATGTTTACCAACGGTGGCACACTGATCCCATTTAATTCTATGCTTTTTTACAGCGCTTTCGGGCTTTTGGGTCAAGTGTCCCTAATAGGTTTTAACTCAAAAATTGACCGAGTAACAAGAAAGTTTGGAATAAGTATTTTTTGTTATCTATTTATATCCTTAAGTATACCTGATACTATGTAGCAGTTAAATTTAACTTACCTTTAGTATCAAAATTATAAAACAATTTCAGAACTGAAAACTAAGAATTTACTTTTGGAGCACCAAAACACATACAGCCTAACCACCCTCTAAGGAAAGCAGGGACTGGCAACCCAATTCCCTCCAAAACTGCAGCAGACTGGAGGGAATAGAGTGACAGTACTTCCAGCCCTCACTAAATTTCCCTTCATAGGAAAATTGCCCTTGGGTCAAGTCTCCCTATGGGTCAAGTCTCCCTACTTTTCTGTCATTGTTAAGGATTTGCACAGTTAAGATCAAAATGGACATGGTATATATTTATATTTCATCACTAAAAGTGACACTTTTCTTACGAGGTCAAATTTTTCTGAGGAAAAATTACCCAGTTACGAAATATATCTAAGGCCCATGTGATTAATTTTTTATAGCATCATCAATGAACATTATATTGAAAAAAATACACCCCGTCATAGCAAACCTGCGTACTCAGCGAATTTCCAATTAAAAACAATAATTAATCGATAATTACAAAATACGTAAAAAAAGTGATACATTTAATATTTAAATAAAATGTCATTGTTTGTTATACATACTATTTGTTAAAAATATTGATAAATAAGTTTAATTTAATAAGAAACATATTACTTTTAAATAAATAGGCTGGATTGTTATTTTTTTGGTTAAAAATCCAAAATCCTATTTAAGCGGAAATACTTTGGAGACCAATGGACTTAGAGCAACGATTCAAAATACCAAATTGTTTGTTTTTCCAAGCTGAATCCAATGGTGAAAACAATAATTTGATTACTTTAATTTTTCAATTCGAAAAAGCCAAAAAAACCCGTTTTTGGGGGGTAAAAGCAGTCTTTACCCCACTTTGGATATGTCGATCTGGCCGGTTTACGAACTCATCCTAGTGTTACATGTGTGTACCAAATTTTGTTACGTCGGACGATTTTTACGAGAGTTATCGTCCTTACAGACACTCAAAAATGAAAATTCTACTCCCCATTTAAGCCCATGTTAAATTTTGTTACAAATCGTGATTTTTGCAGGTAAAAATGCATTTCTGCGATACACTCACTTGATATCCAGAAAGTAGACATAAAAAGCTATCAATTTATATAAAAATTAATATGATTGCTGAGGTTACCCTGAACGGATATTTTTTGTCCATTCTGTTAAAACGACGGTAATAGCTTATTTCTGAGGAAATTTGCTAAAATATATTTCATTTTGTATTTTCTTGATTAAATGAAATCTTTTTGTTGCAGCACTCCCTTTGGGCTAATAAAGTTGACTTGTCTATGTCCAGTGGAAATCATGTTGAAATAAAAGGAGACCCTTTCAAATTGTTGGATGAGCTGGATGAATTTATTCTTATTGACAATTCACATGAAATTTGGGTGGAAATATCGAAATCATCTATAGTCAAAGACCTAATCATAGGTTGGTATGTGTTACTTGTTTTTATATTTAGATAATGTCGGTGTGGTTTCTTGAATTTGTACTCTATTAGCATTTTGAGTGATGAAATATGTGGTTTATTTCATCTTATTTGAGAGAGGCTAAGTAACAAATAATTAATTCAAAATCTAATAAATAAAAATACCCTGTTGCAGCAGACCTGCATTCTCAGTTAATTTCATATGTTAAAATAAACTAGATAACACGTACCCCGAAATCAAGCAAAATCATATAGTAAAAGAATGAAGAAGCATCAGCCTACTTGTATACTTTTAAAATTTAATCAAAGGGCTAAATTCAATAACAATTATGGCTAGACTACTGAAACTCTAAAATCCTCTAACTCGTTTGATTTACCGCAGGAGTTTCCAGTAAACAATTTCTTGGGAAACACCTTCATTTTCCCATGTTCTCTTGTTTCTGAAATGTATATTTTAATTCCGGCAAAAGATCGAGCTCTGCTTACAGCAACATGTAGCTGACTGAGAGCAAACACTGGCTCCCTGAGCAACGCCTCCTTTATTTAGGGAACTTCATTGATAGTTATATCACCAAAACAGGAATTATATGGAACAGCTGTCTTTGCAGGGATCCTTGCCTCTGTGGAAATACGTTCAATGACGCATTATCTCTACCAGTCTTTTCGTTCCTAAAATGCAAACCACCGCGATGGAAACATTTCAAGTTCATTGGTCTGAGGTTGGAAGGAGCATCAAATGTTACATTGGGAGGGTGATGCCAGCGCCAGCAGTTGCGATAGTGTTCCCTCCGACCGGTCAATCTTCGTCTCCTTCTTATTAGTGGCATTATAACTGCACCAAATCCAAAAATAAATTGGCTCAAGTTAATATAACTTCAAAAAACACTATGCCGAAATGTGTTGGGATATCGTAAACACATTGTAAAACTGGTAACTGTAATGTTTAAGCCCTTTTAAAAGAGTTCATAACATAACCTAAATTACATAATAAATAATTACATAATAATAATAAAAGAAAACTGTTGAAAACAACTTGTTGTCACGTTCTAGAAGCCAAAGCAGCTGAAAACAATAAAAACTGCTCTTTTCAAAAAATTATTTATAAGCGCTGCAATCCTGCTGCAAATGCTGTTTACCTGTATAACTATTTCAGAGCTTGACCATATGTTCAGATGTAAACAAAGTGAACTGAGTTTCCTCAAATGTTGCCACTTTTCCTAAACTTCAGCCCTTTACTGTACTTTAGTGAAGCCCTTTTTTAAAATTCTGAGACTTGTTGACAAATCTACATAAAAATCCCTTTAATTTGAAACCTCAAACGTTAAAATCCGCCCAGCCGTTATTGCGGTTGGACTGTGAAAAGAAAACCGCTTGCGTATTAATATATAGATAATTTAGACAGATTCTCAAATCAGGTAAAATCAACTTAAATCCTTAAACAATCGTAAACCACAAGGAAGAATCTAACAGAGGTTGCTTTTAAATGGGTCATGTGTTGCGCCCAAGTTCTTGCTAGTTACAGTTAAATCCAGCTACAGTTAAGTTACTAGTTACTTGTTACATCCAGTAACTAGGTACAGTTAAGTTAAATTAGGAGAGGACAGCGACGGTGCTGCTCTCTCGCGGCGTTAATGGTGAACTATTTGTTTATAAGTCCTCGACACCAGCTGAGCGCAACATTAGAAGATACCTCTGTTTGATTCTCCTCTGTGCTTAAACCAATTTTCTCCATAAGAATAACATGGGAATTGAGTATCCAGGTGTTCTACCATTGAAATGTAAAATTCAGACATTTTTTGCAATAATCCAAAAGATATCAACTATATAAAGCCACATACCAAGTTTTGAAATAATAAATAATTTCAACTTGATGTACCAACTCATTGATTTGCATTTTCTTCAATAAACGAAGGGGTCCCCTGTAAAACGTTCTAAGCGGCAACAACCTAGTTTTGAGTAATCAAGCGTTGAAAGTTGAATATTAAAATTTATGGTTTTTTCAAGGTTAGAACTTACAATCATGTATAATTTTTTAATACCCTACTTATAACATCATAATGTAGCCTTTTAATAAATTTTTACTAGCCATTAAGCATTTTATCAGATTGTACGTGTTTTTTGGAGGGTTATACCGTTCTAAATGACTGGCGTTTGAAACGTTTTCTGAAGGACTGCTCTTCAGCCTTTGGAAGAAAACATCAGGGAGTGTAGGAATACCAACATAAACGAAAACAAAACTGAATGTAAAACAATTTTATTTGTATAAATGTACAAAAACTTAATTTTGCTACATAACTTGATACGTCATTTTGCTAAAAGTTATCCAAATGTGGTGCTTAAAACATTACTCTACTCACTTCTTTTGGGGACAATTTCCAGGCTTTGACTTCTTAGTTTTTGAAATAAGTGTAATCCAGCTTTTCTACATTCATCCCTGGTCTTATCCTTGCACTTTCCAATATTTACTTGACGTGTTTTATTTTTATTTACGAGATTTTGGTCGCTGGGCGTCAACACAACGACCGGCGGTGAGTCTATCTTTCGGCGAGTAGAACGTTATTCCCCAGAAAGACCGTGCACTCCCACGAAGCACGCCAACTTTGACAGACGAAATCAGGGCTGCCAACTCAAATATCTTCAAAACAAAATATACCACGGTGTAGCTCGTGTCCTAGAGAACCTTTTTCACTTAATATATTGAATTTTGAAATTTTGTCGCTTAGAATGTTTTATGAGGGACCCCTTCAAACTACCCCTGACAGCTAAAATTATTCTTTCATTAATTTTATATCTAAAGTACCGTAATGCTTGGTTAGTAAACCTTTTCATAATTCACGGAATTTCTGACATAAATATTGAATTTTATTGTGAAATACCCTTGTCGCAGCAAACCTGCGTACTCAACGAATTTCCAAATACTAGAGGTGTGCGGATAGTGATTTTTTGGATCGGATCGGATAATACCGGATTCGGATATTTACGGCGCGGCGTAATGAGCAGATTTAAGTTTTTTAAAAAGCTTAAGGTAATTGCAAGGAACCACCATATCATCCTAATGTGTAAGGTAAGATTTGCCTTGATAGGGTTGAGTTGTTGATTGTTTTGATATATTGTTTCCAATATAGGCCAAATGTCAAATTATTAAAGTATGCAAAGGTTCAACTAAATATCTGTTGAGAATTTAGAAATTTGTTGATTCCCCTTAAGCATATAGGTGTGTATAATTAATTGAATAAGCTTATTAGGCCTAAATCAATTTCAGGATTTGCAACTTAAAAAATCCTTTTCCAATGCAACCTAAATTTGTTCACTATTAGGCCTCTGTCTTTTTTGTTCTTTTCCTTAGCCTATTTGATCAGAAACTATGCCTAAGTGACTAGACAAAAGAATTAAATATAAAACTTGATTCACCAATCACCTCATATTTGAAGAAAGCTTTACATTTTTATTTATGCATTAATGCCTGACAACCTAGATTTTGATTCACTACAATAACACTAAAAAAACAAAATAAGTCCGAGCAGTAAACTTAACCTATATTTCAAGATAAGTTTCAAATGTTTAAGTTTCGGTATTAAAGCTTGGTCATTTAATTAGAACAACGTCTATTTGTTTTATATCACAAACAACAAGCAAACTCACTAATTATTTTCATAGACGTAGGCTGTCAAGTCGCATTGTACTGTTATCTAAGAAAGTCCATTTTAAAATTTTAATCACGTATTGAAAATACGGCCGGCCGGCTTTGACTAGGCTTAAATCGTCAAAGATAAATATTTCAGCAAAATAAAAACTTATTTGTGATCGTTCAACTTTCTATTTCTAGGTAGGTAATTGTTTAATTAGTAAATAAAGTAAGAATAAAGACGTTCTTGAGTTAATTCGCCTTTTAAGCAGACGACGACACTCAAAATGAAGTGATTTAGAAAGACTGTCGACACTGTCGGTTGTCGGTCAATGGTGAACACTGATTTGTCTTGATTGCGATTCTCCCTCATACCAATCGATGTTTCGTCGGTAACGGATACTAATCGAGACAGAACTATTACAGGATGTACTACTATTTGTTAACTGATTTAATTCTACGATACAAGAATTTATCTTAAGAAAATGTTTGTTATCGTGTCGGGTATTGCGCAGTAATCTGATCGTATACAACGATCTCGATTCTCGATCTTATCACGAGTCGCAATATCGGCAACCGAAATACATCGCTTGATGCATACCACTACATAATCGCATTGTGTTGAGGCGTTGTTCTAGCCGCTATCGCAACCGTCGCATTTCAAAGCGTCGTTTTTGCTCCGCGATGTTTTCTGTCACTAATGTACTTTCGTCGGCAGTGACTTCTTTTGTTTGGAAGACTTTCCTTACTTGAAAATTTGATCTTACTTTACAATTTACCCCAAAAAATGCAGTCTATCCGATAGAGTCGGATATCTAGTCAGTCTTACCGGATAGTTATAAAACCCTCGGATCGGATTCGGATATCCGATCCGATCCGAATCCGATCCGAGTTTTCGGATATCCGCACACCTCTACCAAATACAAACCATCCAGAAATTAATCAATTAATAAGAAAAGCAGGAATGTAAATAAGTGACATATTTATGTATTAAAATAATATTTCATTGCTAGTTTTACAAAGTCTCTGCCAAAAAATATTAATAAATACTGTAAGTTTCATGTAAAAACTAAGATTTCTTTTTAACTTTTTAATAATTAGGTAAGATTGTTAATTTTTTTAATTGATTTTCATATAAAAAGTTAAAAAATGAAAAATCCTATGGAATATTTTGATAAACTCAAGAAATACTCCTCGGGATTTATTGAAAACCTCAGAAGAAAGTGAATAAGAAATTGGCAAAGACAACATTCTGCTGCCCTGATACTAAAATACTCAGGAAAAAAAAGTCAGAGACCATTGGACTTAGAAAAATGATTTAAAATACCAAATTGTTTGCTTTTTTTAAGCAGAATCCAATAGTGAAAACAATAATTAGATAAATTTAATTTTTCAATTTGAAAAACTAAAAAAAAACACTTTAGGGGGTGAAATGGAGTCTTTACCGAACTTAGATACCAAATTGTTTGTTTTTTTAGCAGAATCCAATAGTAAAAACAATAATTAGATAAATTTAATTTTTCAATTTGAAAAACTAAAAAAACACTTTAGGGGGTGAAATGGAGTCTTTACCCAACTAGGATAGGTCGATGTGGCTGGTTTACGAACTCTTCCAAGATAATATAGTTTTACATGTCTGTACCAAATTTTGTCAGGAACGGATGATATTTACGAGAGTTATCGTGCTTACAGACACCCAAAAAATGAAAATTCTATTTCCCATATAAGCCCATATTAAATTTTGAAACAAATCGTGATTTTTGCAGTTAAAAATGTGTTTTCATGAAAAACTCCCTTTCATTTTATGTGTACTCCAGAAAGTACACATAAAAAGCTATCAATTGATATAAATATTGATATGATTGCTGAGGTTACCCTGAACGAATATTTTTTGTTCATTCTGTTAAAACTACGGTAATAGCTTATTTCTAAGGTAATTTGCTAAAATGCTGTAAAACTTTTACCAGATACTGATAATCTTATTCCCTTAACATTTATTCGTAATATTTTATTTTTTCATAAACATTTGTCATTTAAAGCATGTCACTAGGTTCCGGCCTGAAATGTATTGTTTTCCCAATCTTCATGTTCCAGTTTTGTAGACACCCTATAGAAGCAATCAGCACATATTTATAAACTAACAAATTTTTATCCAGCCAATTGACCTTTGTTGTGAACTATTCAAAATGTTTTGGTGCTCTAAAATTCTAACACTGAAATGTTCGCATTTTACAGATATAGTCCTTGACAATACCGGTTTAGAAGTTTTGATGGACCTGTGCCTGGCTGACTATATAACGACAATGTACAACGCAGTGAGAGTGAGGTTCCACTGCAAAGCCATCCCCTGGTTTGTGTCCGATGTGATGGAAAAGGACTTTCACCATGCGATAGACAGGCTCGCCAACCACACCGCGGCGTGTCAGAGCCTGGCTGCCCGGTGGCACGACTACTTGGATCACGGTGGGTGTCGTGCAATATGTTTTTTTAATTATGCTTTTTTTTGCATTTGGGATCACAAAACCTGAGTCGCTCCATGCCAAAGAAAATCCCGTCGAGGCACTTTTAAAACCTCTTTCTATCGGATTAGAAAGTTATTTACATTTGGTCTAAAAAAAAAAATCAGATATTATCACTCTGAATATTAACTTTTCCGTAAGCACTGCTCTGAATATATAGCTAATCTGAAAGGGAATCCCATGGAACATTTCTTTTTGGAACAAGGCACGGCTGTCTAACCCTGTGAGAAACAAAAAGCAAGAAACTTGCCATCAAAAGTTGTTGTAATTTGTAATAAACCAAATTTACTTAATAAGTTTTACATCAAACTGTAGCTGTCATGGTGTTTAACCTGATAGACAAAACTGAGTTATCTGTTACAAAAGCTGCAATAGGTTCTAGTTGCAGATCTGTTGATGAATATTGGATGAATAAAATGAAAGACTTTATAGAGAGACACATTTAAATTTGAACAGCGGTTTACAAATTTTACAAGTTAAAAATTTTAGACAAAATGCAGCATAAAAAATAATAAATGTTTTTGTCCATTTCATTGTTTTAATGGGCTTTTATTAGATGTTCTAATCAGATATGAATAAACTTCTCAAGCTGCAAAGTTTTATGTCGACAGGAGTTTTATGTTCATTGCTGACTTGATTTGCTTTGAATCGTTATACAACCGAGGTTAATGTTACAATTTAAATTCTGGTCTTTTTTCAGGAAAGTGGACGGTTCACAGTGAGCCATTCTGGACTCTCCCGTTTACTTTTAACGAGATGAAGGAGCAGGACCCCAAGTTGTACAGCATGCTGGCAGAGAGCAGCCTTATCATATTCAAGGGAGACCTCAACTATCGGAAGCTGCTCGGCGACATCAACTGGAAGTACACGACGCCGTTCCACGCAGCTCTCAGAGGCTTCAACCCTGCCCCGATTGTTGCCCTGCGAACGGCAAAAGCCGACTTGATCGCTGGTCAGTTTAATAAAAAAAATTTATTTAAATTTGAAAAATATATTCTTGTTTCTACTAATCAACTCTGAACAAACTATTAATATTTGCTGTGATTAGTTCTTCAAGCAATAGTTTAAGACGCTTTTGATCTATGTATAAAGCCCGAACTACCCTAACTTTGGAGAAATCCTTAAGTCTCCAACACCCATCAACCCCATACTTGAATGGTCTCGGCGAGAAAAAAATATTACTTTTTTCATAAAATTTTTTCCAAGGGCACAAATTTAAAGAAAAGGGCTGAAGATCTGTTGCATTTTTTATTTACTTTTTATTATCCTTTTCTCTTTCCCTGCAAAACGGGACACCATCAGCTAGTGGCGATAAAACTGAAATTATAAAAGCAAGTCATAGACTTACAGTCATAACATGACATAGACAACAACAATTTCAACAAGACTTGATTGCTAGAGGTGTTTCTGGAGCCTTTGCAAAAACATATAGGAATTCCTACAACGCACAGTCTTCATGTCAAAGTAAAACAGTTTACAGGTTTATAACTGATGCTAATTCTTGGGGCCCAGTGCGCTAGATGCGCGGTAGCAAAAATGGCTAGTGCGCATGCGCGACAACGCCTCGGTAGAGCGCAGCACTGTCGTCCTGCTCTCAGCCGTCAACAATAGCGTGTCACTACATGTCGTCCTAAAAACATTGACCGACGGAACATTGACTCATACTGGCGATTAATGGTCTGTTTTAATTCTATTCAATGATATAAAATATTTCATTCGTATTTATTGAAGCGTCTAGTTACTCTGAACAACGATTGACAGAGAAGCAGTAACTATGTGCGAGCTGCCGAACGTACGCAGCCAGGCTAGTACAATGTCGGCCGCCGCTGCCGCTACTACTCCCCTCTCCTCCCAGCCTACCCACTCCCTGCCCCATGCGCGGACTGGGCCCCAAGAATTGGCGCCAGCTATACATATTTAGACCTAGACACTTTATTTCACTTTTGGCTTCCTAAAACTTATTGACATATCATAACCGATCCCGGTGAAATAGGGATTTCAGAGGTGTTGGTTAAATGGTTGCTGAATTATCTTCAACTAAAAGAGCTAATGAACAAAAAAGGCGATGGGGATAAGACTCATCAGTTTATAGCTGCACTAGAAATTTGGTTATCCGAATTAAGTAGGATAGTTAAGGGCTTTATTACTTTGAACCCAAATGATCAATACTAGATTACGATGTCGCTGATCCATAGGCAAAAGTGCTGCATTTTGTGGTTAACTTTTAGAACTATTTCAAACTATGTCCATAAGTTTAAGTTATATAAATAAAGCAAACCAAACAACAAGCTAATTGAACACATGCAGCTTTTCCGCTCCCCCATGTTGCCCACAATTGCTCCAATAACTAATTTGGGTATTTGTCAGTACAGGTAATTGGAGATTTACTATTTGATTATTTGGATACAGCCCCAATAAGTTTGGCTTAGTACAGTAGCAGGAGTTAGCTAATGCAAGATTTGCTCACAACTATTCACAAAGTAATTATAGATTTTTTAAACTTAATTTTATCTACCGCAGCAAATATATTAAACCCTTACATGTTAATCCATATGTCTGGTCTTTTCAAGTGTTTTAAACTCTGAATATTCTTCAGGATTGGACCCGTACGTGTTTGAACCTGTCGCTGCCAAGAACAGGAACTGGCTGCTAACTGGGAACTATGGATTGATTCAGTTTGATGGCACAAACTCGAAAAACAATCTGGAGAGTGAAGTAAGCAGTGAGATCAAGAAACTCGCTTTATAACATTTTTTAACTCCTCACGCATCAGTTTTTATCTTTCTTTCAATGTACCTGTGATTTTTAATAAACTATTGTTAACTATACTGTTGCCAATTAGTCTCCTTTCTGCAGTGTTGGGATTGTTATTAATAGAGGAAGAGGGGACCACACTGTCTTAACAATCAATTTAAATGTTTCGTAATGTTAATAAGTTTGATTTCAATCGGTAAGCTTTTAGGAGGTAATCTGAAACATATTTTTTCTCTCGAAGTTCGATTTCTGAATAAAGCAGAAATATATTCATTAAATCGAAATTTTGATTAATTCAGTAATTTATATGTTACTAGCTGATCAATCTGGTTTCACCCATGGAAAAATTAAAAAATTTCTTGAAGTCGTGGTTTAATGTTTCTTTTAATTTTTTAAAAATTCATTAGGCTGACATGACAACTCCATACGCTTCCCTATGGTTTAACATTGAAACTTTTAGCTACCATAGAGCGTATCCTTGTAGACATTTTGAAAAATCATGTCTTAGCGCATGTCAATGTCCTAAGAGGAATGTCCATGCAAATTTTCAAGGTTCTAGGTTAAGGATTAAGGGCTTAACGATCATAGGTGAGTGATATTTGACAAATATATACTACTAACAGAACCCACGGCTTCGCTCACAATAAAAATTCAACATATCAAAAAAAGTATCACCCTTCAATAAAATAATTTTGCTTTTCTATATATTCTTCTTGTTTTAAAGTCTACTTCTTCAAACATGTCAAATGTATTTCCTTAAAACAGATGAATGTTTTTAGAAATTTGCTTGGTACGCAGGTCTGCTGCGGCCATTGATGTAAATAAGTACACTGGATTGGTAACTCAGGCCCCGCGACGCGAGCCGCCGGCAGTGGTTGCGTTTAAGATTTTACAGGGGCGATGGGGGAACAGATCTTTTGCCGGCCAACTTGTTAAATATTAATTTTAATTACTTAATAATTATAGCAATACATCTATTATAGCAAGCTTTAACCGTAAAAATGCTCCTAAATTTATGCGGTTTCGATACAGTTAACAATACAAATTTAGTTATAATCAAACCAATGAATATATGTATGTATTATTGTAATATGGTTATGCAGCAGGAATAAACAAATACAGTTTCGCTCTTTTTCCCCCAACGCCCCTTCAATTCTGTCCGGCTGCAATCTCATTGCACAGATCACTACTCGGAAATCAGGGCTCGGATAAAGTGATTTATCTGATTATAGTGATTTCAGATCAGGGCTCGGAAATCACTACTTGAGTCTTATGGGGAGCGTGCTATCCAGTTGTATTTATTTTCATCGATGACTGCGGCAGGGGTATTCTATTCCTGCCTATAGGGCCTTTCTATTCTAAAAATGCGACCATGTCCAGCACCCCACCAATAAAGCCCCAAAGGGCGTTGCTGACCTAGGTAGTCACATGCCCAATATCGGCGGTGATTCCTCTTGCAAGTGCCAGTTGCTTGTGTCGCGAGTTTACTGAGACTGGCTTACCCAAGTCAAGCGCTGAGAAGCATTTATGGTCATTTCTGCTTACCTTACCTTTTATGGTACCTGACCTTGCCCAAGTGTGGCCTTGCCTTGCCCTGTTGATGATTATGGGGCATGACATAAGGAGCGGGCCCTTGGCTTTTTTGGCGGGGCGTTGAATCTGCTCGCAAATATAGTATAGAGTGGCCCTTAAATAGGACTATATTATGTAACCCCGTCAACAGATATGCGTATTAGAAAATCCTAAATTTTGTTTGCTTCATGAAGGTTTGTACTATAGGCTATGAGGGTGTATCTATTCTAGTGGTTCTCAAAGTGTGGGTTGGAAGGGCTTTAGGTGGGTAGCAGCCAGGTTACAACAGTAATAATTAATAAGAAAAAGATTTTTAAATATATAGGTTTTAGAGACTTGGCTAGAGAAAGGGGCGCCTGTTGCTGAGCTGCTCCTCCCCAGGCCCCGCACTCTGTAGCCACTCTCAAGGTCCCATTCCCGCTCGTGCCCCGCACCCCATGCATTGTACGTCATACAAAGTCTACAGCCATTGTCTTGTGAGCAAAAACACGTGCCGTACGTCTGTACAGGCTTCAGCTTGCGCGGCACGTCCGGCATCATGGGAAGTGGGTTTAAGAGAAAGTATGAAGTATAAGTGGTCGTCACATTGCCAAAGGGAACTAAGCGCCAAATTTAAAAAATACTGACTATTATTATCTGATTATTGCAATTTTTAACATCTACAAGCAGCACTAATGAACTAAGTGATGCCGCTAAAAACAGTTGATGAAAGGGAAATTCATTGTGAAAGAGCCTCCAGAACTGACGTTTACAACAAAAATGGTTCACAAACCTGTATCCGTCGCAGTTCTTTCAAATCCTTTGGTGGATGACCCGGGTTTCGGTCTGTTTCAGACCATAGTCATATCCTTATACAGGGAAATTAAAATCCATCATTTTGATTTTGTTGCCACAAGCATTACACAAACACGACACAAACACATTTGAAACATTAAAAACAATAAAAACACGGCGCGCGACTAGGCCTAGTTATATACAGTGTTGCGCGGTCAGGATGTACTCGAGCACTGTCCAACACGCACGCTGCCGGGTTATGATTAAGTGACCCTTGACCTCCCTTTATCATCAGCTGATATGTCACCTGTTTGCTTGCTAATCTGTAGTTTCAGGTGACATATCAGCTGATGATAAAGGGAGGTCAAGGGTCACTTAATCATAACCCGGCAGCGTGCGTGTTGGACAGTGCTCGAGTACATCCTGACCGCGCAACACTGTATATAACTAGGCCTAGTCGCGCGCCGTGTTTTTATTGTTTTTAACGTTTTTAATGTTTCAAATGTGTTTGTGTAATGCTTGTGGCAACGATATCAAAATTATGGATTTTAATTTCCCTGTATAAGGATATGACTATGGTCTGAAACAGACCGAAACCCGGGTCATCCACCAAAGGATTTGAAAGAACTGCGACGGATACAGGTTTGTGAACCATTTTTGTTGGAAAGTAAAATTTCGTTTTGGTTGGATGTTGATGTGGCAGCAGTGGATCTAGCTATATGGAACTAAACAACACTAGAGATGGCTAACCTCTATTTGAGTGTTGCCAAACTCGATGATGCATTAGAAGATTTAGAGGATTTTTTCTTCTCCGGAAGTGATGAATACTCTCCTTCTTCTTCATCTGGTACATTGAATACCTAATTATTACTTCAAAATAAATATTTAGCTACTTTTTTATTCTGTCGACATGACTGTGGTTTTGAGGTTTCAATATCATCCAAAGTGAAACTAAGTGACATGCTTATGTTATTTTTGGAATTTATTAGCTGTTTTTGAAACAATTAGGTTCATTCTCTTTAGTAAACAATTATTTTTGTTTCTACCCGCCTCCTGATTAGCTCATTTTCGAGAATGCAGACATGGGGTCCTTAGTTCTCTTTGGTTGGACGCTGAGTCAAAGTTGTACGTAAAATTGACGTTCAGTGTGATTTCTATTTAATTGTTAAATATTACATGCATTTGATAATAAACACAATTGGCAAAATTTATGTCAATTGAGTTCATTTTTATAAACCAGCCAAAATGAACTAAGGTGCTATCGAATGCAAAAGTGAACTAAGTAATGGTATACATCTATTTTTAATTTTTTAACTGACATTTGAAACGAAAATTATCTATAATTTTTTATCTTAAAAGCTGTGAGAGAGATGAAGCAACAGATTTTGGGGTTTAAAGTAGACTGCTGGATGATGTTTTTGCAGCCCTCAAACTTTAATGTCAGTTTTCTCAAAATGTCAAGTTAGGCAACATGCCGAACTCTGGCAATACACCAAGTATAAAGTAGAGCTTTTTAAAACAAACAAATTATTCAATATCCCTTTGATTTTCTACATAGCCATCTCTAGTAAGATGGTTCTACCAACGTGTTCTTTGGGATGGAATAATATAACTGACGCCAATTCTTGGGAACAGTGCGGTGGATGCGCGGTAGCAAAAACGGCTAGTGCGCATGCGCAGCAACGCGTCAACAGAGCGCAGCACTGTCATTCTGCTCTCAGCCGTCAACAATCGCGTGTCACTACATGTCGTACTAAAAACATTGACCGACGGAACATTGACTCTTATTGACGATTAATGATCTGTTTTAATTCTATTCAATAATATAAAATATTTCATTAGTATTTATTAAAGCGTCTTGATACTCTGAACAACGATTGACAGAGAAGCAGTAACTACGTGCGAACTGCCGTATATATGCAGCCAGGCTAGTACACTGTCGGCCGCCGCTTCCGCTCCTACTCCCCTCTCTTCCCAGCCTACCCACTCCCCGCCCCGTGCGCGGACTGGGCCCCAAGAATTGGCGTCAGTTATAATTTATTTATGTATTAAACGCAAAACTGGTCTTGATTACTTGATTTACTGCGACTGCGCGACTCACAAGGAGTGCGGAAATCTAGGATTTTGATTTTGCGACTGGCGATGATTATGAAGCACTTTTATTTTGAGAAGAAGGTAGACTAAAACCCTAACACTAACAACAATCAGCTTGTGAGGTCGTCTTAGAATTAATTAAGCATGTCGTAAGAACGTTGCAACAATCAGCTGATCGCTGGTTCATGAATGGTCGCAGCTACCTGGATGCAGGCGCTAACAGGGCCGGCTCTACCATATAGGCGAACTAGGCGACCGCCTAGGGCGCAAGGGCCTGAGGGGCGCCAAAGGGGGCGCAAAGCGACATCATTTTTTTTTTTTTAAAGCAAAGTGCAAATAAAACACTTTTATTTTGTAAAGGAAATTCATTTGTAGCCTGAACTTAAATTTAATTTACTTTTTATTAAATAATTAATCTATAAGTTTATATTTCGGGAATAGACCGCGAAACATGCTCTGCTTGTTACTTTTTTAAACACTTTAAACTATAAACTTATCTCCAATGGTGGAAAATCCTACCCTTCCAAACTTATGATTACATACCAATACTAACTAAGCATGCGATGTTCTCTGCTCTCTAGGTGCCCTCGCCGTTACACAGAAGTTTAGGTTTCTTGTTATCTTGACAGCCAAATTTCAAGACCGGTCCACTGTGGTAGTCCACCATTTTCCCAATGCTGGCAAGTAGTACCCTTTTGGGATCTTTTCCGTTATACGTATACCACTGTTTCAGGTTTGTTTTTCAAGCTTGATTTTGGTAACATGTCAACCATCATTAACAACCGGATTCCATCAATTATACCATCAACCACCTATCATCAAATCATAAATATAGTGTCCCAGTTGCACCGGGCACTTGACAACTCCAACGCCGCCGCCGCAGCGGCCAGACGGAGGCATCAATAGGTACAGGGTACAAGGTAGGTGGTAAGCTTGGTTAGGATAGGTTAGGTTAGGTAACCTAACCTAACCTATCCTATACTCAGTAAGTATCTATACTCAGAAAAATATAATTTTTGAATATTTTTTTTTCCTAAGAACCAACTCAGTCTCAATTATATAAAAAGCCTCATTTGACCTAGTTTATGGAGCTCTGTCAAATATCAAGCTTGAAGGGTAAATTTAGAATGGTGGTATACGTATAACGGAAAAGATCCTGTTTTTGTTTTGTAAATTATTGTTCCTAATAACTTGCCTAACAGTTTTTTTTATGTTTGAGTTTCATATTAATTATACTTTTCATAAACGGGTTAAAGCATATCTTATTTAAATCTCTAAGTATATATACTCAGAAAAATATAATTTTTGAATATTTTTTTCCTAAGAACCAACTCAGTCTCAATTATATAAAAAGCCTCATTTTATGAGCACAATTTTTCAAATGGTACCGTGATGTCTATTGAACACTTGATGTGCAGTCTCCAATTATTGAATGAAGTACGGTTAAAACGTAGGAGCTGAAAAAGTTACAATTATTTATAACAGAACTTCCGACTTATTTCGTTTTTATTTTGTTAATACAGTAACATAAAACATAAACCCCATGAGGTCCAACATTGAATATTTAATTTTTCTCCTCAAAATACTTTTATTATCTTCGCCATTAGATTTTTCCAGCGATGTGACTTCCATAAACCAAGTTTTCAGTTAGAAATAAGTTACAGCATTTTTATAATTTGAAAGAAATATTTAAAGCAGTTTTTTCAAGATAATTGTACAATCAAGCATAACAAGTCAAATATCACACGTAACAGAATACATGTCACGTGATACACATGATGACACTGACAGTGTATGTAAAATGTAATTTTTCTGCAAATTCACTGGTTTAAATATTGTTGTTGGCTACCAGGAATTGCTATCTAATTAATGAAAAAACGGCCCTGATGATGCCCCTGAATCAATAGGGACGAATTTATTGTTCACATCCTATCCTATACTCTTATACGAGTAGTGTTATCTTGTATCTATGTATGCTTGCTTGCTTGCACAACGATCTCAAAAACGGCTCCGAGGATTTCCTTCAAAGTCTGGAAATAAGTAATTTATGACTCAAAAACGTCTTTTATGCAGGTTACTTGGCCAGAGAAAATCTAATAACGTAATAAATCGAATTATAAAATTGTAAAATTTTAACATTGGCCTTATGGGTTGCCGTGATGGCAACGAAAATAAACAAGGAAAGTGTAAACAAATAAAGTAATCATAACAGCTGTTTGGAATCTACAGCCATTAAGGGAAAATGCAGCAAGTGGGATGAAGAGACCATGGAGCAATAAAAAAGGTTTCTATTTATCTATTTTATGACATTGAAATATTTTATAGTAACTGGATGAACTGGTAAACATGAAATAACACCGAGCAAGGCTCGGTCCACCAGGTACTTTCAATAAATTGCATTGCTTAAACGGAGAGGTTTTTCATTAATTACTGGTTTAAACCCTGATCAAAATTTTCTAGTTTCAGGTGTTTCCTTGGGGATACCACAGTAACACGGATTCACTTTCTTTTCATTGCAATAAATATTCACTTTTAAACAAGAAACTTCGAGAACAAGAAACTGACAAGTTTAAAAAAGCATTACCTTGAAACCATAAATGTTTCATTCCATAATGTATTGAAAAAAGTTTGCTCTTAGCTGTTTAGTGTTTTATCTTTACAGTAATCAAAATCGATAGGGGAATATGCACTCATTGACCTCTCGACTCCAATGACCCCAAGCAACTTACGCACTCATTCCATCTGCGGTTTTTACAGCGGTTGTATAGATACTAATCAAATCAAACAATTTAAGATCCCAAAAAATACCTATGAAGTAATAAATGTTCCCAAAAAATACGTATGAAGTAATAAATAATGACGTGAAAAAATATTTTATCTTGAAATATATTAACAAACAAATCCTTTAATCTCATAATAGGACGAATCGATTTATAACTTGATTTAAACTTAAAAACAATTAATAATGTGCCAAAATCTCCTAAAACGTGACAAAGCATTATATTAGGCGAAAAAAATTGTAACACTTTTACAATACTGCAAGTCTCTTCTCGTTTTGTTTCTACACAATTATTTATCAAAAATTAACCACTCGAGAAAGTAAAAATAACTGTTAAGCGATTATTAAATTTTAAATAAAAGCACTAAAAACTTAAATATGTCAGAAGTTGGATTTTTTCATGATACTGTATATAAGTTTTTTTCTCTAGCCCTGATAGTAATATAACCTTTTACTGAACTGTTAGAAAGTGGGGGGGGGGGGGGCGCCAAACGACACTTTCGCCTAGGGCGCCAAAAACTCTTGAGCCGGCCCTGGGCGCTAATAGCAGAACGAAACAAAAAAATGGTTATTTTTATTACTTCTTAAGTTAATAAAATAAATTGTTATGGTCAGGATATTTATTGCAGGTGGAAAATGTCGTATGTATTAACTTAACTGTTTCGATGGAAAATTTTCTGTTGGGATCAGCTGATTGTTGCAACGTTTTTACATTCTTAATTAGACTCACAGCTGATTGTTGTTAGTTAGCGAATTTCCCCTATAGGGAATTAGCGAATTTCCCCTATAGGGAAGAAGCTATTACCGTAGGTCTCATGGTAAGACCTAAGCCCGAGACCATGATAACTTTTCGTTTTAGGGCCACCAGAAGCAAAAAACACCATTCGTTCGAATTTTTATATATCTATCTATCTATCTATCTATCTATATATATATATATATATGTGTCTGTCAGCACGATAACGGCCGTAAATATGGTCCGATCTTAATGAAATTTGGAACAGACATGTAAAGTGGTAATCGAATGGACGAGTTCGTGAACCAGCCCGATCGGACCACCGGAAGGGGGGGTAAAGGGGGATAAACACCCCCAAAAATGGGTTTTTTGAGTTTTTTACATATAAAAATAAAATTTATCGAATCTTTGTTGGCACCATTGAATTCAGCTCAAAAAAACAAACAATTTAGTGTTTTGAATCATTGCTCTATGTCCATTGGTTACCGAGATATTGAAAGTGGTAAACACAGTACGTTGTCCCTATGTTAACCTTATGGGGAATAAGTAAAATTTTATATCTCGCTTATTTCTCAACATATCTGGATAAAACTTGGTTTGTGGCTTCATCTAGATGTGATCTAATGTATTTTAGTCTAAAATCCCCGAAATTTCAGTTTTTGTGGCAGCAAACCTGCATAATCATTCCCCATGTTATCCTTATGGGAAATAAAAAAATTCTATATCTTACTTATTTTTTAACATTTCTTGACAAAACTTGGTATATGGCTTCTTCTAGTTAAGATCTACTAAATAATGAATTAAAACCAACCAGTTTTAACATACCTGTTGCAGCAAACCTGCATAATCATTCCCCATGTTATTCTTATGGAGATTACAAAACATGTAAAATCTCGCTAAGTTGGATTGAAATACCGTTAGTTGTGTTGCATCTGAAATTCGCTAAGTATGCAGGTCTGCTGCAACGGGGGTATTTTGATCTTATCCTGCCTCCTGCCACTAAATCAGCTGTTAGCGCCTGTATTCGTTGAGCCTAAACATATTTGCATGTTTGCGTGGATATTTGAAGGCGCTCTAATTTTTTAATTATTTTTTATTTCAATGTTATTCTTATGGGACACTAAGTATAGTACTTAGTGTCCCGCCGGGACTTACTCACGCTTGGAAACAAATTTATTATTTTACCTTAGACTAGGGACAATACAACCCTAGTCTAGGATTTTACCCACCCATTACAAGGAGTAAGAAGCGTCTAAATTTAGCAGGTAGGGAAAACATTATTTTCGGCAACAACACAAATTTTTTGACTATTTTTTATCTTCGTTGATGTTGAATTAAAGAAATTTGTTAATCATAAATCGATGCCAAACATTAATTTGTGTCGCATTCCTTGGCTAAAGAAGAGCTGTAATAATTAATAATATCATTACTCTATGGTGTGTTTTGTTGAGGACGTGAAGGAACAAGAAGAAGGAGGAAGTAGCAGAAGAAAATAAAAAAGTCAAGATTATGGTAGACAATAGCTTTTTCCTTCTGCTGCTGCAGAAAGTACGTTACAAATAAATAATATTAACCTTTCTAATATTAAGATCATATCATTATTTAATTTATTGGTGATTGAATACTTCTATCTGTAAGTAAAATTGATTATTGATGAAGTAAGTTAGATGTAAGTTGTTAAATAAAAGAAGGCCTATCTATGGGAAAATGAATCCTGTAATTATTAAGCTTTTTAAAGGATCTTTACACTACCTTGCACTGTATTGTTGTATTAACAACAGAGCATATTTTTGACCCCAAACTGAAATGTAGATTGCTCATTTAGCCCAAGAGCCATAAATTTAAATTGGTCCTTTGAGGTTAGGTTAAAAGGAAGTGTTGCCTGTTGGAGCCTATTTTGTGGTAGACTGATGACTTTTCTATGTAGTAGGCTACACTTATTTGTAGGAACTATGAATCTGAGTTCGTAATTCATGGTGGTGGTACTGGTGGTGGTGGATGGAGTTGGTGGTGGTGGATGGAGTTGGTGGTGGTGGTCCATCACCTTAAAAATAAATGGCCTTGACTCAAGCGTCTTTGCTTTTTAAAGATGGTAGGCCTATCCTAAGGCTTTTGAAATATTTATTTTGAGTTTCTACACCTAAGAATGGCTTTTATGTTTTGATATAGTATGGTAAAGGTAAAAAATGTTGAAGTGAAAATGGGAATGGTCTGTGAGTGGTTTTACAGGCAGTGTTGCAGTTTCCAAGTGGGCTTGGCTTAATTTTGTGTGGCAGCCTATATTTATTTTAGGATCATTATATGGTTCAGTTTGTTTCAAGGTTTATAGCCTAAATTAACACGTTCGCTGCTGACGACTCCGATCGGAGTCATGCCGTACTGGCACAGCGTTTGTACGACTCTAGTCGGAGTCACGGTACAGTGTTGTACAAGTTGGTCTATGTGACCTCCGCATTTATCGGGGATCAACTAAACTATGTCAGCATGTTGTGCTGGTCCTATACTTTATTTCAGCAGCGTTCTTTCGCGGTTCCTGCCACTAGCGCCCCTGGCGGACGGCTCCAGGTGCAGATTCAGCCCCTGGAGTTTCAAGGGTTTCAGCAGTTTAGGGTTGCCTTGTTACGACTTTTCAGCAGTAAACGTGTTAAGAGGTTAACCTCTCACTCTCAGATAGCATTGTGGAACCTAGTGTTTTTTTCACTGGCCAACCTTTTCCTGTTTCATTAAAATAGCCTATTATAGAGTAAATAAATTAATATTTGGTATTGTAGGCTGCAAATATTATATGCACAAGTCCAAATTGTAGTGGAGTATGTTACCTATACCAGTAATAGAAAAGCGGTTGGAGAACTAAGCCAATGACGGCTTTTAAAGGAAAACTGAGGTGTCTGGATAAGTGGGAGTCTAATGTAAATCCAAGTTTATTGTTTTAGTTTCCCGGGGAAGTCTTGCTGACAAAGTTCTATCCACACTAATTAATGAAAGATACAATGCATAATGAAAGAGATAAGGATTTTTGCCTTAAACTTTTGTAAGAGACAGAACTATCATAGCCTATCAGGAATCAGGGTTTCATTCCATACATATGTTTGTATGTTGCGTTTGCAATAAGAATTCTGGAAAATCTGAAATAACCTATTGTTAAAGCTGTCCAGTTAATCATAAAATACTCTTAATTGAGCTTTTAACAGAGTATTAGGTAATATTTTTATTTAATCTAACTATATCTTTTTTTTAACAGACTGGAAGTGGTTAATCTGATAGCCACCTATGTTATGACAATCAATCCATTTCTTAAAATGAGGGATGAAGATTCTGATTGGTGGTCTGGCCTGCAGACAGTGTCATCATTTGACAATGGTAAGTGTGGCAAGAAATCAAATTCAAAAATAAGGTATTTAATCACAACAATTGACTTTTTTTGGCTTTTAGCTGTATATATCCTCCTAAAAAGGTCAGAAAGTTAAAAGCCTGGCAGCACTATTTACAGATATTTCACAGTTTTGAATCATACAATAAGGTGTTCAAGGTCAAAAGTGTCATAAATCAAGAGATTTGATTAAAAAGAATTATAGTTAATCAAGTTTAACCAACTATTTATATGCAATATATCCTAAATTGTGCTGTTAGTGGTTGGTCTTTTGTAAAACATGTTAATTATCGTGTTTGATTACAGTTGAACCTGGTTAATCGGAACTTCTATGATATAATAATTTCAATAATTTCCTTTACTTATTTGAATATTTCTTTAATTTGAATATTTCCTTCGATCCCCAGTATTTCATATGTCAACAACAACAAAAATTTGTGGTTAATTCAAATTTGATATAAAAATTACAAAATATTAGAGGTGCTCAAGACTATAAATATCTGAGGAAAGCCTAAAATTCATGGTCTAAGATCCAATTTGAGTAAGCCTTAGTATTTTTATTGGGCAGGTAAGTTTATACCAACCAATTCCGCACTGGCTCAATATTACCCCACCTATGTAAGTAATGCACTTAACAATTCTTATCACAAATAATTCCACTATCAACATTAACTACTGTAGCTGAAGAGTCATCTAATTTTTCTATGTCCATTCTCGACACTAATACTAGTCTGGTTTTGCATAATTTTGTTGCCTAATTTTCAGCCCTGTTTCATCTGCAGTTTAGGTCTTTTCTGTCTAAACCATAATTGATAGGCCACTGAAGCTTCTGTGGAAATTTTACAAATTTTTATATTTGTTTTCATTCCTTTTTTAAAATTTTAAATCACTAACCTTCCGGAAATGGATGTAAAATAGTCAATATTCAAACAACTATCATAGTTTCTAATGAAAATCATTGATTGTAAGTTTTAGGTCAAGCGTTTTAACCAGTTTTTGACAAACTCGCGTAATTCACATTTTTGGATAGGCCAGTTTGAATTTGTTCATCGGTCCCTTGAGGGTCGAATCATTCGAGTTCCACTGTATTTCAATTTAATTTATTTTATCAATGGTGCATTTGAACAAGCATAATTTTCTGGTGTTCTCAAGCGAGAAACTTGTGTGTTACTGTAACTTAGTGCCTTGATGGTATCTGCCGCAGGTGTCACAAGCCCAGTCACCCTGGATGCTGGCGATGAGGTGCAACAGTTCAGTCCATCGAGTCTGCTCGTCGAGTCACTCATCGGGCAGCTCTGCAAACTCATCGAGAAAAACCCACGGCATCAAAAACAGCTCTACTTAAGTTAGTAAAGTGCATTTCTTCGATTGAAGTTTTTAAAAGTGAACTAAAAAATCTGTTTCAATTTTTTTTCATTCAATGCAAACATTTTTATTTTTACATACATAAATTATGTAGTACTAGCCCGGTGAATTAAATTATATGTTCTTAAGACAAAAAAAATTGTAAAAACTCATTAATGCATGTCAAGGTTGCTTTGTTTTTGTTATCTTCAACTGCTTTGTCATTTTTATGGTTAACATTGGTATTACAATACAATTATTAAATAAAACGATCAATCTTTAATCATGTTAATACCTTTTACTTTTTGTTCAAGTTTTACTTTTTTGAAATGACAACCTACCTTTTTTGAAATGTTGGCTTAAAATGAGTTAGGCCATATGAGGCATTTTAAGCCAAAAGTATGAATGAGAAAAACTACCTCTCATGAGTGTAAGATGATTGTACTGCGATCTTGTAGTCTTTTTACTGACTATGACTGACATGTTCCTTAGACAAGACTGTCAATTAATATCCAAACAGCCAATGGCGTCAATTAATAGCCTAACAGTCAATGGCAACTTAGGGACCTACAACTTATGTAGGATCCAAAATGATATATTTTTAAAACCCATTTTAATTATAAACTTCTTGGATGTTGTCTTTAAAAAAAGCATTTGCTTCCTAATTTACAAAATTATGTTTTATCTAGGGTCAACCCCCTTAACTAATGTTGATGAAATAGGTTATGATTTTTAATTGTTACGCTATTAGCTTTAACCGTTTGAATTTAATTAGCAAGCAGTTTTAATTGAAAAAACCATAATTTTTGTTCAATAAATCTTATCTGAAACTTCCTCTATTCCTCTATTTCTCTAATAAGATAAAATATCAGCAGTCGTCCCATGAATGAGCTTCCAATTAGTTTAAAGCAAACTGGAGATTAATGATTAAAGAAAAATAAAATGTCTCAGGAAAATACACTCTCTTTTGTTAACAATAAATTGTTGTGTTAGACGATGTCTATATTACGTAGTGCAAATCAAGATTAAGATATTCTATTGTAGATCTTTTGTTATATCCAAGAGAGAAAACCTTGATAATTTTGTAAAGAGGTTTTTTAACATGAACACTTTTTATTACTGTAATCAAATTCTTATTTGTAAATTAAAAGATAAAATCTTGAGCATTTTTCAATCTGCAATATTGATTGGTAACTATGGTTGATAACAGTAAATTTAATGTGTCATTAAGTATTTTGTCTGGGTTTTGCAGAGATCTGCAAGAAGCTACACCAGATGAAGCTGATAGATGAGACGTACGAGATGGAAGAGTTTGAGTCGATGAGAAGTTACTACCAGAAGGCCTTATACCAGATGGTGTGCGTGGCGAAAACCGCCAACAAGGCGATGGACAAGAAAGCTGTTGTCACAAAACCCAAGTAAGAAGTTAAAATTGTAGAACCTATTTTTCACTGCATCCCTCCTGAAAACGTTAGCCTCGTGAATAATGTATGTTCTTGGCCTTTTTCTACTAGGATTGTGTCTGCTCAAAAAGACATTTAATCTGTGCGTTGGATTCTTTTAAGGTAGAAAAAAGTGTTGTTACAGTGGAGAATGTCCACAAACAGTGTTTTTTTCTACATTTGACACAATGTCGATGTTAAACAATCTCACGATTGGTCAGAATTTATCGTTACTCAATTAAGCAGAAAATTAACATAGGGTAAAATTATATGTTCGCAAAACACTGTTGTCATCAGTTTATTCGTAACTGGCTGGATTTTTAATGGGTACTGGGTACCATTATTTATTTAAAAATGCAGAAAAAGGAAAAATTTGATTGGTTGGCAGAGAACTTATAGCTGCACAATCGGTCTTGGGGAGTGGGACAACTAGGCTAGACATAGCGGCTTAAAACATTGTTTTTTTTTTCTGGACAGCTCTTGTATATGTAATTTCTTGTAATTTAACTATTTAAAAATACCTATTAAAGAGTAGTTTAAAAAAATTGTCATCACTTCCAATAAAAAAATACCTGTGGTGCATCGGCTTATGACATTGAATCAGTCCTAAATACCAATAATACCCACATTAAACTTCACTGAATTTCAGTACGATTTAGTGAAAAAATCTTTACCAACAAAGAAGCATTTTTCACCTTTGCCTTCAACAATGTTTTGATTTGTGTCATATGTTTGTCAAGTATTTGAGACTTTATCACTGTTAACTAACATGGGTTTGTTTTAGCCGGCAAGTGTGTTTGAAGTCAGACAACATCCTCGAATGGTCCAGGTATTCAACTGAGTATGAGGAAATGGACTTCATCGCTCGTGGAGGTTTCGGCCAAGTCTTCAGAGCCCGCCATAAGCTGGATGGAGAACTTTATGCTGTAAAGAAGATATACTTGAGGTTTGTCTCAATAGTCATCTCATTTTATTTTAATTGCTAACAGTATAATTCACTGGAAATTGTTTTAAGCACTTTCTACTGCATCTGATAAGGTCTGATAAGACACCCCGAAAATATTAAGATTGATGGTGTGTTAACCTCTTGAAGTCCACGCCCGCACATAGGCGGGATGACCCCCACCCCGCCGCTGGTCCACGCCCGCCTATCGGCGGGATCGGACATCGGTCGGTTTCAGCGTTCCTTGACTTCACAGACTAACAAACTTTCGGTCACAAGTTATATGTTTTTTCTCGTCAGAAAACAAGCTTTCTAATGGTATATTTGGTTTTGTTATTTTCCTGGGTGGGAACACTGGGAAACTAAATCAACTGCACATTTAGTTGCGTCGTCAGCTGTTGCTCAGTTTGTAAACAAAACGAAATGGCTTCGCGCGACTGGCGTTTTCTTCGCGACTGTGAAATAGCTGAATTTATAACTAATGATAGATGTAGTGACGAATCTGAGTGTAGTGAAAGTGATCATGAGGATGAAGTGCTTTTTTCACCAATTGACAATGATATTCAGAACGATAAGGAAGAGGTAGGCCTAGATATCGTCAATTACGACAACCCTATTCCAGGGCCAAGTGGTGATTCTGGTGATGTTAGAATTGTAACTTTAGATCCCTGTGAAGATGAAAATGTTGTTGATAACGGAGAAAATAAGGAAAGTGAACCACCAAAGAAAAAAGGTAGGAGGGCAAAGGGAACAAAATCAAAGAAACAACCTAAGTATACCTATCCCTGGGTGCATGATACTGATTTACTCCTGCAGTTTTTGAGTTTAGGGAACAAAACCCTGGTACACACTTGGAACTAAATAATGAAAGTTCTTCTTTAGAATTCTTTTTAAAAATGTTTCCTCTAGATCTTGTAAACCACATTGTCGAACAAACGAATCTTTATTTCAGAGAGGTAATTTCCAAGCTACCAAATATTTCTCAAGCTGAAATCAGTACTTGGTATGATACCAACACTAATGAAATGTTGTGTTTCTTAGGCCTATGTGTTCTCATGTCTCATGTAAGAAAGAATTACATAAATGATTACTGGAGTACAGATAAACTTATCGAGACCAATATATTTTCTCAGGTAATGAGCCAGAATAGGTTCAAGATGATTTTGTCAATGTTGCACTTCAACAATTCGATTGCACCCAACATACAATCATTTGGAAGGTTACATAAAATTAGGCCTATTTTGTGCACACTAAATAAATCTTATAGTGACAAGTTTACGCCACACGAGAATGTAGCGATTGATGAGACCCTTTTTTTATTTAAAGGAAAATTAGCATTTAGACAGTACATCCCGAGCAAAAGAGCCCGTTTTGAAATAAAAATGTTTGTGCTCTCCGACTGCATGACAGGATTTGTTTGTAATATCTTACCTTACATTGGATCAGGAACTGAGATTGGATTTAGTGAGCTGTACGATAAGATAGGGATGACTGGGCAGGTAGTTATGACTATGATGGACCCTTTACTAGATTTAGGTTATAAACTTTATCTTGATAATTGGTATGTTTCACCGACATTGGCTGAGGAACTTTTCAAGCGTAATACCAATATGTGTGGTACATGCCAACCACACAGGAGAGCTCTTCCAAAAAAACTACCTAAGTTAGACAGAGGTGTCGTTGACACATATCACACTGACTTCATGTTGTATGAACGTTGGCAGGACAAGCGTGAAGTGCGAATGTTGACAACAATGTACTCCTCATGGCATTTGTGTGAGACAGGGAAAATAAATTGGGAAACCGATGAGATGACAGTGAAACCTATCAGTGTGTTGGACTACAATATACACATGGGGGCTGTAGATGTAGGGGATATGCAGCTTTCCTTCAATGTAACCGCACGTAAGACACTGAAATGGTATAAGAAACTATTCTTCCATTTACTGGATGTTTCAGTAAGAAACGCTTTTATTTTGGAACAAATAGCAAAGCAAAGGAAAGGTGTCCAGCTATCTCAGTTTCGTTTGGACCTGGTGAGAGACATTTTTGCCAAAAACTGTGTCATGAAGACTAGCCCCAAAGGTGGGAGGCCATCGCTTGGTCAGACGCCCCTTCGACTGTCCGCCAGGCATTTTTTGGAACCCATCCCACCCACTGAAAAAAAACAAAGACCAAGAAGATTCTGCCATGTATGTTCAAACACCAAAAGAAGACCCAAGAAGAGAAAAGACACTTACTACATGTGTGTGCCCTGCGGTGTGCCCCTTTGCATTCATCCGTGCATTAAGGAGTTTCACACCCTTCAACACTACTAAAATGTAAGTTTTTTTGTATTTATTTCCCTCTAATTATACTTTTGAACTGAATGCTGAGTTTTTTTAATTACTAATGATGAGTTTTTGTTGAATAACCATACCCTATTTGCCTATTTAAAAAAAAAATGTTATAATACTTCTTTGTAACTGTCAATTTCAAGATTTATTTTATTCATAAAATGTCAATGTACCAAAAAAAATTATTTTTTACTGTTTAACCTGTTGAGACACTTTCATACATGAAAAATAAAAAGTTTAAAACAGCTAAAATATATCTAAAATCATATAAAACACGTTTTTCTATGAAATGTCAATTTTAGCAAAAATCTCCAAAGTAACCCGGACTGGGCATGTACAAGGTATTAAAAATACCCGGACTTCAAGAGGTTAAACAAGGCAGTTAGAGTGTAACTGGAGGTAAATAATTGATGAATAATTTATGAAAAAGCAGCCCTTTCATTTTGTCAGGTTGGCAACATGAGGGGAGTAATTTCGTTCTTTGCGTTACTTACCAAAAACCAATAAACTCATTAATGGGAGTCAAACCATTTGATCATTCTTCAAGGATTTGAATAGTTTTATAATTGTCATTCAAAGAACGGTATTTAATTACTAAATTACTAACTACCCCCCTCATATTGCCAACCTGGCAAAATGAAAGGGCTGCTTTTTCATAAATTATTCATCAATTATTTTTTTTCCATATTGTCACGGTACCTCCAGTATCGACTCTAACTTCTATGGTGTTCAAGGTACAACAACGCGGCCGGGTTCCTGCAGAGTTTGGCCGAGGTGAAGATGTTGGCGCGGCTCAACCATCCGAACATCGTCGCGTACAAGGCCGCGTGGCTGGAGCCCATCGACCCGACGCAGCGGAAGAAACATTTCTTCCACGACGTCAGCACTTGCATTATTGAACCGAGGTGGGTGTTGATTCAATTGGTCGTATGTTCGTGTTTCCTCGTTAGACCTTTGAGGAATAACAATTTTTATTTAATGGGAAAATTTTTTATGCCAGTAGCGTTAATTTTACGTTTTGGTTGGAAACAGTCCAAATGCCGGAATTGATTTCGTTATTGTCAAGTGGTGTTTTGTTCTTGAATAATCAAGAAAACCCAAATCTTTAATCGAAGAGGGATTCTCAGGTGCAATCAGATTTTTTATTTACATCAGCTTATGTTCAAAATACATATTATTGTAATAGTTTAAATTGTATTAATAAGCTATTTCAACTGGACCATAAAGCATGACATACCTCAACAATAATTAAAGGTTTAAATATTTAAAAACTATCTAAAAATCAAAAGAAACAAATGCCTCTAAAATTATACAAAATTTGGCTTTGTTTTAATTGTGTTTATTTATTTTTACATTGAGTTTTTATTGCAGCACTGATATTCAAGACAGCTCGGACAGTATTGTATTTGAAGCATCAGATGTCAAAGAAGAAACTACCAACGACACCAGTGACACTTTAGCAGTAATAAAACCTGCAGATACCTTGACAGAGTGGAATCACTCATCGTTATCAAACAACGGTTCACAGGTAAATAGCAATAAGTATATTTTTTTTTGAAAAAAAAATTGAATAAGTAACTTAACGTTGTTATTAGAAGGTATTGTAATTAATAGTAAAAAATACAATGTTTACACTTTTTTTGTTAGTGAACCATGTTAAATAAAAATGGTATTTAAATTGATAGTGAACATGTGCTGCTCGGCATCTTATTTTTTTGATTATAATTTCTTATGGAATAAAAAAGGAGCTTCTAGAATTCTGTCCTTCAAAAATTTTGCATACAAAAAGAATGCAGGAATTGCATGCATGATTCAGAAAAAAGGCTAGTTGAGCACTTTTTCTCTTTGATTGACATTATATTTCTAAGCAATAGAATTGCTGTAATTTTTGTAATATTAACAGGAATGGGCATGTCTTTACATTCAAATGCAACTTTGCGAAGTGACCTTGCGCCAATGGTTGGACAGAAGAAATCAAAATCTGGAGCCAGTAAACGAACATCAATGCCTTGTTCTGTTTAAGAAGATAGTCCAAGGGGTTGAGTACATTCACTCTCAGGGGATCGTCCACCATGATATCAAGGTAAGGCCAAAAGAATTTATCTGTTGAAATATCAAAAAAGATTTTAGGAATCGAAATGAGAAAGTTTTGTTTGTAAGTGTATTAAATAATGCTTGTTAAATTGTAGGTACTCTAGGATCTAATCATGGCTTTTTCGAGTTAAATAAATGCAAGTTTAGCAGAGTTTTTACCAACTATAAAATTGTTACTACTAATTTAAAATAGGAATTACATAAATTCAATAATTTTTTTAATATTTAACTAGTTCAACTATCAGCATTTTTGTGAAAAATAACCAATTAACTTTTTACTTAGAGATTGCCCAGTGGTTAGAAATTAGACCAAACTAACATTGAACCCAGAAATATTGTTAGCTAAGTAATTAAAATCAAAGTAAGCATTATTTATTTTTGTAAAAACAGTGGGTTTTTTACTACCCTTCTACCCTTTTTTTTATAAAACCGGTCTATAGCAGCAATTTTTCCATGTCACAATAGCGATTTTTCCTTGTAACGTACTTGTACACCCAATGGTTTGCTATTATTTCTCTGATGACATCATTTTCAGAATTTTCTCCTATTTTTCTAAAGTCCCCAGACTTACCAGGTCTGTGGAATCCTTGTAATATCATTCATTGAAAATATCATGATACAGTTAGTAGCGTAGCAATGTCACACGAGCTGTACAAATATTTGGAAAAACATATCTGCATTCTATTCCCTCCAAACCACTGCTCCGCTCCGCTCTAATGCTCTCCGATGTTTCCCCCCGCAGCCGAGCAACATCTTCGTAAGCAGCGACCTGGCGCAGGTGCAGGTGGGGGACTTTGGCCTGGCATGCTCGCTGCTGACCCACAACCCCGAGGTGGCCGTGATCCCGTCGGCGCACGCGCACCGCGGCCAGGTCGGCACCAAGCTGTACGCCGCGCCTGAGCAGCTCAACACTGTCTGCACCGCCAAGGTCTGTAGTTGATAGAATTCAATAGAATTGGCTGGATAATATTAACACCTATACCGAAACCCTCTATGTGATACATTAACCGAAACCCTCGGGCTGCGAAAAAAATTCACTCTGGAATATATATGTTGAAAAGAATGTCTCAGCTATGTGGTGTTTCTGTTTTAAAAACTATCAACCACGCTCATGTACATAGTCATATTGCTTATGGGCTTTGTCTTTATGGGGGAACCAGTAATTACAACCTCGATAAAATTTTACTTTTACTTTTTAAAAAAGGGCTATAAGAATAATCTTGAAGCTAAAGTGGGATGATCATGTAAGGGACCATTTTAACAATTTAGAAATTTTGACAGTATATGATGAATATATTCTTGATTGTGTTATCTACATAAAAACCAACATTCATAATTTTGATTTCCGCTCTGAATGGCATTCCTATGACACAAGACACAAAAACAAAATTAATATTCAAATACCCCCGTCGCAGCAGACCTGCATACTCAGCGAATTTCAAATGCAAAAGAATATATTTCAATCCAACATAGTAAGATGTTTTTGAAAGCTTCATAAGAATAACATTGAGAATGAGTATGCAGGTTTGCTGCAAAAGGTCCGTTAATTTGGTTGGTTTTAATTCATTACTTAGTATACGTTAACTAGAAGAAGCCGTTAACCAAGTTTTACCAAGATATGTCAAAAAATAAGGAAGGTATAGCATTTATTTTATTTCCCATAAGGATAACATGGGGAATGAGTATGAAGGTTTGCTGCCACAAAAATGGAAACTTCGGGGGTTATAGAGTAAAATACATGAAATCTCATCTAGATGAAGCCCCAAACCAAGTTTTATTAAGATATGTTGAGAAATAAGCAAGATATAGAATTTTAATTATTTCCCATAAGGTTAACATTGGGACAACGTACTGTGTTCACCACTTTCAATATCTCGGTAACCAATAGACATAGAGCAATGATTCAAAATACTGAATTGTTTGTTTTTACGAGCTGAATTCAATGGTATTGGCAAAATTTGATTATTTTTATTTTTCTATGTGAAAAACCAAAAAAACCCATTTTTGGGGGTTTATCCCCCTTTACTCCCCCTCCTGGTGGTCCGATCGGGCTGGTTTACGAACTCGTCCAGTTGATTACCACTTTACATATCTGTACCAAATTTCATCAAGATCGGTCCATATTTACGGCCGCTATCGTGCTGACAGACACATACATATCTAGAAATTTGAACGAATGGCGGCGTTTTTTGCTTCTGGGGGCCCCAAAACGAAAAGTTATTATGGTCTTGGGCTTAGGTCTTACCATGAGACCTACGGAAATAGCTTCTTCCCTATAGGGGAAATTCACTAAAAGAGCAGTAGTATGATTAGCATCTATATATATATATACACATATGTGTGTTTGTGAGCACGATAGCGGCCGTAAAAATGGTCCGATCTTAAAGAAATTTGGTACAGACATGTAAAGTGGTAACCCCTCGGACGAGTTCGTAAACCAGCCCGATCAGACGACCGGAAGGGGGGGTAAAGGGGGATAAACCCCCCTAAGAATGGGGTATTAGAGATTTTTACATAGTAAAATAAAATTTATCGAATTTTTGTTGGCACCATTGAATTCAGCTCAAAAAAACAAACAATTTAGTATATAGAATCATTGCTCTATGTCCATTGGTTACCAAGATATTAAAAATGGTAAACACAGTGTATGTTGTCCCAATGTTAACCTTATGGGGAATAAGTAAAATTCTATATCTTGCTTATTTCTCAACATATCTCGATAAAACTTGGTGAATAGCTTCTTCTAGTTCAGATCTACAAAATATTGAATTAAAACCACCCAATTTTAATATACTTGTAGCAGCAAACCTGCATACTCATTCCCCATGTTAATCTTATGGAGCTTACCAAAACATGTCAGATCTCGCTATGTTGGATTGAAATATGTTGTTTTGCATTTGAAATTCGCTGAGTATGCAGGTCTGCTGCAACGGGGGTATTTTTTGCTTCTGGTGGCCCCAAAACGAAAAGTTATCATGGTCTCGGGCTTAGGTCTTACCATGAGACCTACGGTAATAGCTTCTTCCCTATAGGGGAAATTCGCTAAAACACAGATTTTCTTTTTTTACTAAGAAAACCAGCTACATGGGTTCTAAATTTTGGAATTTGTTACCATTAGAAATAAGGGATACACAAAACCAGCTTAAATTTAAGGGAATATAAAAATCATTTTTGATAAATAATCCGCATTACTCGTTGGAAGAGTTTTATACTATGAAACAATAAATGAATTTCTATTTTTCAAAGTAATATTGTATATTAGTAACTAAGGCTATTGATTGTTAATAAATATTGACACTATTTTATGTACATTGTGTTCTATATAAATAAAGATATTTGAATTTGAATTTGTGTTGCCAATATCAACGAGTGAAGTTTCCCTGAGGTCTGTAAGACTGGGGATTTTGGTATAAGTGTTAACAGGACCACCGGATAATGAATTATTTAAGGTTGTGCGGGTGCTTTTAAGGATAAACTATTCCACCAAGCAGGATGGTAGTCTGATGATTTTTTTCTTTTATTTTTCCACAGATGAAGAACTAAACAGATTCACAACCTAATGCATTTTTTCTAGTGGCGTCAAGTTTGTTGGCCCGTCATGCCTCCTAAATTGCAATGGTATCAACGGTATTAGCTATATTTGTTCTTTGAGGCCTGAAGATTTGATACTGACAAAATTACAGCCTACTTGATCTCAACAGAATATGTGCGACAAAACAACCTAACAAACTTGATGCCGCCCGAAAAAACGGGCACGAAAAAGTGCATTGGGTTGCCAATCTGTGATTTTTCTCATCTTTTATCTTTGCGTGTGATTGGTTGTGTCGCATGAATGTTCCGAAATTCTTTGGCAAAAATATTTTCTGTCAACAAAATTTTTCATATTTATTTGTAAATTTTCTCGATGTTAGGTTTAAGACAGTCATTAATCATAAATAATTCCCAAATATAGGCTCTTTAACTTAAACTGTATCTCCCAAAATAATACAAGAAAAAGGAAAATTTTGCCCATTTTTGCACTTTTGACAACAAAGGTTACATCCAAAAAATTTTATTTTTAATTCCTCGGCAAAATCTTATCTTAATTAACATGAAGTTTCATAAAATTTTTGACTGCACCACCTTAAATGCGGTGGCGCATTTGCTATTTATTTGACCTTGGATTGGAATATATAAAAGCCCTTATTTTTTATAAGACTCGGAAGTGGATGAAAGTAAGAAAAATGACACCATCACTGAATCAGTATTGTTTAGTCTGTGGTAGTGATAAGAGCTGGCCAGCACAACTCCAGTTTTTTATTTTTTTCAGTTTTAACATGTTTTACAATGTTGATGAAAGTAAGAAGAATAACACCATCTCTTAATCATTATTGTTAGGCTGAGTGGTAAAAGCTGGCCAGCACATCTCCATTTTAAAGTTTTAAAATTTTTAACTTAATGACATCTTTTAATTTCAATGACTGTAACATTTTATTAAATTAATTAACCTGCCAAAATGTAATTATAAATTGATAAACGTGACTGCATACTGAAGACCTGGGTCCAATTGCACTATAAATTACAAGTTAATGTAGACAATTCACCCAATCAGATTTGGTTGAACACTGATATTATTAGCTTGTAGTTTATTGTGCAATCGGCCCCTGGTGAAGTTCTGAGGAACAAAACTAGTTGTCTTATATAAAAATAGTGATTGGATACAATATTTTTATCATTGAGTATATTTGATTACAAGGATGCGACAGGAACATGTTGGTAGCATTCATTTGTGTAATACGAGTTGTCTAGACAAATTATGCAGGCGTAAAAATTGAATTTCTTGGTATGACTTCACCCAGAAGTTTTTAAAATTAAGTTGTCATTTTTTTGCACATTCTATAGTATTGACAGGCCTCAAAATTAAAGTAGTTTTTAACTGTTCAGCCCAGCATGCGCCAGTGGTAGTACACGACTGAATTTTTTTTACTGATTATAAGAACGTTGCAATAATTGGTAAACTGACCAAAAAGACAAAACTATGTTAAGTCGTACTTTTAACTAAAGCTTAAAAATATCCGTGATTTTACCTTGTGTATACCTAAAACAGCTAATTTGAGTGAAATTAATAAATTTTAATAGTGTACCACCAGTGGCGCACGTCGTCCGGTAGGCATACTGGAAGTCACCACGGGCCGGCATGCGCCACCGGTGGCACACGCATGATTCGCTGATGGGGCAAGTGGCGAACGATACACTGTTAGTTATCGTAACCTCCGTACGAGTAAAGCACTACCCAGTCTTCTTATGCCCCTTCCGCCATTTTTGGCGTTTTTACGTCACCTTGATCTTTTCAACGTTTATTCTTTTTATAAAAAAGTTCAAACATGCGCCATTGGTGGCCATGGTGAGGCTACACAATTCTATATACGAACACACTAATAATATAACCCAGCAAAGCTCTGAAAGCGCTGTAAAAAAGCATTGAATCAAATGGGAACAGTGTGCCACCGGTGGTAAAAGTCGGAGTTTTGGAAAGTTTGCAGTGCGCCACCGGTGGCACCCACGGGATTATGGAAAGTACAAATACTGACTGTTGACTTCTGTCGGGCTGAATGCGTTAAAGCTATAAAATTTCAAATAGAACAGAACAAAATTAATTCCAAAAAGTATGAAAAATAAATTTTAATATGTTAGGTTTTAGACAGTGATATATATTATAAAAAGTCCCAAAATATAGGCCCTGGAGATCAAGCCTTTTCCCTATGAAGTTCTACTAACATTGGCATTTTTGGCACTTTGGACCTTTGTAGCTCTCTCATAGTTTACATAACAAAATTTTATGGAAAATTCCCTGGCATTGTTACAACATAACAAATAAAGGGAAAATGTTTAGATAATTATTGACCAAACACCCTTAAGCAAAAGCTAAATCTAGATTCACGTATCCTGCAGCATTCAGTTATCCATCAGAGTAACTGTTTTGATTCTAAATTGAATAGATAACTTCTAGTTGAACCATAAAAAAATAGCATCGGGACAACTTTTGTTATTTTCTTTTAGTAACATGGTGTAAGAAAATGCATAAGACAAAGTTTTGCTAATTTTAAGCTTCGAATGGAAGAATTTTCCCACAATCAAGTTTCCTGATTACCTTGGTTTATGTTTCAGAGTGACATTTTCAGTCTGGGAATCGTCCTATTGGAACTCATTCAGCCATTTCAGACTGATATGGAACGTAGCAAAGTTATCGGCAGACTCAAAACTGGACACATTCCGCCCGATCTTGCTGACTCATTTCCTGTTCTTGTAAGTTATCTTTCTATTACCTAGCATACATAAGTATTAGGCTACTTTTTAACATTCAAATTAATTAGAGCTATTTTATAAGTTTTGCAGGGTCTGACTAAAAATACTTTTTTTAGATTGATATTGGAGCTTAAATACATGGATTAAAAATAAAGATAGATGTAATGAAAATTCCCTTGAAGAAGGTTATATTTATACATTTTATAATCTCAATTTAAAGATTTGAGAAATAAGTGTGAATTGCTTCCATTCCGAGCATATATGAACAATTTTTTTTCATTCAGTCATATTTGTGTGTACTAGTCCCAAAATAAAAACACTAGAGATTTAATCTTACATTAGCGAATGTACTTGTTTCTGTTCTTCAGTAATTTTTTAACCGCGATTTAAATAATTTTGTTAACATCAACAATGGTTTCCACAAATACGTTTATTACCAAAGAACTATTGCTACATTCATTAATTATTAGAGAGCTTCCAAGCCATAAATCTGACTGAAAAAACATTTTTTAATCAGGTAAGAGTGATCAACCGCTGCATATTCCATTCTCCCAACAAACGCCCGACAGCTCACGAACTGCTGGAGATGTTGGAAGATGCGGACAACTCGAACAGCGCCAGAATCATTGCGGAAAAAGATGAGATGATACGACGCCTGCATCAGGAAGCTTTTGAAAGGGAGAGGGAAATCGCAGAACTCAAAAGACGCCTTTCTGAACTGTCCGGAACTCCGTCGACAAGTTTTGATTCTTCTTCACTAGAGAGTTTTACATCTTCGCCTCAGTTCTTATGAGGAAAATATAATTCTCGAACAAGTTTTTTTATGTTCTTTGCGTAACAGATTGTGGTGGAATCAGTCTTACAAGAACACATTACTAGACTAGTCAAAACATTTGTAACAAATGATTTATTCTACTCTTGTATCCTGACAGTATTGTTTATATATATGGTTCTAAATTAATTTTTAACTGAACATTTCTGTAAAGATTTTGATTTGGTTACAGCTTAAAATAACTTATTTATTATACAATTCTCAGAGGTTCATTTCATTATTGTTTTAAATTATTATTATTTCACGAGCTTAGCTTACGGATTCTTACAGGATTAGAAGGTTAGGGTTATTTATTTATTATGGATGTAAATTTCATGTTTTGTGTGCTTGAATATTTGATTTGGACCAAACACTCATAATTTTACAATTCATGAATTGTGTTTATAATTTATACACCATCTTAGCAGTTGCCTGAAAATATTAAATATATAAATATGACTTTTTTATAAAACTAAAGTCATAATTTATTTTACTCTTCCTATTTCTGACAGTCACCTTAATTCTGCCCTGTCTTGTTATGAAGCCTACCTTTTGAAAACCTTTACCAACAAATCAAATTAGGATTCAAAAAGGTTTGGGTTGAGAGATTAAATTTATCAAGCACTATTACATTTTAAAAAGTTTAATGTAAAGTGAAAAGAAACAACAATTCTTCCAGAGAAAAAACTCAAAATCCCAAGTACCCTACATTCATGTTGTTGGCTTGTCTGAACAATTTAGGAAACAGCATATTACTCTGATTCAAATAAGCAATCCCTTCTGAAAACATGACTTCTGCAACATCAACACAGTGAGTGTTCATGTCTTTCTCCCATTGAACTACAATAGGTGAACGACTTGTTTCATGAGAATATAAAAGCTTGACGACTTGTCTCTGCACCAACATTTCTGAACCATCACAACTCAATAACAATGGCAAATCTTTGTCCATAATCCACAAAAGTAAGAATTCTTTATGGTTAGAATCGTATTTACAACTGACAACAATTTTACACATGGTCCCTTCAGAGTCTTCTATAATGCTTCTAATGACAGAAATAAAATCTCCTTTAGGAGTAACAAAGGGGTCTGAAGTACTATTAAATGCCACTGTACAATTCCACATTTTTACGGAAACATTGTCTTTAGATCCCAGCCAAGTCCTGCATTGCTGGCAGTACACAATATCTTTTACTGGAAATGTTTTAGAATCACTGAGCAAGTTCTTGTTAAATTTGAAGAAATAATTGCCAAACAATAAATCTAATAGTTTTGGGTTAGTGTTGTGTTTGCTTTCGAATTCTTCATTGCAACAACCATGACAGAAAAGATCCCCTGCAGCGACTTCAGCTGATGGAAGTGGTAGAATCCGACTGAAAGCTGTTTTCTCTTTCAATAATTCCGAGTGGCAAGATCTACAAGTGATCTGCACAGGAACTCCTTTTTCAACATCAGGTTTGTACTTTTTGGAAACATTTTGTTGACTGCTATCTTTAACAAATGCTAGTATTGGAAATCTACAAGAAATAATATTTTCATCATCTGGTTTTAGCGAGTTAACAGACTGACTTTTAAGTTTTAAATCGTCAAACACAAATTTGTCTTCGCTGGTTTCACTTTTAAATGTTATTGACGAGTTTTGAACATCAATTGTAAAATCTTCTATTTTTTCTGTTTCTACTTTGTAGAACACTTGACAGCTTTGCAAGCGAGGTCGAATTTCAATCACTATTTTTGGTATCTTCATCTTGGGATCTCAATGATGACTTTTTTACAATACCTGTAACAAAATTAAATTGATGAAACCTTTTAAAAATGTTATGTTTTAAGAATCAGAATAAAAATTTTAAGAGAGAAAATCAGAGTTTAATTATAATTAATACTTAGTTTGGTTTATTTTGCTAAATGAATTTGAGTTAGAAAATTTAGCTTAATCTGAAAGCTCGGCCTGCCACCTAAAGCTATGAATTAGCTAGTTTTTTGAAGCCTATTTAGAATTATGGGAAAACTACCTTTCGGTAAAATATACTACGGTTCTGGTAAGCTATACTACAGGTGACTGTATAAGCTGTTTTGGAAATTAGCGTTAAACATGTGTTGCAAAGGCAATAAATGATATGGTCTTAAATGAAGGAGCAACTCAATGTATCTTTTAACAGGGTTCCCACTCAAACTGAATTTTAAAATTCACGGTTTTTCACGGTTTTTAAGGTCCAAAAATTTACGGTCTAAATATAGGAAAACATTTTGCCGCCCGCACAGTTTCACAGAGAATAACAGGGTGGGGGGGGGGGGGGGTGGCGAGAGAAAACTCGGCAGACGCATAGCGCCGGCAGTGGCGGCGCCAGCAAAACGGAGAAGTAATAATTTCTGTACCAATAGAATTAAACTGTGTAATATTTTAGGTAAAACAAACTATACTTGACGGAAAAATAATTTAAAATATCATGCAATTAAATAAATTACAACTATTTCACAAAATACGTGATTTTAACATTATTGATTACTTAAGAAAACAGAAAACATTGTACTGGCGATTGCGGAACACGCACGCAACTAAAATATTTTTTAATTTTTAACGCCATCCTCTCTTCCTTCCTTCCTTTCTTCCTGTCTTTCTGCTTTCTATCCGCCCACACAATGCGCAGAGTCCAGTGCGCACTGTCGCACTGTAAATTGCCATGACAACCGTGTGTCGTCATAGCAACGAGCCAATCACGCACTGCGTTTTAAGACCAAACAGCCGTGTAATGAAAGACAATATGATAGTCTGCGTTTGCGTATGTTGCCTTTCGATGAATATTCGATCGTTCATTAATTGCGTATTGACCGAGTTGAAGTTCGTGATTATCAACTCTCTAATCATCAAAAACTCAAAATATGATCTATATAACACGTATTAAAATAATGTCGTGTTTATATTTTGATTAGGATTTTTGCGGACATTTGCCATCACTGATTAGTAAAAAACAAGTTTCACGACGTTTCGGGATCTGGAATCTGATCCCGTCTTCAGGTGGAAGAAAACCTAGAACATAACAAGATTAGTAACACATAGCCAGGAAAACCTGGAGAAAACACAGCTAAAACAGAGAACTGTAAAAGCAGTCACGAAAACAATAAGCTGAAAAGAAAAACAATACACAAAATAACACAGGAATCACAAGTATCAAGAATCACCAGGCAGGAGAGAGCACGTCCACGCCCAATCAGAGCTGAGCTGAGACTGGTGGGAGGAAAAGCAATCTAAAGCAAATGGCGGGGGCAACGGAAATGGCGGCGCCCACAGCCAACCAAATCACGGCGCGCTACCAGTGGCGAAAACCTGAAACAGAGACATGTGATATGCAAATTCCGTGTGTCTGTTTGTGTTTTTTTAGTTAATTTTTAACCTGATTTTGCCCCTTGGCCTTGCTACGGGTTAACATGTTATGAGAATTTTGAACAGAATTGTTAGTACTTTGTGTAAAAGACATGCTAGTAGGCGGGGTGTAATATACTTTTGTTTTATTTATGGGCATCACCCACCTTAAGGTTTGTACGTGGCGTTGCCTCCAAATGCAGCGACGACAGTAGTTGTAGTCTTCGTCAGTTGTTAAAATTATTTACATAACACAACACATACACAAATAGCACACGCCACATATATCCCGACGTTTCGAGAAAACAAAAATAACGTTTCCCGTTATCGAGGGACTTGTCGATAATTATGACCGACCCGAGCCGAGCACCGAACCACGACCGAACCATGTCGTGGTTCGGCGCTCGGCTCGGGTCGGTCATAATTATCGACAAGTCCCTCGATAACGGGAAACGTTATTTTTGTTTTCTCGAAACGTCGGGATATATGTGGCGTGTGCTATTTGTGTATGTGTTGTGTTATGTAAATAATTTTAACAACTGACGAAGACTACAACTACTGTCGTCGCTGCATTTGGAGGCAACGCCACGTACAAACCTTAAGGTGGGTGATGCCCATAAATAAAAGAAAAGAATTGTTAGTAATTACCCTATTTGCTGACACTTTATTTTCCCTGTCTTTCAATTCTTTGTTTAATATTGGTAGCCATACTGGCCTTATTTCAAGTGAAGATTGACTGATTGGTTGGTCTGCTAGTTTTATGTATGAAGCTTCAATTAGTTTTCTTTTGAAAAAATGAGGTTCGCGGTGTACTATTTTTCGTCAAAATTCATCTGGTGATTTTCAGACCAGCAGTGTTGAGCAATTTTTGATTTATCCACTAAGCCCTTCCTCGTGTTATCTTTGTGTTCTTTGATTCTAACATTTAAAGGTCTTTTTGTCTCGCCATAATACGGCCTAGAGCAACTATTGCAGTTTATTCTGTAAACACAGTTTTTTGATCCCTGAGTGCCATTTTTTGGTTTGGTTTTTACGAGACATTGCCTAAGAGTGTTTTGTGTCCTAAACGCGGTTCTAACTTTGAACTTCCTAGCAACTCTTCTAATTTTTTCCGATAATCCCGGCACATAAGGGATTGACATAGGAACGAATTTTTCAGTGTTTTCTGACTCATTCTGTTTAGCCCTACAGGTTTTGCACTTTCTTATTACGGATTGAGGGTATCCATTCTTAGCCAAATCTTGCTCTACTTTTTTGATTTCCTGATTTAATCTGAAAATTGAAAATTTTTAAATCAGGACAAAAAATATTAGCCGTCAAATGTTGTTGTAGGACAAGTCGTTTGGATTTTCGCATATAGAAAACAAAATACGCAACAAAGACGTTCGTTCTGGCGTCATTTTTAAAAAGTTTATTTATTGTCACAAACATCTTGAACGATGATACAAAAAACAGAAAATGATTAGAAACAAGCAGCAGAGACATCGATGCATTAATCGGTAGTTGAAAACCGATGAATCGTACAATAGAAGGAATGAAAAGAATAAGAAAACAAATTAATTAAGGAAGAAAGAAATTCACGTATTTATTTGCCGCGCAAACGTAAACCAATGAGCGTGCGTCTTCAGCTATCTAGTCTTCTCTCTCTTCACCTTTCCATCCTTCCCTCCCCCCTCCAAGGCAACCGATCGCGTTCCGCCATTACCTCCCCAGTCTCCACCCCTCCTTCCACAGCCACAGTGGTGTCTCAATCTCAGTTTAGCAGGCCCTACCATCTAGCCCTGTATGTACAATCTACGTCTTAAAGTACACAATTGCTGTCTTCGTCTTGGGACTGTGAATAATTTTTAATGTCTCTAATAAATTGATACAAATATTTCTCTATAATTTAATAAAAATAATGGCTATTTTAAAATTGGCTGATTTTAAAGGACTGAAGACGAAATTCATGGCTCTTTCCAGGTTTTTTCATGGTTTGCCAAATTCACGGCTTATTCACGGTTTTTAAGGTTTCACGGTTGAGTGGGAACCCTGTTTAAATATAGCGTCTCCTCCATTGCATACAGCCTTAACCAGCGAGGACTGACTTACCTGAATAAAAGACCGGGTTAGTAGTTTTTTGATAAAAATTATAAATCTTGGGTGTCGGCAGGGCTGGCCGTCACTATACCTCTAGTACCTCTTTCCAGGAACATCATGACTCACTTCCCGTTATTCTCTAGCCCTTACAGTCAATTCAATAAATATTTCTTTAGAGGTCTGGTGTTTTCGACCGTGAGTCAGCTAAGGCTTCATGTTACATACAAATATTTTGTGTGCACATATTTCTTATATAAAATATTCAAAACACTAATGTACAACATTTTTGTGGGGTTTTTGTCAGTATAAAAACATCGTTGTACAACATACGGACGTTTTTAACGCAATAACAATAATTATTGAAGTACCTACATCAATTCAAAATATATATTTTTATATTACATAAATATTTTGTACGCAGATGTATCCTACATAAAGTAGTCACAAAACTAATGTAAAAGACTTTAGTGGAGTTTTTGTGCAAATAAAGTCATAATTTTTCAATATACTAACTTTTATACAAAACCTGGTCCAAAAGACCGTGAGTCAGTCATCGCGTTTTCAAATCAAAGTCAGTTCTGCCGGGTTAAGTGTCATTCCCTCTCCGAGTTCAGAAAGATTAAATATGTTCCTAAACGACATGTTAAAAATGATACAAATAATATCAAGTGTGAATAGTGTGATGAACAATCAAGAATTTTGCCAAGAATGAAAGATGTTATTGTAGAGAAAAAGTATATGAAAGGAAACAACAAAGGTGCGTTAAAGGCTGTGTAATTTAAGTGAGCTTTACACTGATTTCAAGAGGGAATATCTCCGGGTTCAGAAAGATTAGTAATGTTTGACATGTAAAAATGACACAAAATATGTAATTTACCTTTGTTTTCATAACATGTGAAGAGACCATCAGACTCCCTGACAGCGAATTCCAGCGTCGCTTCTCGGTAATAGTCCGGTTTAAGCTGGATATTGTTTATAACTGTGCTCAACAGGTGAGCTTTCTCTGAATATATACCTAAAATTCAAACATCGTCAAGTCTAAAGAACCTAAACATTTTTAAAGCTAGAAGTAAAGCAGACACATTCTGACCAACGCTTTTAATACATGACTAATGTCCCAGGCAAAAACCTTCACTTTTATAATCCAAAAGAGTGGGACACAACAAAGGGCCACAGAGAAAAAAAGAAAGTCAGTTCGTATCAATCTGACTATTTAAAATATCAGTTAGGTTTTTAAGCAATTTTAGGCTGATTTACTTATTGAAACTTTATGTTTTCACACAAACCCCTCTCCCTCTTTTATATCAAGGAGGACTGAAAGTTCAAAATTATACTGTTTAACACCGCGATTTGCCTCCCCTAAGAGGCAAGGCATGCTTCACTTATATTTGAGGGTGGTTTATTTTACACACCCCCACTAAAATAAACTCCACTTTACAAGTGACTTTATATCAAGCTGTAATCAGCTAGCAAGAAAATTTACCTGTAGAACAATCCATCCCTGTTATGAATCGTCGTCATTTACAAATGGCCAAGTAAATAACAAAACACATAGAACCACCTGGTTAGAAAAAATGATAAAACCAAGCCTTAGATTTGATTACCTGGAGCCTCGTACTGCAGGTAAGTGAAGTGAATATGTAAATGATAAAATGACGGCTGGTAATGGAAAAAAATCCTCAATTGCGATCTCGGGAGGCCATATCGCTCATGAATCACTTTCTGAAACGCAAAAAAGCATGAGAAATTCATTAATTTTTAGCTCTTATTTTTAGTTGGATTGGTCCTAAGCAACTGCATGTGCACTGATCAATCGTCTTGCTTGTTCAATGTGCAGAGATTCAGTGGTTAAGTTGATGCATTGTTTTTTTGCAGGGGGAATGAACCTACTGAAAATGGGTAAAAATCTATACATTTTTTAAATTTATTTTTGATCTTTTTTTTCTATGGGTCCTAACTAGCAGTTACCTGTGGCTTTGCTCAGGATTAATTCAACTCCCGCTGCCTAAATGAAGATGGTGCCACACTCTGAGTTTATGATTAAACGGATAAGGTACAAAAACCAATGATTACTTTCATTTAACTAACTCAACTAAATTTGGCTTTTATATAGTACATATCATCTAAAAAATCTACAAAACAACCATAAAACTGATGAAAGGAACTAAATTATAAATCAGCGGTAAAAACCTAACCGTATAGGAAGCTAATTAAAATGAGTATTGAAAATTCAAACAAAAGGTCATCACTGTCATCACATTTATATAGGAAAATTTTAAAACTTTGATCCCGCCAAAAACCCCTTAAAACTTAGAAATTTAGGGGGTACTTAAAATGCTAATTTAAATGTTACTTTTATATAGTACATGCCAATTCAAAAGAAATTATAAACCAAAGCATAATATTGAATCAAATAATAAAATATTTGTTGTGACAAATCCATCACTGAAGGTAGCTATCATCTGCTTGGAACACTGAAAAATGTAAACTAAACATCAACCACTTGAATTGTATGGGAAAATTAAAAAAAAGACTTAGTTGAAATCAAATAAAATTTGTTTTTATTTTTAGGAGCTTGCTGTTTAATTTCAAAAACCTTGCACTAGTTTTAATCCATCTAAAACCTTCTCATATAGCCTATGCATGCAATACAGAAAATAAGTTTCAGACATAACAGTTCTCTAGTTAAACTACAATTTAAAAATGCTTGAAATTTATGAATTATTCACTTCTAATTAATCCTAATGGCTGCTGTATATAATTTATAATAGTTTATGATTTTAATAATAGTTTATAGGCCTACTGACTGTATAAGTTACTCACCACACACTTATCCTTAACATTGATCAGGAGCGGTAGATGCTTGTCTGTCAGATCTCGTATACTGCGAATTCCACGAGGACGAACTATGGCCAACAGGTACAGGTTGTCAACCTGTCCCAATAAAGTAACAATTATTTAAAGGAAAAAGTATTTGGTATACACAAAAATCTTAAAGTGATCAAGTTAACAACACTCAAGCCCTCACTTTCTTTATGACACAACTAAAAACCTTTAAAATTTGCTATGGGCCTAGCGTTTACAAATATAGGTCAAGCTGTTCAGTAATTTATCAGCCTATTGTATAAAGATTTGACAAAAAGAACTTTTTTGGTATGGAACCCACCTGTTTGCCGTCCCACTTGAGATCTGGAGCCAAGACAAAGCCTATGTTCGGGTCCTCATCAGCTGCTACGACGCGGTCAACCTCTGCCTTGCCGTCCAAAATGTTGTAGACCCACTAAGAAACAAATGTAAGCATTAAAATGATTGTTGGGTTTGGTTCTGCAATAATTTCTGGAATTTCTAGACCTATTAAAAAAAGTTCAGTAAGGTTCAAAGGCTCTCAATAGGCTTCAAACTAATGTAATAGCACATAGAAACTGTTGTACATACGTACAATTTGTTTTGTTGGCTATGTTAGATAAATTAAATTTTAGTTTAAGCCAGTAAAAATTTCTTAAGTTCACATATATTTTAACATTTTAAAATTTAACTTACATTAAATTAGGTACATCGCGTAAGTTACCTGTAAATTGAACTGGTCCTGTGTCAAGTGTGGCAGTGTTATATTTTGATAAAAATCCTTAGTCTCTTCAATAACATGAAGCGGTTGAGATTCAAACTTCTGTATATGTTTTTCTGTAGCAGGATATATTATTGTAGTCTTGATTCCTAAATAATAAAATTGACATGATCAGTAAGCCTAAGTAGGCCTAAATTCAAGATAATTAAGTAGTCAAGATCCAAACTAATTAAGACTGTTAAGTTACAATAATTAGACTAATAAGCCCTAACACTTTAAATCCAGGCCTATTAACATTATTCTACTCTACAGGTACACACACTTTAAAGCCTTATGCGAATGACAGGTTTTTTAAAAGACTTAAGTTAAAATATACCGTACTGAAAAAATTATGGAGGTAAATATAAAACAGGCTATGCTAAGATAGAAAACTCTTAACATAATATTCTAAATCTTTTTCTACGCTTTTCCGGATTAAATACATTTACATCTATCCGATAAATATTCAATATTCTTGTTCAGCTCGCTCTCCCGGTATTTCGTACCCACATGACTCTTTGAAAAAATAGTTTCAGAAAAAATTTCTTTCTTTCTGTTTTTGAGGGTTTTCTGTAATTTCTCCTAAAAAATGATTACCGTTTCCAGAATCAGCATAAAATTTCTAGACAGGAATCATTTTTTTTCCTAGACAGGAAATTATCTGTCTAAAAGGTAAAAAAAATTAGGCCGGTGAAAATGCCTAAGTTAATTACTGAGAGTCTCTCCCAGCCTTAATCTAGCTCCATAAGCGTAACCAGGATGACGCAAGGAGGGGGGTTACACTTGAGAGGTCTGGCCCCGAAATGTTTTTGAAAATAAGAACTACGGTAGGCTAAGTTAAAAACTTGTGTTTTAGCCAATACCTTTAGAGGTATAAAAGGAAGGTGTTATGGTTGCGGGTTTTTTAACTGAGGGACTTAATGAATAGTTTTTAAATTCTGAAAATGCCCTGAAAATTACATTTAGAGACTATAAGCTCAGGCCTATTTTAGCGAATTTCCCCTATAGGGAAGAAGCTGTTACCGTAGGTCTCATGGTAAGACCTAAGCCTAAAACCATCATAACTTTTCTTTTTGAGGTCCTCAGATGCCAAAAACACCATTCGTTCACTTTCATAAATATATATATATATATATATATATCTATATATATATATATATATATATATATATATGTGTCTTTGAGCACGATAACTTGCGCAAAAATGGTCCAATCGGAATGAAATTTGGCATAGACGTGTAAAGTAGTAATTATTCGGACGAGTTCGTAAACCAGCCCGATCGGACCACCGGAAGGGGGGGTAAAGGGGGGTAAACCCCCCCAAAAATGGGTTTTTTGAGATTTTTACATAGAAAAATAAAATTTTTCAAATTTTTATTGGCACCATTGAATTCAGCCCAAAAAAACAAACAATTTAGTATTTTGAATCACGGCTCTATGTCCATTGGTTGCCGAGATATTGAAAGTGGTAAACGCAGTATGTTGTCCCAATGTTAACCTTATGGGAAATAAGTAAAATTCTATATCTCGCTTATTTCTCAACATAACTTGATAAAACTTGGTAAATGGCTTCTTCTAGTTGAGATCTACTAAATATTGAATTAAAACCACCCAGTTTTAATATACCTGTAGCAGCAAACCTCCATACTCATTCCCCATGTTATTCTTATGGAGCTTACAAAAACATGTCAAATCTCGTTATGTTGGATCGAAATATGTTGTTTTGCACTTGAAATTCGCTGAGTATGCAGGTCTGCTGCAACGGGGGTATTTAATGGTTAACTCTTTCCTGCACGGATAAAACGGGGTCTGTTGACCCCTACCTGCACGGAATTTATTTTAGTTTCTTTTTTGTAAATACTTGTTAATTAGTGCATAGGGGCCTAAAAGGAATACGAAAATTAATTTTTTATATTTTTTGTTGTTATCAATTACTGATAAGAGGGAGTTACACATATGTAACACTGTGCAGCAAGTGGGATATTTTTATTGAATCTCCAAAATACTAAAATTACTGTTGTAGGGTTTTTTGCTGAGGATATTTTTTTCAAAAGCTGAACAAACAGGGGGGCCGGATATAATATAATTTATGATAGGGATGTCAATATTGTAGTCTCACTCAGTATGCTGTGATGCAGCGGCCGGAATCATGGAAGATGGACTTTCAAATAAATTTTCCCGAATTTATATGGTGTTGTCTATTCCTTTCATTTATTTTATGAAAGTATTAAATTTTATATTGAAAACCACAATAAAAAAATAAATCAAGATAAAAATGTTCTAATATCCCAAAATTGTAGGATACGTGTGTGAAGTAATAGGGAAAATAATTTATGCTGCGCTTAAATTGGGTAAAACCTATTTATGATATCATGAAAAATAATATAAAACATGAAATTTCCCAAAAAAATGCTTTTCTGCACAAAAAATAAGTTTAAATGTAATGCAGATATGAATTATTTGCAACGTCGTGCTGCACAGTGTTACATATGTGAGTAACACACTTTTAGGCTCTAATAAACCCAAATTAACTGGTTTCCTGCCTCTAAACTGTCATATATTACTCTTTATGTACTCTAGATTACAAATCAGTAAAGGAATATAATAATCATGCTTAACATAGAACTTATCAGTAAAAATTTCATCGGAAATGGTGGAGGACGTGGTCTGCATAGGACTCAATACACTCTGGTGGTTGTTTGTTCAAACATTAGCAAATAGAGCACAGTGACACCTTGCGGAGATGTTAGGAACCAAGTTCCAAAGTTTCCAGCAGCATAGCGCTAGTGGTTTGATTAAAAATAAATAAAATGTCTGCCGTTACAAATATATAACACTGTGCATCAAAGAAATCAAAAGTTTGTTACCTATGTGAAACACTGTGCATGAGAGTTTTAAACACATGGGTGTAATTTCAGCGTTTTAATTTGATGGTAAGATTTTCATACCTTTGACTTAAAGCTCAATTTAAACCGCCCCTCCTTGAAGTGTACCGTCAGGCCAGCGGCCGCTCAGCAGTTTTATCAAAAAAGCTTCCCGGAGCTTTAATCGCCCACCATTCCTGGAGTATCAGGAAGGGATGAGCATCGAAGGGAAAACATCGATCATCGATGTTTTATAGATGAAAAACATGGATGTTCTTAAATAAAAAACATCGACAGTCAAATATTGTGTTGGTAGACGGCAGGCACTGTTTTGTTTCGCATTCTTACCTTTTGTGATGTTATAGAGATTTCAATTTAGGCCTATGGAGTTGTTTTTTTTCACTTAAAAACAATCCCTGGATATGCCACTGCCTAGCCCAGCTAAAAAATAAATGTTTAATGAGGAATGAGAATAAAAGTGAAGGCTACTCACCATTGAACTTTGCTTCTGGATAGCACTCGTAGCTTCCGTAAACATCGTTAACAAATAATTTTGACAATTCAGAGTTAGCCGTAAGAATATTTACAGTTTTTTCGTCAATGGCTTGTTTTTCTAAGAGCAAAACAACTTTACCGTCTCTATCCGAAAAGGATCCTTCTAAAAATAGAGATTTTCGTTGCGGATTGTTACTGAGCACACGCTTCACTACAAATTGAGACAAATTATTAATTCCGTTTTGATCACTAACAGTTACATCAGCTTCAGGGACATCAATTTTCGCCGGGTTTGACTCCACGCTATCAGCCATTATTGTTTTGATGATTTTGATGTTTTGATGCGATTACGAATGATACGGACATTCCTTCTTCTTCAATTTTGTGACCTTGTGGATATTTTTGGTCACAGACCTTTTGGTAAAAGATGGTAAACGCCTGTGATGATTCTTCCGCCGCACAAAGTTAAATCAAAGGGAAGCTATTTATTCATAGTCAATGTCACTCTTCCTAATTTAATTAATTAGTTTTTTCCAAGTTTAGAGGCAATACTGTGATACTGTCATGTCGCATGGTCAGCGCTGAGAAGAGGGACAGTGTTTTGTACTCTATGTATTGTGTTTTGTTCCCTTAACGTCTGCAGACAGCCTAGGTTTGTTTATTCAGCTTCTGCTACCTCTGTCTTTCACTATTGTTCTACTGTCAGTTTTCAGTTAATATTGCTGGTAAGTAAGTATTTATAAAGTATCATTACAGTCTGACGCTACTAAATCGCAGTATGAAAATGAAAATTTACTCAAGTTCAACTAATGATAATCCAAGAGCAGCCATCCTGGCTATTTCCAAGCTAGATTTAAAGCATATGGACCAAATCAAATCAAATAAAAGGCCAGATAAAAAACTAGGCTTGTATACTCTTGTGGTGGGAACATTCACTAATACCCCCGTTGCAGCAGACCTGCATACTAAGCGAATTTCAAGTGCAAAACAACATATTTCTATCCAACATAGCGAGATTTGACGTATTTTTGTAAGCTCCATAAGAATAACATGGGGAATGAGTATGCAGGTTTGCTGCTACAGGTATGTTTAAACTGGTTGGTTTTAATTCAATATTTAGTAGATTTGAACTAGAAGAAGCCATATACCAAGTTTTATCAAGATATGTTGAGAAATAACCGAGATACAGAATTTTACTTATTTCCCATAAGGTTAACATTGAGACAACGTACTGTGTTTACCATTTTCAATATCTCGGTAACCAGTGGACATAGAGCAGTGATTCAAAATACTAAATTGTTTGTTTTTTCGAGCTGAATTCAATGGTGCTAACAAAAATTGGATCATTTTTATTTTTCTATGTGAAAACCCCAAAAAGCCCATTTTTGGGGGGGTTTATCCCCCTTTACCCCCCCTTCCAATGGTCCGATCGGGCTGGTTTTCGAACTCATCCGAATAATTACTACTTTACACACCTGTGCCAAATTTCATTCCGATAGGACCATTTTTGCGAGCGCTATCGTGCTTACAGACACATATATATATATATATATAGATATATATATATATAGATATATATATATCTACAAATTTGAACGAATGGTGTTTTTGGTATCTGGGGGCACCAAAATGAAAAGTTATGATGGTCCCGCACTTAAGTCTTACCATGAGACCTACGGTAATAGCTTCTTCCCTATAGGGGAAATTCGCTAAAATGTATTGTTGACTAGAGACTAGTTGATTAGTTTAAAACATCATTCAGTCTAGTTGTTGCAATGACTTAGGAACACACTACTACGAAACTAATACTGACTAGTCAAGTCGAAAAGGCAAAAGCCAGTGAAAAATTCTAATCTCAGATTTGTTGGAGTGCCAACTAGTCATTCACTATAAGGTATTTACTAGTATGAACTATTGACTTGTTAAAACAACCAACTAGTCGACCACTGCAACATTAATGCACTTATTATTTTATGTTTAAGAATTGGTTAACCAGTATCAGTTTAAAAGTTAAGGCTCTGTTATCTGTAACGTTAATTAGGAGCAGCACACAGTGATACTGAATGCATGAAAGCCCCAGCATTTCCAGTGAGGCAAATAGGCTGTAGGATATTATGGAGCTTATTAAAGGAAGGAACTGGCAGGATGGGAGAAGGATGATTTGATTTGTCAGCCTTGCCCCTGATGGAAGAGAGATACATTCCCATCTCATCCACCAGGCCCCTTTTGGAACCAGTTACCCTCTAACCCGAGACCTCCCAAGCATTCCCAGATAAGAACCTCCACCTGGGAGCTCTCTTTGTTGAGTGAAGTCTCGCCCAGTCGGTTTACCCTCCAGACTAGTAAATGCTTAGAAGTTGTTGGTTATGGTTCCCTCCTACCCTCCCAGTTGGACAAGCCAGGACGATTCATAACTCCCTCCAGGCCTCAGACCTGACTGGGTGCCCAAGCTCAGCCAGGAATCAAGGTAACCATAGAGACAAAGGGGATACGAGGTGAACAGGAAGCTGATCAATCTGGACAGCCAATAGACTTTACTAGTAACTTACAATGACAGCTTCTAATTGCAGTACCCATTGTCAACCTCTACTGGTATAGACCAGTCACAGAGCCGTCTAGTGCAGCAGCTCACAATGTTGGAGTCATTCAGGAAACTTAAAATAGTGAAACCTGAATGAATAGACTTAACTGCAGTTTGAGTCTCAGTAATTTCTAATTTGGTTAAGTAGCTACTAGTGTGTTGAGTTGTGCTCATATAATCTGTTTTGGGAAAAAAACAGTTTTTTTTTTTAATTTTTAAGATTATACAGTCATAACTGACCAAAAAGACTCATTTCCCTAATCAGTGCAAAGTTTATACTTAAACCTGCTTAAATCATATTTGAGAGAAGTAGGTTTTCTACTAGAAAATGCATAAATATTGATACCATGGATTCAAATAAACAACCAAAAATGAGGCCTCGGCCTCTAACCTCTTTAACTTAACTTTATTTCTGTAAGTAGGCCTATAGGGGATGAATGACCTGTTGCTTGTTCAAATTGACTTGATCTACCTGATTCAGCCCGCCGTTTGTATTTAGATGGATGAAGAAATTAGTGTTGAATTATAATTTTTTAGAGTTGAAGAAAGAAAGTTTTTGTTTCAGAATTCTTTGCAAGACAATGGCAACTTACACAACAAGCAAACCTGCAGTTCGAGACAGTTTTGATGATGATGATGTCAGTGATGATGTCGATGATGAAGTTTTTATCCGAGATGGAAAAAATGGTTTCAAAGTGGATGAAGAAAGGGGAGTTAAACGACCTTTGATGGCTCCAAGAAGGAAAACCAAATCTGGAACCGGAAGTCAGTTTCACCCAGAAATCTGCAAGCAGCCCCAGTGTCGTGCATTTTGTGTGCCTTGTTGTTATGGCTTTCTGGCTCTTGTAGCTTTGTTTGGTAAGATACTAAAATTTAAGAAACTAGTTTATTATATTTGTTTAGTGGTCGAGTTCTGGATTTATGTGTTTTTTTATTATGATCAATTTGTCCTTGTTAATGAAGTCATAATTTTCTTTCATTAATATTGTAGATAAGTGTTTTGCAAATGTAAACAAGTAAAATGTTGTAGCCTGATGTAAAATATAAAAACATGAGGTGTTGCTATCCTGTTTACTATTTATGTTCTTCTTTTACATTTCAGGGCTTGTCACTCTGGTAGTAGTCTTAATAAATATGTTCCCATTTCCACTGGACAGAATACGAATTTGGACAGAAAACATAGTTCCACATGAAAAGTTGGTATTGCCTTGCACCGACTTAAAGACCCGAAATATATGGGTAAAAAGTTTCCCGAAATTGACTGCTGAAGCTGCTTTAAAGTTAAATGATGTGAACAAAGATGGAGCTCTGGACATAATCATAGGATATGGAACAGGTATTCAAAGTTTAAAATATACTTACAGTTTTATAACTTACTGTTGATGGTCAAAGCTGTAAATGAAGTTTTATTTTTATTTGTTCGTAATAATTTCACCCTATACAGACTAGCTATAATTATTTTTTTATTTGATGATTTTAGTTAAAATTCTCAGTATATTTTGAATTTTAAGAAAATGCATGCTCTTGGAAAAGTTGAAAACTGAAGTATAATTATTTACATACCTACTCTGATAAACTGGAGATACTGATATGTAAGGTATTTGGTCCCATTATTATTACCTACGGTACTTTAAATGTTTTGTGAATTGTTTGATTTGAAATATACATTAGTGATTTCCCCTATAAATACGAAAACCTTTTATCATTTTTATATGAGCTTTTTATTGTCCTGTGATGAGCCTACTGATTTTATATGAGCTTTTTATTGTCCTGTGATGAGCCTACTGATTATAATTTTTTTTTTATTTGCTAGGTACAGTAGAATGTTGATTGTTCAAATTCTAGTCATCTGGCAAGTCATGCAAGAGGGGCAGCTATAGTGTAAGGAATTGAAGGACTAGAAGAAAAACACAATTTGCCAAAACTAAAACATAATACATGCATGATTCTTTTGTTATATTACCGTTAGCATTTTGTCAAATTTTACTCCCACTTTAAACACGGGATTGGATTACTTAAACACATCGCCAGTGAAGTATTTTAAAAAGTTACCCTCTTCGTTTACTCGTAATCAATGAAATAATTTATTTTTCTTTTTTTTTTAATAAAATCTCTGCCTGATAGATTTAATTTTTTCCGAATGTTTCTTTAAATTTCAGTCCTGTCTATACAGGCTTGTTTGAATATGTTTATTTTGCATTTACAGTTTTGATAGTTTTACCGTTTAACTTGACGTCAACGTTCATTGGAAGTCTAAATTTCTTATGACCTGAACGTGTTTTTGGAAATAAAATGTGTTCTACTGTACCTTCAAGTGTATTATTATTATGATTTCACTATTTGTGATGTTTATTTTTTTAGTTTCTTGATGTTACTGCTTGCTCGATGTATGTCTTGAGTAAATTTGGTGAGTAGCGCCTGTTTTTTTTATAGTTACTCATAAATATAAACTCATAAATTTAACACCTTATTCTTATGTACCGATTTCCATTATCCTAGCATCATAAGTGGTATGGAATATCATTACAATTAGAATACCAGGTTGTTGTCGGTCTTTGGAACTCAAAAGATCAGTGATTGCATCAATTAGCAAATGGAAAATTAAAGTGAAGTAAAATATATAATTCTGGGTTAATTGAAGACCTACTGTGCCTTTCTAATAAGTGGAGGGAAAACGAAATCCAAGTTCAAGGTTGACTAAATACTTATTCTAGGAAGTCCCTTCATGTGTTCCTTTAAATTTTCTTCATCTCGTTGAAATAGCAAGTTGCATGTAAAGACAGTATTAGTCTAAATGTATTTTTAGCTGTTGTAAGATATTTTACCATTTACTTCCAGTAAATGCAACATCAAATATCATGCTATTTAATAATTTATTTATGTAGTCTGACATTGATTTCCTTAACAAGAAACAGTTGTCTCAATTGGAAAATTTATCTTTCACAACAGGTGACATTTACTGTTAACAAAGTTAAATCAAAAGTTGGCCATAGGTACAGGTTTTTCGTAGTGATAATAAAGGTAAAAATCAACTGAAAAGAACAAAAACCATGAATTTTTTCTTTGTTTACATAACAAATCCCTTATTTTGTACATATTCTAGAATTGATTTCTAATAATATTTATAACCTATAACAGATAGGTTAAATCTACATATGACAACATATGAAATAGATATTTTACGTTTTCCGTTTGTCACTAGAGGCCGATGAGCTTGGACTGGGTGAGCAGGTGTGCCCCAGCTACATGCCAGGCGTGCCAAACTGTCTGGGTGGCGTGATGGCGCTCGATGGAACTTCGGGCACGGTGTTGTGGCAGCACTGGACACACAGAAGCGTCCTCTTTGTTGACTGTTCTACGGACATTAACGCTGACAAGACCAACGACTGTGTCATCTCTGGGAAAGGAGGGGTGAGTGATCATAGACCTTGTTAGATTTTTCAATTTAAAGTTTCTTGTTCAACGATTGGCAACAACCGGAATTAATTTTGATTTATAATAGTTATTTTGCTTTGCTGTTTTGAGTTCAGTAGTGTTATTTATTTCTTGGTTATCTCTAAATTTCAACAAAACCTTTTTCGAACCTCTAGTCTGCTCATACATGTAATATTTATCTATACCTTATATAAGGGAGGATGGTTTTTCTATTGGACTATAAGACCTAGAGAGCTGGTATATATATGTGCTCTCTTAAGGTTCTAGATGCTTACTAAGAAACAGTTTTATAAAATTCCTAATGGTCCTATTGTTTTGGAGATTCGTTGCCTTTTAGAAAATCCCTTCCACTTTATTCAATTAATTAAGGCTTATCTTACGATCCAATAAAATGGTTTTAGCGAATTTCCCCTACAGGGAAGAAGCTGTTACCGTAGGTCTCATGGTAAGACTTAAGCCCGAGACCATCATAACTTTTCTTTTTGAGGTCCCCAGATGCCAAAAACACCATTCGTTCATTTTCATAAATAAATAAATAAATATATATATATATTATTTTAGTTAGCATTATTAATTATATATAAATATATGTATATATATACACACACACACATATATATATATATATATATATATATATATATATATATATATATATACACAGTGCTTGATTTGTAAAAATTGAGGTACCGGAACTGCAATTGCCAGTTTGCACATAACCCCCCCCCCTCTTATCATTCTTCCCTTCAACAAAGTATTATTTGTCATGTGAATAATTAGGTCGATTTAAAAAGCCACATGTTATCCAACTCAAATTTTTGAATGAGTAAATTAAAAACTAACATAGCATTATTTTACTAAAAAATAAATTGTCTAAAGAAATTCTAGATTATTTTATGATGCCTTGTGCGAGTATTCGGGTCTTTTTAGCGTTTTCAACATTCGGCTTAGCTCAAGACTACACAAAAGTGCGCTAATTTCAGGCCGAAACTCCGCGCGTAATTTCAGTAAAAGTCCGGTCGAGGACACGCGACCGAAGATCGGAAGATCGTCTCTTCCGAAAAATACTCCGGCCGATTATACGCGATCATCTTTTGCGGCAAATTCTCCGGCCGATCTTACGCGATCGTCTTAGCGTCAAAATTCTCCGGTCGTTCATACGCGATCGTCTCTTGCGGCAAATTCTCTGGCCGATCTTACGCGATCGTCTTTAGCGTCAAAATTCTCCGGCCGTTCATACGCGATCGTCATTGGCGGCAAATTCTCCAGCCGATTACACGCGATTGTCTCCTATACGACAAATACTCCCCGATTACACATGATCCTCTCTCGTGGCAAAAAACCTTCCGCCGATTGTCTTACGTGATTGCATTTTATGGCAAATTATCCGTCCGATTGCACGCGATCGTTTCTAATTAAAAATACTCCGACCGATTAAGATTTACAAAATCGACTCTTGCGGCAGAAAGAGGTCCCGGAACGCCGTTCCGCCGCAAACCAAGCACTGTATATACATATATGTACAGGGTGTTTTGAAACTCTCTCCCGAAACTCCGTGGGCACGTTCCTTAGGTCAAAACAAACAAAAAATGTCATATAAGTATAGGGTCTATCTTGCTCCGTTTTCCGTCTGTGAGTCTGTTTGTGTTTTTCAATTAAAACTGTATAACTTTGAAACGGCTTGAGTTAAATTATTGAAACTTGGTACATAAACTATAGTTAGTGTGGCCAAAATTTTTACCAATTTTCAATATTTTATCTTTTGGAATTTCAAAATGGCGGCCTTTTAAAAAATTAATTCATTAATATCTAAAAAAGTTGACAAGTTAACACTATTCTTTTGACTATACATTTTATTTGCCATTTCATTACAAACATAACGACACTTCATTTATTAAAATCGGACAATAAACAAGCGAGATACAGCGATTTAAGTAAAGCATGTCATGGCATATTCCACGCGACTAGCGCGAGACCGTCATTGTTGCAGCGCGGCGCGGGGCTCCACGGACTCGCGGGCCGGCCTCTGGATGGAAAATGCCATGACATGCTTTACTTAAATCGCTGTATCTCGCTTGTTTATTGACCGATTTTAAAAAATGAAGTGTCGTTATGTTTGTAATGAAATGGCAAATAAAATGTATAGTCAAAAGAATAGTGTTAACTTGTCAACTTTTTTAGATATTAATGAATTAATTTTTTAAAAGGCCGCCATTTTGAAATTCCAAAAGATAAAATATTGAAAATTGGTAAAAATTTTGGCCACACTAACTATAGTTTATGTACCAAGTTTCAATAATTTAACTCAAGCCGTTTCAAAGTTATACAGTTTTAATTGAAAAACACAAACAGACTCACAGACGGAAAACGGAGCGAGATAGACCCTATACTTATATGACATTTTTTGTTTGTTTTGACCTAAGGAACGTGCCCACGGAGTTTCGGGAGAGAGTTTCGAAACACCCTGTATATGTGTCTTTAAGCACGATAACTCACGTAAAAATGGTCCGATCTTAATGAAATTTGGGATGGACGTGTAAAGTAGTAATTATTCGGACGAGTTCGTAAACCAGGCCGATCGGACTACCGGAAGGGAGGGTAAAGGAGGATAAACCCCCCCAAAAATGGGTTTTTTGAGTTTTTTACATAGAAAAGTAAAAGAAATCAAATTTTTGTTAGCCCCATTGAATTCAGCTCAAAAAAACAAACAATTTAGTATTTTGAATCACTGCTCTATGTCCATTAGTTACCGAGATATTGAAAGTGGTAAACACAGTACATTGTCTCAATGTTAACCTTATGGGGAAATAAGTAAAATTCTATATCTCGCTTATTTCTCAACATATCTTGGTAAAACTTGGTAAATGGCTTCTTCTAGGTCAGATCTACTAAATATTGAATTAAAACTACCCAGTTTTAATATACCCGTAGCAGCAAACCTGCATACTCATTCCCCATGTTATTCTTATGGAGCTTACAAAAACATGTCAAATCTCGCTATGTTCGATCGAAATATGTTGTTTTACATTTTAAATTCGCTGAGTATGCAGGTCTGCTGCAACGGGGGTATTTATTTTATTACCTATAAAGATAAGCCTTAATTAATTGATTAAGATCAAATAACGATCCAGAGGCTATGACCCTTAATGAAAACCTTCTACTTTATTTATAGTAGATAGATAACAGGCCTAACTACCAAAAAGAATTACTATTCATTATAGATAACTGATTTATTTTTTCTACTTTGCTTAAACATTTTGTATGAGATGAAAATTTGCAAATTTAATTTTTTTCATTACAATATATTTGTCTTTATATCAATAGTATTACAGGCCAGCTTATCTAACCGGTTTCACCTGTAGAAAAATAGAACAATTTTTTCTTTTTTATAAAAAAGAGGGCGGCGGCCTCTTTTTCACCCTGCTTTTCCCCCGCCCACATACAGATTATCGATCTGTGCGTGGACGTCATCAAGCAAAGCCAAGGAGTGAGCCGGTACAGTTCAAGGGTGAACAGTATTGCTAAAAATATGTGACAAGCTCGAGTCTCGAACCTGCGACGCTTCGAGGCCACAGTTCCGAGGCCGAGTGCACTACCGACTGCGCCACCGACTCACTATCCTTGGATTTAGGATATAATTTGTCATACTTCTTAAGGTTTCCATGACAACTTCATAAGCTTTCCTATAGTTAAACAATAAAACTTTGGAATACCATTGGGCGTAACCCTAAATGAATTTTATGAGACCGTTTCTTAGGTTGCACCCAGTTCCAAGGAGAGCATATGTGGCAAACTTCAGCTCTGAAGGTCTTATAGTTCTGGTGATTTCTGGTCCGTTAGAAAGCCCCAGAATACGATTCTGTATTAATATTGTATTATATTTTTATATAGAAGATAACATATTGATATACTACCTACTCTTCCTTCAAATTAAACAATAACTTGTTTTGTTGTTAATTAAACAACTTGGCGTAACTTTGCAGGTGCTGAGTGCGCTGAATGGCAGGGACGGGAGCGTCGTGTGGGAGCTCAAGAAGCCGCCCGGCAAGGATGAGGTCGACGTTTACGCTGTGCAGTTTGTCAACGATGTCGACTTTGATCTGGTCCCGGACATCCTCGCCGCCCACTCCTCCATTATTGCAGGTCCATTGTTTTTTTTTTTTTAAATATGCTATATAAAAAAATGTTGACTGTTTTTTGTGGTTTTTAATATTTTGTTTGGATTATTTAAGTGAATTTTGTTTTTTTCAATTGTGTTAGAGAACAAAACCTTTGAATTTAATAACATTGGCTGTTAGGCTACTAGTCTTGTCTAAGGAACAAGTCAGCCTTAGTCACTAACAAGACTACAAGATTGCAACACAATTATTGGTATAAAAGTTGGTATAAAAGTTGCACACTCATCTGTGGTATTGGTATAAAATACCTACCTACCCAGGTAGGTATTGGTATAAAATACCTACCTGGGTATGTTACCATCCCAATAAAAGTATATAATTTTATTACATTTTTTGTTCTACCTTTTTATATACATATATGATAGGCTACACAGAAATCCATAACAATAAAAAATAAAATGTTTTCAGAAAACAAAATTGTTAACTATTGTATTGCAACGTAACACCTCATTCACAGATTTTCAAAACACAAAATATCTTACTGACAGACTAGACCTTTTTCATTAAGTTCTTCAATCCTTCATGTAGAACAACTATTGTTTAATATCTGAAAGCAGCACGCTTTGTTCCTGAAATAACTACATGGCTGTTCATTCAACCAATACCTCTTGTGTTGTGGGAACATTCTCCCCCTCAACTGTCGAACAGTCCATTATCTAAGGCCACCAATGTTGGAACAGACTGTGCAGAATGGTGCAACATGGAGGGAGAATTTCTTTCTCATTAAAGCTGCAATTCTCAGTTTCCCCGAAAATTGCCAAGTGTCAACCTCCCGTAAGATAGAATGCCAGAAATGTTATTAAAACAAAAATTTCTTCAACGGAACCGCGTCAAGCTGAGTATTGCCAACCGTAACATTCTTTTTTGTCGACAGGAGAGGCGCAAGGTCACCTGTTGATACTGAGTGGCGCGTCGGGCCGGGTTGTCTCCCAGGCTGCCACCCCCGGCTACCTCCCCGTCTACTCCCACCCCCAGGTCAGAATGGAATAGAATAAGTCTTCACTTTGCCTTTCTTCTTATAATATACAACATTATCGTTATCTACCATCTATAGTTATGGAACATATGGAGATAAAATGTGGAAAACAGTTGTGACTATACATTAAAGAACTCATATTATGTAAAAAAGGTGCTCTATTACAAAAAGATTGTATAAAATTATTAAACATCATATAAACATTAAACATTATTAAACATTAAAAACATTAAATTATCAAACATCATACCATGGCTTGCATACTACGTTTCTTTTTTGTAAAGACTTAGGTTATATGTTTGGTTCCTGAGATAGCTACATGGCTGTACATTAGGGTGGGTCGAAAAAACAAACTTTTGGAATTTTGAAACGTAATAGGTCTCAAAAGTTGCGTAATAGCATGTAGAATACTGAAAAAATAACTTCAAACAAATCATATAAGATCTTCCGGTCACGCAATGACCTTGAAGTTTAACATGTGAAACTCCATAAGAGAATGAGCAAAAAATCCTAATTTGGTTTATGCTGGGAATGTATAATCATAAAAAGTTTTTGCCATGAAAAATGAAAAGAGCTCTTTAAAACATTTAAAAAAATGATATAATGTGTCCAAATAGGCAACAGTATTATCGATCTATGGCCTTCTAAAAATCCCTTATTTAGGCATTTTTTCAAGTTTTTGGCTGGTATTAAATCAATAATTCTGTTGCCTATTTGCACAAATTATACCATTTTTCAAACTGTTTTAAAGAGCTCTTTTCATTTTTAATGGCAAATCTTTTGTAAGATTATCAGTGAAGACAGCATAAACCAAATTAAGATTTTTCACTAATTCTCTTATGGAGTTTTACATGTTAAACTTCGAGGTCATTGCGCAACCGGAAGATCTTATACGATTATTTAAAATTTTTTTTCAGTATTCTACATGCTATTACGCAACTTTTGAGACCTATTACAATTAAAAATTCCAAGATTTTGTTTTTTCGACCCACCCTACTGTACATATATACTTTCAGTTCACACCAGTACCAATTGGGTTGCAAAACCCTTTCCCACGCAATATAAAAACTAGCGTATTATCCAGCTTCATTTGGGAGATTCTTTTGTTTTTGCTGAAAATAAGTTGGTTCCTCTTTAGAACTGTTTAAACCATGCCCATATGTTTTGAAGTAAACAAATTAAACTTAGAGCACTTTAAAAAACCATTACTAGTTCCTTTGAAAATGGTCCCGTGGCAGAGCCATAGATGATTTTGAAACACAACTACCTTTATGTATCGTGAGCCAGGTTGGTTTCTATCTGAAAATTTCTCAATTTAATTAGTACAAAAGGATTTTATGTGGTTCCAAGCCACAATTAGACACCAAAAACAATTATCTTTAACAGTCAGTTTCGGCTCTTTAAGATAATTTGGCTCTTTTTTATAAATAGTAATGATTTCATAGTACAAAAACTAAGTTAAATCAGAAATGAATGATTAATGGCAAAATTTAAATGGAACCCCTTTAAAAACCTGAGATCTTCACTACTTCAATGAAAAATAACATAATACACACAAAACAAGAAGGTTACTAACTCTTAGTTGTTTCATTTGTGTGTTTACAGGTGATGGTGCGACCCGATGGCACGGACATGTTGTTGTTTACTACGGGCAGTTCAGAGGCTGTGGGGGGCCTGTATGCAGTCCCTCTGCACCTTCTTGTCATTGGGAATACATCACAGGTGGGCGCTTTTAAGTAAACGGCGTTAAATTTGATTGTGTGAAAACAGCGAAGGAAATTTGGCAAAAGACAATTTCACATGTGTTAACCAACACACAAAAGACGATAAATAGATATACAAAACTATCGATTGCAAATAAACCATGGGAATAACTTGGCAAAAAAAGCAAAAGGCTGAAATTTGATTGCATGTATTTACCGATCGAGGGATCAACTTTGTAAAAAGAAACATAGTCACTAAATTTGATTGCACATATTTTTGTTTGTGGATATCCAGTGGCGGCAGAGGCAGAGGTAGTTGCGAAAGACAATCACATTTCTTAATTGAGAAAACGGCGGAATGATAATATCTTTGCAAAGTATATGAACCACTGTAAAATTCAATTGTGGGTATTACCAATTGTGGTTAAATAGTGGGAGTTGTTTGTAACATTGTAGCTATTAATATATATTTTTGTCATAATTCTGCTTGCATTGTAATCAATCCAAAATATTTACTAATTTGAGATGGTCCAGTCCCAATCATTTCATATTATTGGGACTGCACTATACGTTGTAATTACAAGGGAATGAACTGGTTTTTCAGTTAGCTAATTTTACTTTTTGTAATTATTAGCTCAGCCATATGGCTGAGCTAATAATTACCATTCATATATATGAATGGTAATTACAACAAAGTGACTGGCTATGGAATTGGCTATTTTTATTCCTAGTCATCGAGATAGTAGTTATTTCCAGCTTGAGATTCAGTGTCAGAAAAAGAATATTTTAAATGAGAAAATGGAATGACAGTTTGTAGAATTATGCCTTTGAACCTGACCACCGATTAGTAATATACTGATATTTTGTTATCATCCCATAATTTATAAATGTCGAGTTATTTATTAATTATGTTTTGGGCCTGGTCCTCGTATGTAAATGTTCAGTCAATAAAATACAATCTTTTAATTATTATTTCATATTTGATGATGGCGCACTACTTCAAGGTAATATGTTTATTATATTGTTTCGCCGATTTTGAGTGAGAATTTTATTGCTTAGTAATTTCAAAATGGAAAGGGTAATTGTAAAGTTTCCACTAAACTTAGATGTACATTGATAAGATGACAATTTTGAGTGAACATTTTGGAAAATTTCTTTTAGACACTTTGAAGACTAATTTGTGGCAACAAACAATAAACAGTCTTCAGATAACTTAAATGCCATTGTTTAGAAGTATGATGGGATCTGAAGTCGCCAGGTTGATAACCTCACTTCCTGCCTCAGATTTAAACACATTATAATTTCTTAGCTTTAGCATTTATTAGTAGGCCTACATAATTTATTTTCATCTCTTCCCCTTGCACAGAGTGTGCAGTTGGTGAGGGGCGGAGTCAACGAGGCTCCGTTGTTGGTGGACATCAACAGAGACGGTTCCGAAGACATCGTAGTGATATCGGGCGACTTGGTCACAGCCATCGATGGAGTCACCCTCGAACAAATATGGAATGTTTCCGCACAATCGTTGCGTCTCCCGACGTCTTTTGAGAACAAGTTCCAGATTCTGAAGTGAGTAGAATTGGACCCCTAAAAAATATAAATGACATAATTTAACAAATTTTTGTGATTACAATGAATCACCTACCTTCATTTTATTTTTGTGTCTTTGTTTCTCCTCCAACTCCAAAAAGTACAGTTCAAACCACTTTTGTTTGAAAACACCCAAGCCGCAACATGACTCTTGTGTTCTGTATTTCACTATTTTAAATTTCAAAATGTAAAGCAATTTTATTTCTTTTTAAAAACTAACATCAATAGTAAGATATAATAAATTTATTTGCTTGAGATTGAAACCTTTTGCGCTAATCTTAAGGTTTTTGTCACAGTTCACCAACCCCTGCGTATTTCAATGATGATGATGTGCCAGACTTCTTGTTCACCCATGTTGTTGGCCCATCTTACCCCGAGTTTTATTACTCTTTGGTAAGTTTTGGGCAATTATTACCATTCAAACCCTAGTCTAAAAGAATATCATTTAGAACCAAGGACGGTAATAGTATAGTATAATATAACACTCTCACCTTAATCTTTAATATTTTAATGTAATGTTCTTTAGATTTATTTTGATATAGACTCATTTATTTTTACTTTCTCTCTCCTATACATAGTATATGGAGAAAGAATGTTTTTCGTCAAAATTTTTGAATTTGAGTTTTTAGTGGATAAATTCATTTTAGTGCTCCCTGAATCCAAAAAGGTGGTTTTTGGAGTGGTGTCTGTCCATCCATGTGTGTGTGTGTGTGTGCGTGTTGCGTGCGTGTGTGTGTGCGTGCGTGTGTGTGTGTAAACAAAGCTAGAGGCGACACCAGTGGTCCGATTTTCATGAAATGTGGCATGTAGGTATAAAACTATGATATCTCCAGGCTTTTTTTATTTTTTTGAATTTTTGATTTATAAGGGTATATAAAACAACAAAAATCCAAATTTCTCAAAAACGGCTTTAACGATTTTGATAAAAATTTCGTGGTTTTTAGTGCTTAAGATGAAAAACAAAATGACACCACCTGCATGTCTGTAAAAATTCAGGTTCAAAAGTTATGGGGATTTAAGTGTTAAAAAATTCATATTTTTCTAATTTCACAAAAGCTGTACCGTATGAAGAAAATGTACTTGCAACCATTAAATTTTGCTTGAAAAAATCAAGTAGCCAGTATTTTGAATCATTAGTCTAGGTCAACTGGTCACGGAGATAATTGATATTTTAGTTTGGCGGTAAACGCAATGTTGTCTAACGTTATTCTTATGGAAACTATTCACAAACCGATATCTTCGTTAATTGCCAACCGATTTTGATAAAATTTGGTATGGATTTGTGGAATAGTTGTGAATTAATTTTACTGTAGATTTCCTTGCTTTAATGGAGAAAGTATGTGTCAGTTTGCTGATACCATTTATTTTATGTTGGAAACATTGCTTTCAAATAGAAAATAGAACGAGACATGACTATATAATAGGGGTTTTCCATAAAAATAATCGAAGACATATGTCATCAACAGATTAGAGGAAGGATGTTGACAGTTATCAATCTATTTTTTATTTAGGATTTTTGTCTTGAATGGAGTATCGCACAGCCCCCACTTCTGTCTCATTTAATTTGTAAAAATACAAAAAAAAATTACGAGACATCATCACTTTTCTTTTTTTTTCAATAATTTTAAGGTTTTGGCACTTTCGTATGAGAAGAGATATCTCTATTAATCAGATACTAGATTACAATGTTGCAACTTCGCTTGCAAATTGTTTTTGCTGCAATCTGTGGTTAATCTCTAGAACTATATCAAATCATTACCATGTTTAGTTATAAACAAAGTGGATTGAGCTTATTCAGCTATCAATGGGTAGCACCACTGTTCCAAGTCTTCAGTTCTTTACTGGACTTAGGTGAAGCCCTTTCTTACAATTCTGAGACATATCGGTAAATCTAGATACAGTAGAGTCCCGCAAACCCGGACTTCGGTAACCCGGAATTCTGGATAACTCGGAAAGCCTGCCAGAGTAATAAAGTGCATTGAGATTCAAGGCTAGAGCACGGTGTGACACATTTAAAACAGTTTTAGTTTTTCTTTAAGTTTTTTTTGTAATTAATGCAGTTGTTATATTTTTTAATATGCAATAAATAAATGATTTCTGATAGAAATAACAGAAACTATTCTTATTTTTTCTTATTTTTACTCATTTCCCGATAACTCGGAATTTTCACAAACTCGGACACCGTTCGGTCCACATTAGTCCGGGTTTGTGGGACTCTACTGTAAAATACTTTTAATATGACACCTTAAACATTAAAATCCGCCCAGCCATTATCGAGTTATGACTGTGGAAGTAAAACCCTTTGCATATTAACATATATAGGTAAATTAAGTACATAAATTATTTTGTCAACCAAACCACAGTTGAATTTTATTTTTTGCAAAACCTATAACGACCTGCACGCACTGATGCGTTGTTGCGTGCAGACGTCGGTGGTGGACGGGCGGACGGGGGCGCCGCTGGTGGACCGGCCTATGGCTGCGTCGGGGGTCGTGGACGCCGCGGGTCTGGCACTGGGCATGAGCGGCCGCGGACGCGACTTCTTCCTCCACTGGGCCGGCGTCTGCCGCGGCCACGAGACCAGCGACCAGCGCTTCTCCTTCCTCAACAGTATGTCTTTCGATCAAATTCCATTACCTGTCCACAGCTGAAAAATTTTCCTATTGACTTTATGAGTCATATACATAAGTTTTTCAATACTGGATGGTTCTCCAAATATGTAGGAATCATTTCTGGATATTCCGGTTCTTATTGTTGTCACTTATCTGTGTCGGACATGCAGATATGGATACGCCGACAACGCATTGCTGTGTTGGCGAAACCAATTGAGTTGGAATATGTTGTATAAAGTAATCTTATGTAAGTTTGGTAAGTTATTTATATGGGATTGAAATGATTATGATTAGGTTTTAAAATTCACATTACATTCCCTTAGATGTTTTTTTTTCTTAACTTAGTTAATGCATATATACCAATCCGAACATTAGCTAACATAATATGATATACCACCACAACCTTGACCTAACCAAATCAAACCTAAACTAAACCAATCTAAACTGGCATAACCATTCGTAGTCTAAACCTATTTCAATGACACACATAGTTGTGGGCAGATAACAGAATTTGATCTGTTTCTCATGTTATTTTGTTTATTTTCTGTACAGGTTTGGAAGTGTATACTATCACTAATTTAGTTTAATATTACAGTAGAACCCCTCACATCTGGCACCAAGGCACTGAGGGCCTGTTTGCACGGCGACCAGTACAGTGGACAGTAACCCTTTAAACAAAAGAGAACAAAAGAATTTTTTTCTACTGTCCTACTGTCGTCGTGCAAACAAGGCCTGAGCCTTGGCCAGATAACGGTTCAGCCAGATGAACAAACCTGTTATGTAGACGATAATTTATTGATTAAATATGTAAATAAAGAGTGAAGTACAGTTCTACAAAAACACACTTAAACATAACTTTGCTTTTTTTAATTCTAGGCTTAGTAGTTTCTGTGGACATGCACTGCAGCTATATGTTCAGCTTATTGTGTACCCTCAAGGTTAAGGCATTATCGCATAGCAAATTGCCATTGGTGATTGGCGGGATTTGAACCTGGGACCGTGGGTTCCAAAGAGAACACTTTCTCCCAGGCCCTGTTTCTAAATATGTCTAAAAACCATATTTTTTAAATTACACTTATGGGACTTTATGCTTTACTCTCACTTGTGTTTTTAGGCACACCCATCAGACAGAGAGTGAAAGCGGACCTTTGCCACCTCAGATTCAACTCCACGTTGGATTTGAGGCTGTATGCGTTGAGTGAACACACAGCTCCACCTGGTCTTCTTATTTATTCTTCAGGTAATTTATTAAACAACAATTAATTTTTGTGTGTTTTTATTTTAATTTAATTGTGCTAACACAGTTAAATTAATTCTCTAAAAATTAATTTTTGCAATTTTTAGGTCAATTAATAAAGCAAGACCTCGCTGTAGAAACCAGCAATGAAATGAATGATGTCTCTTGACTAGATATTTCAAAACAACCAAAAATGAAAACATTAATAAATGTTCAATGTGGGGTTTGATTGTTTTCTTTGTGTTTCACATTAAAATTTATATAGTGTGAAGAAAATAAATTTTTTTAAATTGCAGAAAAAGTTGGTAAGTTTGTGTAGCCTTCTGGCCAAAGTCTGGTAACGAGTTATCTAGTCCCTTTAACGACTCTGACATGACCTATCAATCAATAGTCAGGATCAATGGCTTAACGTTCCTTCTGAAGTACAACGGCAGTTTGAGATTAAAATGTTATGTGTCCTGATCTAGAACTGAACCTGGGACTTAAGGGTGGTAAGCCAGTACTGTACCCACTTAGCTCTATTGCCACTGCTAAAAAAAACTAAGTTATAATTTGTTATAGATATTTGATATGAATTTAAATAAATGAATTTGAATATTTTTTATGTCTAGTTTTAGTTACTAGTTGTCTAGTTTTAGTCTAGTTTTTACCATTTCTATCTAAAGCTCCGAATTTTAGTTTATAAATCATTCATTTACTACTCTTTATGAAGAGCACTTAAAATGTACACATTACCAACATTACTTAAATAAATTTTGCCTCCTTTTCTACATTACTGAAAGTTCACTACCAAACACAGAGCAACGTTGGAGAGAGGATAACAATGCCAGCTCGAGTAGTGTTGTGGGACCAGCTGACCAACAGGTGACTTCAGGGCTGCCACAACTAAAGCAACCACAGCCGATGCTGCCAACACAACAACTCAACAGTTTCCATCACACTGGGGATTCAGTGGAACATCTGAAAGCCTCACACCATAACCACCCTCATAGCAAGTACCACAGACAACAGTTTGGTGAGTGAGATAAAATCAAGGTTGGAATTAGATGTTTTAAAGTGAATTTAATTGTTCAAACAAGATTTATTATTTTATACAGTGCCAGTACAACACCTTTTGAAGCAAAGGCATTCCTTACTCGTTTATATTGAATTTTTTAGATGTTAAATTTTTCTGGTTTAACTTTTAGCGGGAAGATTGTATAATGAAGCTCTTGAGTGTAGAAACAATATGAATTCAGTTGGCTTATTTGAGTAACAACGTTTTAAGTCAGCACATATCTACTCTTGACTGTCCTGACAGGAAAATACACATTACCTTTGGAACATTGACTGGAGATCAATGTGCTTTTCTATTAATCTATTTGATGACTTAAACGTTTTAATAGATGTAAGCCAGCTAATTATTTCCTTCTATACAAAAATCAAT